>CM076576.1:104075961-104340950 GCA_034641835.2 Pinus albicaulis | reverse complement strand
GGACCCCCTCCTTCTGGCCCTACCCCTCCAGCTGGTATCCCTGAACCCCTCTATCCTCCTGGATCGGTTCCTCCTGGCCTTAACCATCTTGAAGTCGTCCCTCCTGGTCATTACCCTGCTGGGCAGATCCCTTTCTTAGCTCCCCCTCCCGAAGTATATTCTGTCCCCGTCATGGCCACCCTCTCTCTCCCTAACTTGACCTTGGGCATACCGGTCTGGTACCTTGATCCCCCAGCCGCCACCCCTCCTGGTCACCCCAAACCTTACATGGCTTTGACACCGATTCAACCGGTCCCCCTCGCTTCCTCCGTTGCCACTGTGCCCCCAGCACCTCCACAGGACCCTTCTCCTGTTGTGACGGCTCCCGGGAAGAAAGGCAAAGCCCACAAGGGGGCACCCAAAGACAAGACCACCACGACGGACCCGGCTCCTCCTCCACCCGCGAAGCCTTGTGCATTATGCGATGTCACCGGTCATGCCACCCATGCTTGTCCTGAGTTACCCCGTATTCAGCCCATGGTGAAAGTCGTGTTCCCCGAGTCTACGGTCCCTGAAGCCTCCACTCCTTCTTCATCCGTAACCAAGAACCCCAAGACTCTCCGCACCAACAAACCCTGTGCTTTGTGCAGCGTCCATGGCCATTACTCCCACCATTGTCCTCACCTGACGCATTACCGCGCCTCTTTAGCGGTGATCCGCGAGTATGAGGTTGAACAAAATCAATCCGCCTCTCCCATCCTCGCGCAGTATGCTTCAGGCCAGCCTGAGGATCCCCCCGCTCCCATCAACATTCCCCCCCCTGATGTTCCGATGACGGAGTCTACTATTACCATTCTTTACCTATCCTCCTTTGCGAGACACTCAGAGCCTAGCCCATCTGCATCCTCCCTTGTTGTGTCCCTTGACCACCCTTTTCCTACCCATACACGTGATCACTCCACCCATGTCTCTGTTGACCTCCGCAGCCCGAGTCCTCACCATGCTTCCGATAGCCCTCATATACCACCCTGTATGAGTCATGGTCATCCTGCCCCTTGCACTCCCTCCTGTGATTGCCGCCCGATGACTTCTGTCCACTCACGCTGCCGTCATTACCTTTCCTCCCCTCATTTGCTGTCTTGTCACACCATTCTGCAGGACCCCCCGTCCACACCCTTTATCGGTTACGCCGATGGTGCAAGTCGCTACTCCAAGAATCTAGCCTCGGCAGGTTGGGCCATTTTCACCCCCTTGCATGCCCTTGTTCTCTCTAATGGGGTATGCATTGGTTCTGCCACCAACAATCAGGCCGAATATGATGCAGTGCGTGGTCTCTTAGCCGATGCCCTCTTTCATCGCATCCTCCATCTGCACGTTCGTTTGGATTCCTTACTTCTTCTCATGCAAATAAATGGTGTTTATCGTGTGCATAACCCTGTTCTATTTAGACGCTATTTACGAGTGAAAATCCTGATACGTGCATTTGAAACCATAACTTTCAACCATGTACCTCGAGAACAGAATCACTATGTGGATAGTCTTGCAAACCAAGTTCTAGATTGGAATTTATCACACACATTCCATACAAGACAATAACATTAACAACCATCAAAAAACGATGCATATCCATAATATGTGTCGCAAAAAACATGTGTTTAGAGTCCATCTACTCTGATACATATGACATGCCCACAGCATGTTACAACAAACTCAAAACTGGGGGCACCACTTGCCCCTACATACATCATAGGGGGCACCACATGCCCCACCCCTAATCACTATCTGGAGGCTCCCGGGCCAATGGCTCTGCCCCTGCAGCATGTAGATCGCGCATAGCCTGACCGGCCATCGCCATGCGCCGCATGACACCTCGCCACTCCGAGGGTAGACCAACACATGGCTCTATGAACTGGTCATCTAAGTCCTGCCACCCGCGCTCCGATACTCCGGTCAACAACCTTTCGAATCTACGGCGGATGTCCTCCAGCAGGGTGGTTGCATCCTCATTTTGCGCCGCTCCCGACCCCACTTGGACCTGTAGCTCCAGACGCTGCCGGTCGTCCCATATGTCCGGCCGGTTTTACCGGTGCTATATCTGCATACCAAAAGTACATGAATCAGTATCATTAATTACTATTCACAAACTTTAACATGCCCACACAAGAATAGCAATCTGTCACTTACCATCGGGCCCCAAGACTCGAGCAGGCGGAAGTGGCAGATCCGGATCTCCACAGTAGCTCATCCCACTATAGGGATAGTCGTCTATGTACAAAGGCATCTAATCCCAATGGGAAAAAAACTCCGGTCGAAACACTCGCCCGACCGCCCCTCCTTCTCCTCTGCATAGTAGCCGTCCCCAACGGCGCATCCTGGGCTCTCTCGGGCCCCCATCTGGAAGCTGTACACGGGGCCTCAAGGTCGGGATCTTCTCAAAGAAGAAGGTGCACAACAAAGTCCCATACGAGCGATCGTAGTTCACGTGCCGCTTGCGGAGAAGCGACAACTATCGCTTTGGCGACACCGGCCTCTTTGGGCCCACCCATAGTAGGTCCCCTCCAACACACTCTCTGATCATCATCGCGGTGATGTGATGGAAGCGCGGTTGCCTAGGATGCAGCCTTTGCGACGCTGCACGGGTCTCTAATCTCTCTAGGTCCCCGTTTGGTCTCAGAGTCCCCTTGACTTGGAGACCGGTCGACAATGTTGCTCCACAAACTCCCATGATATGCGCGCGTATCTTTAGCTGCGTGTTCCCACCATCTCCCTAGTGGCGAGGAGACCCGTCGGGAAATACACATCTGTTTGTCGGTTCGATCCTATGCCCACACTACAAAGACCTCATGCTCTAGATCCCGATGGCACGATAGTACGGGCCAGCAAAGGCTCTCTGCTCTCATCGAAGGGTTCTCCAAAAACTTTCGAACCCAAACTGGCCAACACACGACGGACACACGATCCGCACAGATCTCTGCCCCGTAATGTACCAGGTCTCTCTCTCTCTAGTTAACCGAAGTAAATCTCTTATGCACACACCAAAAACACCATCTTTATCAGCATAAAATCGGAATACACCATAACCAAACGCACAAAAACCCAACTCTCGGCCATAAAACAACACTAAAACCCCTTCATCTCCTAGGTCGCGAGTTTACGCCCCAGTGCAGGACGAGTCGCAATTTTGCCTGAAACCTGCTTCCCCGGAGGTCGTACGTTTTGGCCCAAAGTGCGACCGGCCGATAGAGATGAGGAGGGTGTTTATGAGATTAAGAGCCCTAAAGGCGAACTTTCAATCCATCAAGAAGAGTAAGGTTAGGCCTCTTACAAGCCCACGACAAATCTCGATTCCAATGGTCGGTTTGTCCGCTACGCTCGCCGCAAGATTTAGGGCCTTCTCTCCTCTCTACATTCACCACGGCAAGCAACAAATGAGTGAATTTGGAGGGAAAGCGCCTTATTAAAAGGAACCCTGTTTCTTCTTTCGTGCTGCCGACCATACGTAGCCCGTTTGACCAAACCGTGCGCTTCGTCTTTCTCACCGAGCCCTCAAATGGGTATCCATTAGCCTTTTTGTGATTTGATACTTCACCAGGACACATTTTTCTCCAAGAAGGGTCAGCTTCACACTCTCCTTAAAATCGAATTTCTTCACTTTACAACACTTGTACTTGGGGCACCATATTTTGCCCTCCTTACTTGTCCATGTCGTTTGTCGATTTTCGTCATGAGTTACCATCTTGTACTCATGCTTTCATGGTCCCCCCATTGGGGCCTTTACTATGTGGCATCACCATCGAGTCACCCTTGTTTAGAGCATCCAAGTTGAGTCATCATCGCATTCATGGAGTCTATCTCAAGTCCCTTTGCACCTCGCTATAGCCCTCCATCCTTCATTGCTTGGTCTCTCTCTTGTGTCGCACATTATGACCTTCTGGTCCCACTATCCCCCTATCCCCTTACGATATTGTGTCGAGTCGACTGCCATGTCATCCATGCTCTTTATGCTCTAACAAGGGAAAGTCGTCCATTCGCTACTCGGTCCCACTCCATTCCATCATCATCATCTAGTGTCAGTCGTCTTGTCGCTCTACTATTTTCTCTCGTGCCTTAGTTGAGGATCTCTCATTGCCTCACCTATGGCGGACCTCCTTCGTCGACATCAGCTCATTCATTCCGGGAAGACGAGGTCTAGAGGGTTGGTGTACCTTGGTTCCAGCTTCCACTTCTTGTTCTGGTGCCTCGCATCGAGCAAAAAGGGATCTCTCATTTCCCTTTGACTTGATTGTTTCTCCACTCTAGCTCCTTTCAAAGCATGATCGAGATCCGTATACTTGATGGTTCGAGTGATCCGACAGCGGCATCTTGATGATTCCCGGGTGTGTGTGAGATGTCTCAACCCTCATGAGGGGTGGCCCTACGAGTAGCCCCCCACATGCCCCTGGATGACCTCTTCATTCGACAACCTTCGATGCAGCTCCGTATATTTGATGATGTTGGCCCTTGGCCACTTGCGGCGCCTCTTTTGATTTGCATGTATCAGTCAGGGGATTTTGTGAGCCCTTTCCCCTATTACGGGGGGGGCATTTGGGTTGTCATTTATATCTCATGTACTCGGATATTATTGTACAAGTCCCTGGCTATTATCGAGGCACAATCATGTATGTGGGATTCCTCATTGTATTTTTATCTGGCTCATGTATTATGCTAGCATATACTCTATGGTTCGGTCCCTTGTTTATCGGGACACATTATTCTTTTGTACTTTGTCTCAGCGGGCATAGGTATGCCTCCCCCGCCACCTTCACAACGGGTACCCTCTCATAAAAAGAGACTTGTTGCACCTACGAGTCTCGTCTCCTTAGGGTCTAGTTCTTTTAGCACACTATCTACCTTACAATTCTCTCTCTCCGACTTCCCTTTTGTTGTCTGGTGATTGAGTTCTTACAATGTACTTTGGTCATACGATTTGCTCCCCGACACTCGCACGTCGGGGGGCAAATATGTTACACCATTTTTTGGTCATCTAACCTATTATCATTAGATGGACCCAAGTACACCATGTAAGACCAATTTTACCCTAAGTAAAATTTCCTTCATATGTTAAATAACTTAATAAACCACATTTTATTAGGTTGTTATAGTCTAAACAGGAAACCCCAAAAAGGAAATATTAAACAAACCCATATTTGTTTGATTTTCCTCATGGAATAATTAATTAAACCATAATTTAATTATTATTCCCAGTTATGTTTAACCCAAAAACAAAGAAATTAATTAGATAAACCTTTATTTATCTTATTATTTTCTAGGAATAATTATTTAAATCTTATTTAGATAATATTCCTTTGTTAAATATGACCAAATCACCCACAAATAATTAAATAAATCATTATTTATTTGATTATCTCCTCAACCACTTCCTTAAAAAGATAAATAAATCATTTATTTATTTATTTTTTACAAATCAAGGGATTTGACCCAAGTCAAATACCCTTTTCCCTCCAACAAATATAATAAAATATTCCATAAAAGGTGGATCTAGATTTGGTTAACATTATTTTAATCATGCACCAAGATCTAGAATGACCCAATATTTTGTTATAAATAGGAGGGTTCTTCCCCACTCATTCCTCACCTTTTGTTGCCTATTAGATCACTCTGGATCTATACACTTGGTCTCATTTTTATCCATTATCGTAGCTCCCATTTGAGCTCTACTTTTTTGCATTGGGTTTTCTACACCATACAAGAGAGAGAAATCTTAGATCTGAAGTGCTGAGGACTTACAAAGAACCCATCCCATTGAGGAGAACTGGGATACACCCTTCTTGTTTTCCTCCCGTGTGCCCCCATTAATATAAAAATTCATTCGAATGTGTTCTTGTCTTGTCTATTGGATATATGGAGCAAACTCTTGTATTTTACTCGCTAATGTCTTTCCATGCATAGATCTCGATTTTTCTGACTTTTTTCTTGATCATACTAATCGCAGATCCGAAGATATTGGCAGACCATCTCGTTGTTGTTAGGGCTATTAGTTATGCGTAGCTAAAGTGGTCCTTTTTTCGTACACTTCGACGAAGGATTCATACTAACACTAAGTTTAATTAAAACATAATAAAGGGATAATTGTTTAAAAGTCCCAACATAATATCTTTATATTTAAACTTAGGACAAAATGTTTTTATGGTTTGTAGTAATATTTTGGGGTAAAAGGGGAATTAGTCAAAGTTTTATTCTTAAGTAGAATGAGTTTTACACCTAAGGAAAGGGTATTTTTAGGAGTCGAAATTTGAATGATGATGGGATAAGAGAAAAAATGAAGGGGAGATAATCAAAATGGGGGGATGAAGTATTTTTACAAGGGAGATGACTATTTTGAAGGAAGTTAGTCCTTTGAATTGATAAATTCTGTATCCCTAATTTGTAAAAACTATTTACGCATCTAGTTATGCTACTAACATATTTTTTTCTTCATTTTAATTGGGTGCATTTGAGCATTATAACCCTTGTTCATTTTTCTTTAAAACAACAAACTAACTAGTTCTATCCTTATTTCTTCCAAGGGCTCGGATTAAGTTGTTGAGCTCCTTATTTATTCTCTACATAACTACTTATATGCTAAGATTAAACTATTTGGCAAGTTCTTTATTCTCTATACATCGGCCATAAAATTTAAAGCATGAAAAAGTCAATATTAGTTATTTGACTAATCATGGATTATGGCATTTTAATAAGCTACACATAATCATTTTTTTGCGGTAAAAAGTAATAGTAGGGGCATTTAGACTTGCATCACTTTCGGAGTTTTGACTCTTGTATCTCTAGGTCCATTTGTTTTTTTCTTGATATCCAAGTCCTTTGATTTTTCTTTTTAGGATGTTTACCCTCTTTACATTTTTTATTTTATTTTTCTAATATGGTGTTAGCCATCCATAATTTTGACATATTCAAATGATGGGATAAAACAAGTCTTTTAGCCTTCAATAAACAAATTTGAAAGCAATCTATGAGTTCTTGAAGTCTTGCTATGCCCCTATATCCTTCAAAAAGGTCTACCCCTAGTTGATATTTTCACTCAAAATCCTTAAAGAAATCACACTTTGTCTCAAATAAGGGACTGTTTTAGACTCATTTTCCATCATTTTACCTATGAAAAATCCCTCATTTATCCCTTATTTCATCCAAAATCCCTTTAAAACCCTATAAATCCTCTTTATTTGGTTTTTACAATCCTTTATTACGTATTGAAACCTTGAAAACCCATCCAAAAAACCTCATTTCAGCCTATTTTCCGCTCATTTTAACCTTAGGGCTCAAGTCGCCTTTTCAGCTTAGCCATAGCCCATCTTCATCATATGACCCAATGTCAGTGATCTAGCACTAATGCCCATCGGTATATCGGTCATCAAAGTTTCCAAAGTTCACCTCCCATTCTCTTTTCCGATGATGCGCTTTCCATACTTTAATCTCCACCATTAATCCCTATTTCCGATCTAATGATCCTTGCTCAATTGCATATCGCTCTTTTCTTAAGCTTCCCCCCCCTTGACCACCACGTTCCTGCTAATGCGCATATCCCGATTCAATCCCAACGCAGTCAATCACCATCATGATCAGATGGTCCTCCATCTCTCGTACTTTCACTTGCCCATGCCACATCGCTTATCGACACTTCGCACCTTGCTTGCCCCACCATCTTCTTGTTCTCCCCGATACGATATTAAGCTATTGTGGTCTACATGATCTAATGGTATGTTGAGATCCCTCCCCCCTTTCCCTCACTCCCCTTATCCATACATACCTTTCCCCCTATAATTCTCCCCATCAACAGATCTTGACGTGTTGATCCTCACCATCAACGGCCCATGAGTCATCTTCACACCGTTTCTCCAAAATGATGTTAATTCGCCCATATCAAAGCAGAAATGGGCAAGTTTTTAATGGACACGCATGTCAGCCACCAAGCCGTATCGCGTTCGAAAAGGACCTAATACCACTAAACGCCGCAGCCTCTCATGCGAATACCACCCTTGTTTCTGGTGAAAAGCACGCCCATCATATTTTCGTGCCATATCTAAATTTAAACCATTGATTTTACGCCTCCAACATGGTTTTACCTTACATCGACGCATTCGCACTTCCTCTACAAAATTCTCCTCTTGCCTCACTTGACGAGCCTTATATTAGCGAGTTTAATTCCCTAAACGTAGGATTTCATATAACATATTGGTCGTTTGTGCAAGTTTCATGGCGGTAGATATAGCTTAAAATTTGTTCCCGATAGAAAATATCAGTTGCGAGAGGTAGAGGATGACGATCCTACGTGTCACGAATTCAATGTACAAAGGGACATAAAAGGCTAAATAGTCAAGTTTTAACCAATGCGTCATCGGGCATTTGTGACACGGTGAGCCCTCTGGTGCAAGTCCACTTTGTACACAGACAATCATCTGAAGACCAAAGATGATACGAGGAGGCTTAATGAAGCCTAAAGCACAAAGTAAAAGCGTAAATCAGTGATTAAATGTTTAAGAGAGACAAATCAGCCAAAGAAAGCCTCCAAAGGACACATTAGCGAGGCTAATTGCTTCTCGGCAACCAGTAAGGACACCACTGCGTAGTCTACTTTACCTTTCAAAAGACACCTTGACAACCATCCACATGACGGAGACACTCTTTAAAAATTCCGGAAGCCGGTTATTGCACAATCATGGGAGGCCTCAAAGCTGAAATATGACGGAGTTACTTGTCTCAAGAGGTTAAACAGAGTACTTCGAGCGAGTTATCTTCAAAAGAACACATGTTGGAGTTATTACCGGCTCTGCGCGATATGCCTCGAAAGACGAGAAAAAACTACTAAAATGGTAAAATCGAGTTAATGCAATGGTCACTAAGCGAATGGGCATTCGAATACCTCTCCCCCTCTCTGTCTTTATCTAATATTTATGATCTTTCCTTCAACACTCTTCCTCTTTCACCTATATGTATTGATAGAAGTTTCATTGTAAAGGGTTGGAATATTATTAATTGTTGAACTATTATTGGGTAAGGGTCGTTGAGTAGTTGGAGTATAGTAGGATGGGAAGAGAAGTATCGAAGCATATAAAGCTATTGGACTCAAAAGTATGTAACTTGTCTTGGAAATCAAAATAGGCAAACGAGAGATTCAGATCACACTGATCTAAATCATTGGTGATGTTTTTCCTCATTGTCGTTGTTTCTTCTTATGTTTTTCACTTTGTTCATATTCTTTTTCTAAAGAGTAGGAAAATTTAGATTAGGGTTTACTTCCTAAAAGTACCCAATTTCGTCGATAAGCTTTATCTTTATGTTTTCTTCTAAATATGTATTTTGAGAATAGAGTCAATAGAGTATAACCGGTCAAGGAATGTTGGTGAGCCCATGTCTTGCTAGAGTAAAGACTTGAGATGTTGTTGTTGAATGATATTTTCACTACATGCTAAGTAGAGTCCCTCCCCAATCATCGGGAAGTTTATGGTTAGCCTATCCCCTTGTTTTAGTACTTAAAAGCATGATTATTTTGAAGATTTCCCTTAAGAGTATGCTATCAGGGATACGTTAAAAAGTCCTTACTTGATCTTAGTCTGCCATTTGTTCACTTATATGTTTCTCCTTTCTAAAAGTAGTCTGTTGGATTACTAGGTATTGTCTTTTAAAGTTTGCTTTAGTATGACTATTGCCCAAAGAAGTCTACGGTTTGCCCTGTCCTTTGGCTTGCTTCCAAATCGATCACTTTGAAAGGCCCTTCTTGTTTAGTGAAGTTAATATATTCTTAATCTGTTCATTAGCTTTTGCTTCTTTCACATCATTTCTTAATGTTTCATACCACAAACTCAACTTAAAGAGAGATCTTTTGATATAGATGACTTGCCCTATGGAAACCCTTGAATAGTTGTTGCTGCAAGTAAACCCTTTTATGACTCCCATGGCCCAATGGATTGACACTTTTTATTAACCTATATTCCCATGTTGAAATATCCTTCAATTTATTCCCTCCTCCACACTTCACATGACCTCATCTCAGTTAATGATCCCCAACCCGACAAACAAACAAATCCATTTTTGCTTCATAACTAGCCTAATATCATATCATAAGCCTTAAAGTATATCATTCTAAACACATATAGAGATCCTCTGCGAATCCGGGGCTAGATCCTAGGATTCTAAGTGGTTTTGATGTTGCCTTGTCATTTCGACATGCCAATGCCTTGAAATCACGAAGACTCCAACATAATGGTGACCAGCTAGAGAATTCTAAGTAAATTTACATCTTAGACATCATGAAACTCGAAAGACCCAAAAAATCCTTAGAATGGTATTCAGTGCTGATGATGGACATCAACTCATCTTAAAATTTTTGAAATCCTCCACTGGCGACTCCACAACTCCCAAAATACCAAATGACTCGATTGGAAGAAGACTACGAGAGCGGATTTAATAGACACGGTGACCTCCTTTACGATTTACAAACATAAGTTCAAGGATACAATGAAACTGATAAGGTATAGATCATATCACAGGTTTCCCACATAAGATGCCCGAGGTGTTTTGGGATGATAACCTTCCTTTCCAAGGTGAGAAGTTTGATGACCCATTGTTACATCTCATCAAATTTCATATACATGTATGGAAGATAAGACTAAATGGCATAGAAGACTACCTTATGAAAATATTTATGTTAACATTAGAAGGAAAGGCAAAGGGATTAGTATGAATGGTTAGAACCTAAGAGCTTGTTTTTCTTTAGGGCAGTACCAAGTATTTTATGAAAAAATATAGAGATAACCCTTGATCTTTATCATGGTATGGGAATTGTTGTGATCAATCTCGGAACATCATATTACTTGTTAGATATTGATGAGGATTTGGTTAATATGCATCTGAAGATATATTAACGGCCATTCAAGAATTTCTATGCATCCTAACTATCACAAGAACCTAGATGAATCGAGTTGAGGAAGAAATCAATCAAGGAATAAAATATATTCCTCAAGATATCCCACTGCCAAGCATAAATAATATTCGTCATCCCATACAGAAGTAAGGCTCAAGAAGACATCCAACCTCAAATTCAATCTTCACAAGAGATAGAGAAGCTAGCTGTAGTCTTGCTCAAAAGAAACACAAAAAACATCTCCTTTCGAAGAAGAAATAGATCAAATTATCAATAAGCAATAACCTCTAAATTTTTTTATAAAAAAAACACTCTTTCCCATTCACCTAATGAACTTTGTTGTAAAAAATTTAGAAATTTCCCTTATAGATCAGAATAAAGAAAGACTTGCGATAATCCGGTATGTTTGGTAGTGACATTACTTACATTAATGATTTTCCTAATTTTGATCAATTTGAGGATGGTGTCCCTCCAAAACGAGAAGTTGATCTTGCGGGACCATCATTAGTAGATTTGTGGGAGGAAGATCGGTTCCACCAACTCAGAAAAAGTAATGAGCCAAAGAAGGCTATTTATAATACTAATGAAGAAAAGCTTTAGAAATCTGCGAGAAGAGGGAAAAGAATTTACGAATCTTTGCTACGCTTCATTACAACTCATTAGTAACAATTTTTCATGTGATTGGAAATCGACGGTCTTTCACCTCAAAGGTTGAGGAGGAAAACGATGAAGAACTTCTTCGGTCGATTGAAATTAAAGAACCTTCTCACGAAAGGTTAGAGGTAATCAAAGAGACCCCTACTCAAGAATATAATGATATCTTCCCTGGCTTCAGTCCACAGAATCAAATATCACAGGACTACAAGAGGACGGCTTATTTCCAAATATGATGAGTCCTCCGGTTCAGATCACAATGAAGATGAGGAAGATTTTCTTTCTCAAAGAGATATTTTCTTGATCTAGTGGAAGAAAAAATAACCACTGGTTGAAACTTACATGTCAAATACTCCCAACTAGGTATTATTTCAGACCCCTTCACTCATTTTTGAAGACATTTGAAGAAGGGATAGAGATTGTTAGGAGTAGTGTATCACCAAATGCAACAATTTTTTTAACTTCTTGCTAAAGAACGAGTGAGATGGAGTGGCCATGCATCGGGCATGCTCAAAAAGATGAGAAAAGACTAGTTATGGAACCATTTGATTGAGTTTGGATGTATTGGAAAGAAGAATTTCTCGGCTAAAAATGTAAATATTTCGGGAATTAGATTAGAAATTTAGAGTAGGAATGTCGATAAATCTTAGCTTGTGAGCATTTAGTTAGTTTTTGTTTTTTTATTTGAAAGAAAAAATTGAAAAAAATACAAAAACAATAGAAAAGAAAAAAAGAGTGATTAGAAAAATAAGAAAGGTACATCCCCATATCAAAAAAGAAAGGGTCTAAAAGTGTGCAAGCTTAAATTCCACTACCAAAAAGAATTCTTGTTATTTAGTCATACATCCTAATCATGACTAGATAAATTTCAATTTATTCTTAATAGATTAGTGAAGAAGATGCATGGCTTGTCTAATCTTGGCTTATCGGTAGAATAGATTAGGATAGAAGAAAAAAATGGTTCAAACGTGCTCGAAATATAGACAAAGAATCAAAATAAAGAAGAATATGGCTCTAAATAGATCAAAACTTGAACGAAAGATACAAGAAAACTGGTTCTAACATGCGAAGAAACTTGAACTAGGTAAAGAAGAAGAAGATAGCTCTAAAAAGTCAAAACGAGGAGCTGGAAATAAAGGAAGAAGGATGCTTGTAGTTTTCATATCTTAAGCCTTCCAAGTTTTTGTTTTACTTTTCTACAAAATAAAGGTATAGGTGCGGTATGTGTCAAACCGAGGTAACTCCTCAAATCGAGAATGTGTATTAGGTTGAAGAATGCATATGTATTTATACATGGAGGTGAGGCTATTGGGATTCATCTCCAAATGAAAGCTCTTGGCCTTCCTTATTTCTATTATTTATTATACAAAAATTACATATCCACACCCATCCCATAGGATTAGGTGTCAACATTCCCCCTTTAATGCGGGATATTTGGTAGACGAAGCATCGATGCGAACTTTTAAAAACTTTTCTCTTCCAAGTGCTTTGGTGAAGATGTCAGCAGTTTGCTCATTTGTAGAACAATGATGTAGATGGATGGTTTTGGCCTGAACATGATGTCGAATTAGATGGTACTTTGTATTGATGTGCTTTGTTCGATCATGGAACTTTGGGTTCTTGGCCAACTTTATTGCAGAAGTGTTGTCGATCATGAGTGGAGTGGAATACATCCGTTTCATCTGCAAATCTTCCAGGATTTTCCGGAGCCACACAATTTCCTTTGTTGCTTCAGCTGCTGCCACATATTCTGCCTCGGTCGTGGAATCTGCTGGAACTGACTGTTTGCGTGATCTCCATGAGACAGCTCCTGATCCAAGATTCATGGTGTAACCTGTAGTAGACACCCCTGTTTCTTTGTCGCCATCAAAGTCTGAATCAGAGTATCCGGTCAAGATGAAGTCGCCTACCTGTGTATATTTGAGTCCAAAGTCTTGAGTCCCCTTCAAGTACCTTAGTACTCTTTTGCAGCAGACCAATGTCCTTCACAAGGTTTCTGCATGAACCTTGAGAGGATTCCAACAGCAAATGAGATGTCAGGTCTGGTGGTGGTCAGATAGATAAGACTTCCTACAAGCTGTCTATACTTAGTTGCATCCTCAAATTCCTTCCCTTCAACCGATGTGAGCTTCAAGTTTTGTTCCATTGGAGTGCCTAAGGGTTTACAATCATCCATGCCAAATTTGTTCAAGAGATCTCCAATGTACTTCTTTTGAGAAAGAAATATGAATTTAGGATGTTGAATTACTTCAATACCCAAATAGTAATGAACATGACCCAAATCAGTCATTTCAAAACCTTTCTTCAACTTTTTCTTCATGGATGCAATATAGCTCTCATTGTTTCCTGTTATCAAAAGATCATCTACATATACCACAAGATATACAACTGTTTTTCCAACTTTCTTAACAAACAAAGTTGCATCATCAAGACCAAAGTGTTTGAAATCAAGTTTCAGAAGATGCTCGGTCAACTTCTCATACCAGGCTCGTGGTGCTTGCTTGAGGCCATACAAGGATTTCACAAGTTTGCAAACTTTGTGTTCTTGACCCTTTATCACAAATCCTTCTGGCTGGGACATATAAACTTTCTCCTTCAGATCTCCATTCAAGAAAGTTGTTTTTACATCCATCTGATGAACTTTCCATCCACTCTGAGCTGCTAAGGCAAAGAGAGTCCGGATGGTGGTCCATTTTGCTGTGGGAGCAAACGTTTCTTCATAATCAATTCCTTCCTTCTGTGCGAATCCTTTTTCCACAAGCCTGGCCTTGTGCTTGTCAAGTGAGCCGTCTGCTTTGTACTTGTTCTTGTAGACCCACTTGCAGCCAATTGGTTTCGTTCCCAAAGGCGAATCAACCAGCTTCCAAGTGCCATTCTTTATCAAGGCATCATACTCCTTCTGCATCGCTTCTTTCCATTCATCATGAGAAGCGGCTTCTTTGAAGGAAGTTGGTTCATGATCTGTAGACAAACTCAATTCACAGTTATAAGCAATATCCATATCAACAAGGGAATCAGAATTATCTACATCACCTTCGATTTCTTGAGTGGAACTTCTTGTTCCTGTTTTTCCAACCTCATCAGGATGAACATCCTCCAGTGTCTTTGTCAGCCATTTGGGGGGACCTTTCTGAGATGGCCCCGGCTGGTCACTTGACTGAGTTGGGATTGATTCAAGATTCAATCTCCCAATTCTGTCAATCACATCATCCAATGTGTCATCCATGGTTGTTTCTTCATGTGGGGGAGAGAGTGCTTCAGGATATGATTCCACAGTTTGATTCAATATCGGAATTCCCCCTTCAAGGTGTGGAATCACATTATCAAATTCTTGGAAAGACTTTGCATGTGTGAATCTATCCAGGCGATCAAGTTGCCGCTCAACAACCTTGTCACTCTTGGAGGATTCAAGAAATATGACATCTCTTGCTATCACAAACTTCTTATTTGCTTCATCATAGAGACGATATCCTTTGGAGGTATTGGAGTACCCCAAGAAGATACATTTTCTACTTCTAGCACCAAGTTTGTTCCTTTTACCCTTGGGTATCAAGGCATAACAGGTGGACCCAAAGACCCTGAAATGCTTTACCGAAGGAATGTGGCCATGCCACATTTCAAAAGGAGTTTTGTTTCTAATTGAACTTGAAGGACACCTATTCTTTATGTAAACAGCACATAGAACAGCATCAGCCCAAAACATCAATTTTACATTCTTGAAAAATAACATGGAGCGGACCATATTTAAAATGGTTCTGTTCATTCTTTCAGCTACACCGTTCTGTTGTGGATTATATGGCATAGTGGTTTGATGTTTGATTCCATGTTGACGAAGATAATTTTCAAATTCATTTGAGGTGTATTCTTTTCCATTATCAGTGCGTAGAGAGCCAATATGTGTTTGTGCATCATTTTCAATCCATACATGAAAATTCTTGAAAGTTTGAAAAGCATCGGACTTATTCTTCAGTAAGTAAATCCAACACATCCTGGTGTAGTCATCAATAAATGTCATCATGTATTTGTTTCCATTTGCAGAAGCAATAGGCATAGGGCCACATAAATCTGAATGAACAAGTTCAATTTTCCTATGTGCTCTTGAGTGTGAATCATGAAATGGCTGTTTGCTATGCTTTCCTAGAATACATGCATCACATTCCTTAGGTTTTCTAGGAATTGTAGGCAGTCCATCAACACCATTTTTCTTCAACAAACGCAGGCTGTCATAATTTAAGTGTCCAAATCTAGCATGCCATAAAAGACTTGATGGAAATGTACCTTCATCATGATGTGAAATGAATGCAAAGTTTTGAGCATGAGCAGATGAACCTTTCAGCTTCAAGAGTCTCCCTTCTTCTATTCCCTCCATGACAAGTGAGTGATCTGATGCTGATCTGACCTCTGCCTTGCCATCAAACAAGTGAACTGAGTGTCCTTGCTGCCGGATTTCGATCAGGGACAACAAGTTTCTCTTCAACTCCGGGAGGTATATAACCTCATGTAGGATATGATCAGGAAGACCAGGCAGTTTAAGCCTGACTGTGCCAAGCCCTGATGGCTTGAGTTTGGATTTATCTGCGAAATATACTGCTCCATCAACTTTGTCAGTGAATTCTTCAAAAAAATCTTTTCTAAATGTCATGTGACATGTTGCTCCTGAATCTAGCAACCAATCATTTCTCCATGAAGTAAATGAAACATCAAATAGGTTTTCAGTTACTCCATTGTTACAATGTGCTAGAACAGAATGAGCTGATTCAGCTGGTTTACCTTTGTCTTTGTCATCAGTTTTACCTCTGTCTTGATTTGTTTGCTGTTGAGCTTTAGATTGTCTGCCCCCCTTTTCTCTGAAGTTTCTTCTTCGTCTTCTGCCTTCTCTTCCTTTGGATGGACCTGAAGCATGTCTCTTTTCTCTCTGTGCCAAGTAGGCAGCCTCTTTAGAAGATGAAGGGACGGTCATCTTCTTTTGAAGGAGGAGAGAAAACAACTCTGCTGGAAAATTTCTCTTGAAGGAGAGAAAACAAAAAAAATCTATTGCTGGAAAATATACTCAATTAAAAGGGCAGAAACTCTTGCTGGAAAAAATTTTCTGAGTTTAAAAACTCTTTCTGGAAACTAAATCTGCTCAGAAAACTTTTGCTGAAGACTGAATTTTTAAAAAACACTCTATGCTATAGACTGATTCTGCATAAAAAAAATGTATTTTTTTTTTGTTTGGGGAAAAAATGTATATGAAAAAAAATGGAATTATGAATGGGAGGGGGGCGGTATTGTGAAAATGAAATGGGCGGAATGGTATTGAATGGATGTATTATGAATATGAATGGGGGAAGCTATTGAAATGGGCGGATTTAATGGGAAGTAAGGAGCGTGGGCTTTAATTAAGGGAAAGAGGGCGAATGAGTGGGAAGTAATACCATCAAATATAAGGACTTTCGTAATATATGGGAGGGGGCGCAATGGGTGTGAGGGAGAAATATGCAATGAACTCGTTGTGACAAATATATAACAAATATAATATGGAAAGTGTATATGCAACACAACGTTTTAAATGTCAAACCATTCACCAGCCACAAGTATTAAATGTCAAACCATTCACCAAATGCAGTTATTTAAAAAAATGAAGGGGCGTGTATGTGAATAGACAGATGGTGGTTTAATATAAAATGGCGGAATGATATTACTGTGCGGAAACGCATATATAACATGTCAAGAAAACAAAGCGTTGTAAAAACACAACGATGTGTTGTAATATGGAACGCTGTGTATTACTGTTGTCAAACTAAACCAGCGTGGAACCTCCAGACAGCACAGCGTTTGAGTATAATAGCGTGGTGATATATCATAAAGCACATCGTTTGTATTGCAGTTGGTGAGGGCGAATAGGGCGGAGATGTGGACGCGCGTTGAGAGGAGCGCAGGTGGGTCGTAAGGAGAGGAGGGAGCCCGAGAGCGAGTTGCAGAGGGAGCCGTGCTCTAGAGGCAAGCCAAGTAAATGCACGATGGTAAAATAACAAGCGTTGTAATAATGTAATATGACAGCGTTGTAATAACACGATGGTAATATGACAGCGTTGTAATAACAAGCGTTGTAATGTAATAACACAGTGGTAATATGCAAATATGCGCAGGCAGACAGCATATAGTTGGTAGCGCAGACAGGAGGGAGGGACTGTGTTATGGAGGAGAGAGATGAGTGAAGTGGGGCGTATGTGAGCCGAGGGGTGTGGCTGTAGCGCAGGAGAGTGTAGGGTAAGTGCGCAGGGTATGGGAGTGTATGGAGGTAAGGAAGACGGATGAGAGAGCGATGGGGATGAGTGAGGGCGCAGGGAGAGGGGGAGTGAGGGAGCAGGATGAATGCGTATGGGAAGAAGTGGAGCGTATGGATGAATGAGGAGGCCCAAAAAGGGCTGTTACATAAAAAAAATTTGAAATTGAATCTGCAGAAGACAGTTGCAGGACTGCTGTACTGGCAGAGCCTGCAATTTGCAGATTGACAGAGCCTGCAAATGTCAGTGCTAAATAGGGAAAAAAAAATGCAGAATACAGTCTAGCAATTAATGAGCAGCAAAAAACATTAAAAATATTAACTGAGCAAAGGGTAGGGAGTTACACCACAGGGCAGAAATGCCAAATGTGGAGCTGGCTCTGATACCATGTCAAACCAGGAGGTAACCTCAAACCGCAAGATATATTAGTCGAAGAATGTACATGCTTATATAGATGGAGAGGCTATTGGGATTCAGCCTCCCCAATGACTCTTGGCCTTCCTTATTTCCCTAATAACAAATAATATACAAAAATAAATGTGCACACCCATCCATAGGATTAGGTGTCAACAGGTACTGACCTTGAGGTTGATAACCCTGAGGTGCATACTGAATCTGGGGTTGATAAGGACCTTGAGGAATATACTGAGTCTAGGGTTTACCTTGGGGTATGTACTGTCCTGAAGGTTGATAACCTTGAGGTATGTACTATCCTTGAGGTTGTTCTCCAAAATAATATTGTCCTATAGTTTTTCCTGGGAAAAAATTACCCTGAAATTGCCCTGCTAAGAATCGACTACCTGGAGGTTGCTCTCCAAAGCAGAATCGACCATGTCTGTGTTGAGGATTTGGAATATTACCAGAGAACATAAAGATTTTCTTTGCGTTCGACATTTCAGTTTTAATTCCATTAAGACCAGATGATAATACTTGTTCAATCAGTCGAGGAGCTTCTCCTGAGAAAGTACCAGAAAGAGCCTGATACCCTAAAGGAATAGAAGGACCATCATGTAAAAATGCTTTTGGTGTTTGGGAAAACATAGATGACTCTCCTGCCATGATAGATGAAGGATAGTAACCTCTGGGCGTAGGATGAAATGGAATTCGAGGTGGAAAAAAAGCAAGACCCGGGTTTTCTAAAAAAATTGTCATAGATAGATACCAAGCGTCACTCCTAATAGGGTTGTAGAAAATGGATTCACGCTCCCTAAGATTCAAATACTGAGGGGATTCTGGAAGAGATACCTCTTCGTCTAGACTAGCAAGTTCTTCAATGGAAATGAGGCCAGATGGAAGATCTTCAGTAACAATATTTCTTACCCTAGGTGAACCAGGATCACTAGAAGTTGGAGTAATAAATCCTGAGGATGTTTCCAAAACAGAAGGTTAAGTGTCAGGTTCAGAAATTTCAGGTTCTTCAGCTAGTTCACTGGAAGGAGAAATACTACCAGTAACTTCAGAAACTGAAATCGGTTTTTGAATGTGTTCTGTTGTGGGTATTTGATGATCAGGATGAATAACTATAGATGAAGTTTTCTACCGCTACTAGATGATAATAGAGCACGCAGCCCTTCAAGCTGACTTGGTGTATATTTAGGGGGCTTGCCCTGAAGTCTCCGGGACTGTCTCGGTAATTCTGCCATGATTAAATATTAATCAATCACACACAAACAAAGAAAATTTCAATAAAAACACCTAAAGTCTCTAAAGAAACAAATAGCTAAATCACACGCCTAAAAAATCTAAGAGTTCAAACCACGCACAAACAGTAACTTCCTATACTAAAAACACTAGTTGGTGATGAAATCCAACTTAGTAGAAGTTTAATACAGAAAGGGCGGTTGGAACAGTTACCCCGACAACCTGCTTAATGAAACAGACTAGCACAAGTTTCTTCACAAAACCATCTCGAGTGAAGAGAACCCCCCAAAGATTCCAAGTGAGTCTAGTCGATCTCTGATCTAAGTACAGTGAGATCTTTCCTTCACCGTCACCTTAGGAAATAATCTTAAGCTATGGACACTAAGGTTAACAACAGTAACAAATACAACTGGGGGAACAGTCTACGATCCGATTCCATGCGCAAGGGCAGAGTAACTAAGCTCAATCCCCTTGAAGGCTCCTCGACATGGTCAATCTGAGGTTTACTGACAAGTGACCCCAGGCTCCTCGACAATAGTTAATCTGAGGTTTACTGTTTGTAATGCGCGCAGATATTCTATCTTTCCCAATGAAACAGAATTGATTGTCTCAAAGGTTCGGACATGATCTCGTGATTAACTCCTTTAAGAGAAGCTTCCCAGATTGTACCAATTACAATTGGATTTATTTCCTACCGCAATATTTATCTACTTGTTTTTTTTTACTATCTTGGAGAGTTAATTACTCCCTACTCCAAGATACTAGCCTAAGCTATATTGGTGATAAGAGCCCTAAAAATAAAAATATTACTAGTTCAATTTTAATTAAGCGTTGTTTTTATGGGTTGTTCTTCAAGTCAATAGGTATGGAAATGAAACTTTGATGGTGTGAAGACTCGACTTCCAGAAACACTAAAAAATGCACCTAAAAATGATAATCAAATCGTTTTTCTTTCAATGAAATTCTAGCTAAAGAAAGAGCTCGAGAATGCAATTCTTTTTAAGAGACAATTATTTCTTTGAACATGAAGAATAAATGGAAGAAAATATTTTTGTATTTTCAATAAGAACTCATAATGAGACAAATAATCAATGCTCACAATAAATCCCTTTCACTTTCAAGACTTGAAACTACAAAAAACAACTTTCCTTCAAAAGAGATCTACAAGTTCAAAAAAGCACTCAAAACTACGAAAAACTAATTTTGAGATCTACAAATTTTGAAAATATAATTGAATAAAAGATTTAATTTTTTTTTAGACTGTTTTAATTATTTGTTCAGTAAACTAAGGATTCATTTGTCTAGAATAACAAACAAATAAAAAACATCTAGATATGTTTCCTTTATAAAAATGAAATTCAGAACTTATAACCAAGTTTTTTCAAAGATTTGCAAAGAGACAACTAGATCTATTTCTCAAGAAAGGATGGATTTCACAATCAAGTAGAACTCATCAAGAAGACAAAAAGACCAGTGTGATCTAAGGTATTTCAAGCTTCCAATATTTGAGTCACTACAGAGACCAAGTGAAAACCAATCCAAGTATGCAATACTTCTAGAAAATCACCCAAAACACAAATAATATTGGAACTCACTCACAAGAGGCTTTTGATAGGAACAATACAGATCCGGGTAGATACTAGAAACCCTAAATCAAATTAAATATAAATTGGAAGAAGAAATCTGAAGTTTTTCAAAAAATTTAATAGGGTCCGCAGGTCCCAGAAGTAACAGGTGCGGTCTCGCACTGGTTACTCAAGGAAAGTGCGAAACTGCCCGCACTGTGTAAGAAAACAAAGTGCAGTCCCTAGAAAAGTTCAATAAATACACAAAAGACTTAAATTTTTTTAAAATAAAAGTAAATCTAAGCTACCCAGGCAAGTATCCATCAATCAAAAACTAGAAAAATCATTTTCTCAAGTCAAAACAAAGGAAAACCAAAAAACAAGAATCCTTCCCCAGCGGAGTCGCCAATTTGTTGACTGGATAAATCAATTTCCCTAGTACCAAAAGGTAATCTAGCAACAAACAGCCAAATAAACCTATCTTTCTCTAGACATATGTGATTTACAAAAGAATACTATAAAGGTGTTAAGGTCTTACCGTAGATCCAATGCTTGTTCGAAGTAGTTGTCCCTCGATCTCTTGAAGGAGTTATCTTTAAAGACCTGCAGTCACAAACAAGCAAAAATTAAATAGCACCTGTATAGTAAATATTATAAATCATGCCTATCATGGTGATCAAGGAATCCATGAAATAAACAGTTAATTAGCAGCTTATTGAGAAAACTGAATTCATTTGTATTAACTTTGAATGAAGAAAACCTTACAACCTTAGCCTTAATGTTGAACAGGCCTTCCCGGGGTCCGAAGTAGGAATATCCTCTACTCTGACAAGCCTTGCACTCTTCCAACCGAGATAGATAGAGGTATGTGATCTCTCCTCACAAAATCTCAGTTAAATAAGTCTGAATCCCAACAGCACTTAACCTCAAATAATTCTAAAGCTTGAACTCTCGTTGAGGCTACCCAATGCCTCTTTTTATAGTGCAAAAGAGGAGCTTTCAGTTCCAACTATGAAGGGATAGAATCCTCCTTCAAAGGGATAAGCTCCTCACATCAAGGAGTTAGCTTTTTAAGGTAAGGGATACATGAACCTCAAAAGAGCGGTTCTACCACCGCAAGATTCCTTCCAGAGGCTTCTAGAATTTACTGAAAGTGAGCTTTTTGAGTTTACTTGTTCCTTTTTAATATTTTATGGGGTTCTGCACCCATAACACAAATAAATTTCATTCAGGTACGCAAGAGTCATGAACATTAGGTGCGGGACTGCAGGCAAGACAAAGAGAAAGTGCAATACTAGAGTTAAGGAGATTTTAAAGAAATTTTCTCTTATTTTCAAGGCTTGACATGAGGAACTGATGTGTTAGACTTTCAAAGGAGGTAGTATGAGTGATAATGAGATCATACAAATAGCAGAATGCCAAGATGACAATTTTCAGTGCAACAGAATGGCATGAGGATTGTCTTATGAAAATGTTCATGGCAACATTAGAAGGTAAGGCAAGGAATTGGTATGAATGGTTGGAACCTGGTATTTTGTTTTCTTTAAGATACATGCACCAAGGGTTCTATAAAAACCATAAAGAAAACTCTTCATCTTCATCATAGGCTGAAAATTGTTGTGACCATTCTGAAGATCTCATACAACACCTTGTTAGCATTGATGAAGATTTATAAAATTGGCATCATGAAGATCTGTTAAAAGATATTCATACCTTTCATACTCAAAATAATTGTCATGAAAAATTACATGAATCATTTAAGGAAGAAATTAACCAGGAAATAAATGAAATTCCCCAAGATATCCCTACAAGTGCAAATAGTGATTCATCATCCCTTCTAGCTGAGGCTCAAGAAAACATCCAGCCTCAAATTCAATCTTCACGAGAGATAGATAATTGTTGTACTTATGTCCTAAGAAAGAAAATAATTCCCTCCCCTTTGACAGAAGAAGAAATAAATCAGATTATAAATAAACAACCAACCTCTAAAATTTCATATAAACCAGACAATCTTGCTCATTCACCTACTGAAATTTGTTGCCAAAAATCAGAAAGTAGCCTTGAAAATCAGGTAAAAGAAAGACAAGTTGATAATCCAATATGTTTGATTGGTGATATTACTTATATTTATGATTTTCCAAATTTTGATCAATCTGATGATGATGTTCTCCAAATAGAAAGTAATATTGCAGGGCCATCATTAATAGATTTGTGGGTGGAAGATCAGTGCCATCAACTCCAAGAAAGTAATGAGCCAATTCATACTATCTATGATACTAATGAGGAAAGTTTTGAAAGTTTAGAAGTGAGTGAAGAATCTTTGAGTCCTTGCCCTGCTTCATCATAGCCTATCAGAAATATTTTTCATATAATTGGAAATCAACAGCCTTTAAATTCAAATGATGAAGTCGAAGAAAATGAGGAAATTCCTAAGCAAGATAAAGATAAGGAACCTTCTCCTGAAAGGGTTGAAGTAATAAGAGATTCCCTTGCTCAATAATATGTTGGTATCTTCATAGAATGCAGTCCTCTAAATCAGAGTATACCAGGATTTCAAGAGGACAACACAACCATATATGATGAATCCTCCAGTTCAGATTGCAATGAAGATGAGGAAGAGTTTCTTTCTCAAAACCATCTTAAGCTTGATCCGGTGGAGAAGGAAGAAGTAATCCTGGTCAAAACATAACTTTCATATATTCATGACCAGGTATTATTTCAAGATTCCTATGCTCATTTTTTGAAGATATATGAAGAAGGGATAAAGGTTGTTAGGAGCAGTGTATTACCAAAATCAAGAAGATTTTTTAGCACTGCTGCTAAAGAACAATGGAAATGGGAGTGGCCCTGTTTGTCCAGCATGCTCAAGGAGATGAGAAAAGACCCATCATGGAACCATTTACTTGATTGGTTATATTGGAAAATATATTTTACTAAATAAATGTATATTATGTATAGGTTAGATTAGGATAGATAGATAGGTGTGAAAATAAGCTCAGCCTGTGAGCATTTACTTAGTTTTTGTTTTTGCTTTGAAAAAGAAAAATGAAAAACACAAAAAAAACTAGAAAAGTAGAAAAAGAGGGCAGATTCTAAAGAAATGGTACAGCCCCATACCCAAAAAATAGTCATGTTGAAAGTGCGCAAGTCTAAATGGCACTATTGGTGCTCAAAAGATATCTTGTTCAGTTATCTAGCCTAATCATAACTGAGCATGTTTTAAATTGATTGCTGATAAGTTAGTGAAAGAAGTGATAAGAAAATTGTGTAAGCTTGACTTACCAATGAAAGTAGATTAGGAAAATAATGTTGGTTCCACATGCTCAAAACAGAACCACAGAGAAAAACAACGATGAAAAACAAATTGTATATCTTGACCCTGATTTTTCTAAGTTTCATCTTGTACATAAATAATGTTTGTATGCAGCTTGTTTTTATGCTACAAACACATGACAAATTAGACCGTCTAATTCTGATTTGTTCATTTTTCAATTTCATGTTTTAGATTAGTGAATGAAATCCTGTCAAACAGCTTAATCTTCACAGTCGATCTAGCATAGGTAGAGAATCAAAGGATTTCATCAGTTTAATCTAAACTCCCAGAGGATGTAAGTGTAGAATTAAATAGTTTTTATTTTTAATATCATGTCAAAGGGTTTTCCAATCCAAGTGCACCCAAAGAAGAAAAAATGCTAGGAAATATAGCTGGGTAGGTAGAGATGAGATTGTCACTAATCATGCTGTAAATTTTCAAAAATAGCATCAAGAAAGAGAGAAATTTGCGCCAATGGGTAGGGCACTGGTCTTCACAAGCTAGAGATTTGCAATTCTGGACACCTCCTGAAAAGGAGTTGCCCTCCCCAAATGGAGCCGCTGTTAGTCATCGGTATTTTTTCATGTTTTGATGACTAGATTCCTTGGCTGAGTTTTCTAGAAGCTAATCTCAATCTGTCAATTTTTCATCCAGAAAACACCTCAATTTTTTTTTTTGTCTTCCTACCCCTCCTTTTCAGCCTATGATGAGAATAGTATTTATTTTCCCTACCTATCACAATTCAGCAAAGCCTCCCTGTCTATAGATGTTATAAGTTTGTCTCTCTACCATCAGAATCCTTTGTTTTTCATACAACCCACTATCCAACATTTGAAAAAGTGATTGCCCCTCAATCCCTGATCATCTTGTTATGTGATAACCTACTTATGCCTAAGAAGCCATTCAAGAGCTGTGACAAAATTTGTAGGTCTAGGTGGTGGTGTTTTAGGGAAAACTCCTTGGCAAGACTATTTTAAGCCAAAGCCCTGTCTTCAATACCAGTCATCCATCATGTCTTATTATTTACCAAAACAAAACCCTTGTCTATCCATAGGTCATGCACGATCAAAGAGGTCGCTTTATTTTGTTTCAAGCAAAGCTCACAAAAGTTCAATTCAAGAAGAAATAGTGAAAGAAGTTCCATGACTGAAGAAAAAGGATTATTTCAAGCATGATTCATGGTACATCAAGAAGGCTCTCCAAGGATCAAAGGTCATCTATCAATGTATCTCTGCAGGGGTGTACATATTTATGACACTAAGCAAAGTGTGAGCAAAAAGAACACCTCAGGAGAAGGTTTCATGTTGTGGCAGTTTACTATGGAAGTCAAAGAAAGTGTAGATTGTGAAGAAAGAAGAGCTACAGGATTCAAACTTAAAAACACCCAAAGGTCAAAGGTTTTCCATTGTGGAAAATGAATATACAGGTTGGGTAATGTCTGCCTCCAGCGCTCCAAGATAATTCAAGATGGCATTTTTTGCATTAATTCTCAAACATGTGAGCAAGCCCTACAATATCGGTCTTATACAATCAAAAGTGACAATCTTTGGCAAAAGGCCTCTAGCAGACTAGACATCAGAATGAAAAGTGTAAAAGGAACAACTGCCTTTTTATCCTACTTTAGCCTAGCCTCGAAAAACATTCAAGGACAACTTCATCGTCAAAGGAGCTAAAGGCCAATTACAAGAAAATGCTATTTCCAAGAAAGGCACAATAGACATTTATCAGTTGGAAATGCATTACCTGCTCATGTTTTTCATAGTAATATTCTATAAAAAGGCATGTCTCAAAGCAAAGTAAGCTAAGGTTAAGTATTAAGGCCTCCCTCATCAATAATCAGATGGCACTCAGTTGGTTTAAAGGTTTTCTGTAAATGAAAAGAACACGGTGGCTTTAATAAACCTAGGTAGTTGCATCTTGCATTACCTCCTCCTAAGGATAAACAACGAACATTCATCATGAATCTAATCCCATTTTTGGTCTAAAGTTTCAAAGTGATATGGTACAAGGAAAAGATATATATTACAGAACAAGGCACAGTGTTGAGATGGATGAAGTTTCTATGTTTAATAGGACCTCCTTCAAAATGAGCAGACGTTCAAAAACATATTTTTATGGCCTTCTTCACAAATAAGCAGAGGGTCAAATCTCCAAGTATTAACACTATGTTCAAGAAAAATTGTCAGTAATGGGCAGGTTTGAGAGATAATGTGTTTGAAAGAGTTTATTCTAGTATAAACCAAAGCAAAAGAACATTTTTAATGATGTATACCTCTCAAAAACTAGGAAAGGGCATAACACAGTTATCTGGTTTAAAGACAACCTTCCAAGGATAAGTATAGTGTTTTTTAGATGGTTTTTAAGCACAAACAGTTGGTTTTAAAAAACGACTAAATCTCACCTATGGAAAAACAATTTTCTTTAAAAAGAAGGGACTTTTTGATAAAATACCATCCTTGAATGATGTGGCAAAGATAAACACATCATGCTTTTTAGAAGGATAGCTTAAAGGATATAAAGCAGTTGGAAAAAGGATGCCCACCTTGTCTTTCCAAAAGCACAAAGGAAAAAATAAAAAGTCACCAAAGGGAGAGAAAGAAGCATTCAAAAGCATTTTTAAAAGAGCTATAAAAGCTCTCAAAGTGGAAGTTTACTTTCTATTGTGCAAACGGATAGAAGAGGAATGATTTTTCGAACCCTGGGCAAGTAGTTTGCAATTTTTTTAAGACACAACGCGCCTGTAGCGTCTCTCCAAAGAATTTTGCACACGACGTGACACGCATGTAAGATAGCACGGCGTGCCTGTGTTCTTCGACCAACCGGTCCCGCCCAGCATTTAGAAGGCGCCCAGCGCCCGACCCGACAACACCCACAATGGCGTGCAAGTGCTATGTGCCTGTGCACAAGAGCGTAGCACCTCTCAAGAGGCCTCCAATTTGCCACAAATCATATTTTTGCATAGGGAATTCATCTCCAAAAACAGCCAACACATTTTAAAGAGGTATTTCTTGTTTTCCTCGCCTAAGTCTTTTGATTTTAAGAGGTGTTAGAATCAAATTTGTCAAGAAAAATACACAGTATAATAAAGGGGAAAACATAGTTTGTTCTCAAAACTGTCATGTTTACTAAGAGACAAAAAGACAGTGATTGAGGAAAATCGCCTATTGTCAATTTACAGAGCTTGTTTGGTGTAAGAAGTTAAAAGACAAAAATCAGTGATTTCAAAGAAGAAAAACAATGATTTCAAAGGGGAAACATAGTTTATAAAAAAGAAAAGCATTGTTTGAAGAAGAAAGACCTAGTTTCATCAAAGACTTGTTTTTATAAGATAAGTAAAGGAAATTTGAGCAAAAACATGCCTCCAAAGAAGGTCAGCAAGGGTGGATTTCACAAAATGTTTGAGCCTACTATAACTAAAGAGTTAAATGATTCCCCTTCAATCCTTTTCAACTTTCATGAGGTAGGGTGCCTTGATTTTTTCCAAAACTTCTAGGAGGTCACCAATAACCCCCCCTCAACACAGTTGTTTTCCCTAAGGCTACAAGGAAAACATGTTCACCTAGTAGGCCTCGATTTTTTTCTTACTCCTAGGTCAGTATCAAAAGCCACCAAGATTCCCTATCTTGGTGAGAAATGGTTCAAACAAGCCCATTTGGACCTAGACCACTATAAGCCTTTCTTGAAACCAGCTTGCCAAAATGAATGCAAGGCTATTTTCCCCTTTTCTCATCTATTGAACAGTTATGCGCCCCTTATGAAAACCATCATGAGATATTTCACATGTGAGGGGAGATATTCTTGAGTTTATTCCTACCACGTCAGACTTCTGATGCATTTCACTCGGACTCAACTACTGAATCTCCCTTTCTTCCTCTGCAAAAGCATAAACAATATGTCTTCCCTTGTCCAAAAGAGACCTCTTGCTCAGCAAAAGGCTAGTCTTTTCCATCATTCTCTCATCAAAATCATCATCCTTCACCAACTTGAAAAGAAATGATTTTCTTGGGAGACTTTCATTTCTCATCCGGATTTTACTACTGCCTCTTCATATCATGGCCCATCTCATATGTTCTCCTCACCCTCCACTCACTATGTCTACCCTTCACCTAGTCAATCTACCCCTCAAAAGCAAAAATCACCCATGATTGATAGTGAAAAATAGCAGTCCTATGAAATCATGCATGAAGTTAGTGATGATGAGGAACATAGTGATACTCAGCAAAGTAGTGAGCATGAACCAAGTGACAAACCACAGAATAGTGACCATGAGTATACTAGTGATGGTGAAGAAATCTCACCAAAGGATAAGGAAGTTAGTGGCACTCAAAAAAGTAGTGAGGATGAAGAACAAACTGAAGAGCAGCAGGCTAGTGATGATGAAGAACAAATTGAAGAGCAGCGGGGTAGTGATGATGAGGAACAAAGGGAAGAGGTTCAAAGCCGTGATGAGAAACAAAGAGACAGTAAGCATAGTGAAAATCCTCAAGCAAGTGGTAATGATGAGGAACACAACATTCCTCAAAAAAGTCATGAAACCAATCAAAGGGACATTGAAAAAAGCACCTCCCAGAAAAATAGTGACCATGGTGGCAGCCCACACACAGAGTCTAAGGAAACAGTGAAAATAGTGGCAGCATGCAAAATGACAATGAAGACAGTCATGATGGAACTAGCTCATATGAAAAACTTGAAAACAATGAAAATGGTTGTTGGGCAGTGAAAGAGGTATGAAATTATTATGCATTTATTCTTTCTTTACCATAAATATATTCTGGTTTTCCTTGGAAAGGTAATTTATCATAGGAATTACAATAGAATTGGAAAGGTTTATGATTACTACGAAAAGATGACTAAAAGCTACTTTTTGATTGACAAACAGGAATTCGGAGAGGTGAGCAGCTGTACCAAAGGCGGGGTTGATAACAATCTAACTGCTGCTCCAACAACGTTGAATCATGTCTAGCCAAAGGCAAGGAGATATGAACGAATAGCCTAGAAAGGACAGGGAACAGCCCGACCTCAGTCAGCGCAAACAGAAAGATGACTAAACGCAGAGGAGCGAATCCCTTAGGATCTTTCGATCCTGAGGGATCGTTGTTCAAACTTATCTTGTTCCTTGATTTGTTCATCAAGATTTGATATATAAAGGCACGTCCTTTAGTGACAATGGGATGAATTGTTGTTGAAGTTAGGAATTGGTTGCAAGACTTTACATTTTCTCTGTTCTATTAACTCTTCGTTTTGAGAGAAACCTTTCTGTAAAACTCTATGCTGGTTTAATACAAGTCACACGTTTTATTTACCTTCTGCAGTTCTGAATTAGCCCAGCAGTATTTCACTGGCGTTAAGGGCCCGGATCTGGTGGAAGAACTCCGTTGTTTTTATTTTAATCTTTGCTCATTGTTTTGTGGAGTGCGCTTAATATTTGTGTTGATTACAGAATTGGTTTATTGTTGATCGGATCAAATACAGAGTCATTATTGTTTCATTTCTTTACAAGAAGCATAATTCACAGTTCGATTTGTTAGGAATCTGTAATTTATTAGCAATATTGGCAGAGTCCAATTACATAAGCAACATCGTTTCAACCAACTTTGGGATTCTAGGATCTAGCCCTCCTGAATCTAGAGAGAGATCTCTCTATGAATGAGTTTAAAGATGTGATCTTTAATAACTGAAATTATGATATTAGGCTAGTTATGAAGAGCTTGGGTTTTGTTTTGTTTTTTTTTTGCTGGGCAAGGACATGATGAAGGTGAAGGCAGTTTCAAAATGAAGGGTGAAGGTTTCTGCAGATGAAGGAATGATTTGGCTGAAAGAAAGGCAAAGACAGTTTTAACCCATTGGGCTATGGACTCATAGGAGGATTTTAATTGGACAGAAAGGTTCAAGCAGGGTTCAAGCAGGATCCATGGGGCAAGTCACTTATGTCAAAGGATCTCTTAAGGTGATTTTATGGAATGAAACAAATAGGAAATGAAGAATAAACAAATGAAGGTATATTGAAACAGCCTAAGATCAAATAAGTTCTTTTAAACTATATTTCTTCAGCATGTACTTAAAGAAAAACATAAAAGTATTCCGAGATTAGGTTAGTGCCTTTAAACCAGCCTGCTTTGAAATACATTCAATAAGAGAACATTTACAAAATAGTTGAAAAGCTTAAGATCATGTAAGTGCCTTTAAACTACCCTGCTTTCAGCATATTCAGTAAGGAAAACATAAAATTATTCTGAGATCAGGCTAGTGCCTTTAAACCAGCCTGCTTTGAAATACTTTCAATAAGAGAACATTTACAAAACAGTTGAAAAGCTTAAGATCAGGTAAGTGCCTTTAAACTACCCTGCTTTCAGCATATTCAATAAGGAAACCACAGATAACAGTGACAAAGAGAAATTTAGATCAGGCAAGTGCCTTTAAACCAACCTGCATTAATGTACTCTTCAAAGAGAACGTTCAAATGAAGAAAAAATAGACAATAAAGCTTTCAGTGAGAGTAGGGTACTGTAGAAAGTAAATCCTAGCTCTATGTTTGTTGCCCTTTATTAGAGAAAATGAACAGAATGAAAAAATTAAGAAGAATAACATTTGACAGTGAGGAACACATCACCATTGACACAAATCAGGACCCCATAAATCAGTAGCTTGTATTTGATGTTCAAACCGGTTACAATCGGCAAGCCCGGTGGGTCTCTACAACTTCCAACTTCTCATATCAGCTTATGTATCTTTGAATTGCAAGCAGGGCATCAGTAGCTTCAGAATAACTATTACATGCATTCAGATGTCCAGAGACCAACATTTTCTCATCTTCTACAACAGTATTTATAGAAGAATGAAGAGGTGGGAGGATTTTCGAGGGGTCAAGTATCATTAATTATGTGAACAATGCAATTCCTGGCCTTTGGGAACCACGCAAGGCATAAGGTGGGAATGTAATCGTTTATAACTCTGCTTCATAACTCTATTTGTGTCTTTCGAGGCCTAATGATTGAAAAGATCTGCTTCTGGATTGTTATTTAACCTTTAAAATAGTTTTGCCGAAAATTTGGAGATAAGACCCTTGATTAGTATTATTTGTTCGACGACCTTTGATTTTCTGTGAGGCTGTAGGTGCCTTTAGAAGCTGGAGAAGGTTCAATTAGCCTCTTTTTTGGTGTCGAAGTAACTATGTAGCCATTCTTTGCATTGAATTCCCCATAGGAGTAACTCTTCGGCTGCGTTTGAGACAAATATCTGATCCTGATCCATAAATTTGGCCTGTGATTGAATACTTTGAGGCACAGGTGGAATTTCAGTAACTAGAGGAATCAATTTTCCTCAATTGCGGTGGTGGAAGCGCTCTTGTCGATAAAACCCTTAAAATATTCTTTAAACTGTGTTTTAAAGCGGGCATTAGGATTTTGATAACCGTCTTAGCCGTAATTCCCGTAAAACTGTCTCTAATCCTCTGTTCTGATACATTTTGGTCTTCGGCACTGATACTCTTTGAATGTGCCCCTTCCATGGTGTTTTTGCTGGTGTGCAGGGATGCGCAGGGTTTATAAGGCATCCATGCCTGAGAAAACATTGATGAAACGTGCATTTCCACCCCTTGGATGATTTCCTTTGACGAATTGAAGACAGGAGAGTAGTCACCCTCCGCCTCTGAAACTTCTTTGGAAATAATGAAAAAATGATTTAAAACCCTGCAAAACACGAAAACTATTATAAAACCTGCGTATATAGGTTAACTTCATCGGAGGGCATGCGAGGAGATCGGAGCCATTGGATGGCATCATCCAACGGTCAGGATTGATCGGGAGTGATCGTGGAATGGATGAAAGAAGGATTAAATATGAACCGTCGATCGTGCAGCGATCGACGGTCGAGATTGAACGAGGCGGTCAGAGGAGAAGGATGAATCTGAGCCGTCGATCACGCAGAGATCGACGGTCGGGATTGGGTAATGGAAATTCAAACAGAGAGATCAGGCGATGAGTTGTGGGTCGTCGATCTGCACATCAGATCGACGGTGGAGATTGATTTGCCGCTGTACGATGGCCCGGCTATCGTGCACGCACCTTCGTTAACCATCGAGCAACTTCGGCGAGCGATCACCATTGGATCAACAGGCGTAGATCGAACGGTCCACAGTGATATCGCTAGGCGTCCTGGTCCGAACATTAATGCGCGATGGACAACGGATGGATGGCAGTTTTACAAATAATACACGGGACGCGTGTCAAGTGATGTATGGAATCGCTGGCCATCAGGCAAAAACCGCCCTCCGCCGAAGAGTGGTGCGATAAAAACCAAGCGGTTTTGGGAAAACGGCGCACGGCTGGGGGGTCCACGGGGAGGCGCACTCCGCACCGTCGGATCTGTGGATTGGATCGACGGTCGAGATTGCTCCACATTTTCATGGGTGGGAAAAATTCAATAAAATGTTAATTCGATGGTTTAACTAAATATCAAAGGTTTTTTTAATGTTTTGGGTGAAATATTTATTTAAACTAGATAAGTGCCCAACTGCTTAGTGCGCGGTCACGGCGCCAGGGTGTATGGGCGAAAAGGCTAAGGGCTTAGCCCAAGGGGGCTTAAGCCAAATACATATAAATTATGCATTTTAATGCTTTTCGAGGATTTTCAAAGGAATTTGGGGATTCCGATAAGGCTAAGAAGGGGTCTTAGAACCTTATAAAAGGGATTTTGATGAGGGGAAAAGGCAGAAATGAGAAAATGAGGGATTTTTGTGGGAAATAGGGGGATGGAAAGATGAGGTTAGTTTGGGAAGAAGGGAAAGGAAAAAATGTGTTTGCAGCAGTATTTGGCTTTGGAAATCAGCAGGATTTCAGGGTCTTTTAGGATGTAAACAGCAGTGCAGATTTGGACAGAGGCAGGAGGCCTTCAAGAGTCTTCAAGAGCCAACAATTTTTGTTATAGAAAATTGTTCCTTGAAGGCTCAAAAATATATTTAGCCACCTTTTGGGATAATCAAATTTTACAGGTGGCTAACACGATTCTCTTGCTATTACTATAAAGCTTCGCTGACTTGTATTTGATTTGAATTGTTGTTCCTTTAGTTTATAATCTGTTATAATTGATCATTGCATGGTGAGAAGTTGTCGACAGGATTGAAGTATGGAAATCTATTGTTTTGAATATGTTTGAATTGTAATTGTTGTTCATTTCACATTGTTGTTCCGTTTCTTTTCATTACTTATTCATAGTCTTTGATTAGCAAATAGATGAGTTGTAGTTACATACTGTTGTTCCTTTTCAACTTGCGTTTCTTTTAAGTTGCTTTCATTGAATCTGTTTTCATTTCAATTACTTTAAGATCTCCAACTGTAGAGGATAGAGGCTTTTGCTTCCAAGTCCCCAGATTGGTCATCTTGCATCGATTTCTAAGGGAAAGAGTTACTGCTACTGCATCCCTGATCGATGTTCTGCAATATTGAAGTAGTTTAATCTTTCCATTCATGTCATGGTAATTAGGTTTCTTTTTAAGAATTGGTTACTTTTGTTCTTGTTATTTTGTACTACACCTTCACCGCGTTGCTCTTAGACAATTGCAGCCTCAGACAGAGTACACTCTTGAAATAAAAAGACGCTCCCGGATTGATGATTAATGTACGCTAATTAGGTGTTCAAAAGATACATTTTTATGACCCAAAATTTTGGCACCGTTGCTGGGGAGAGTGTATGCCATTTTAAAGGAGTAATGCACAGCTAATTTTCTTCTGTTTGCGGAGAATTGGGTATTAAAGACGGAAGGTAAGAACCTGCGCACTGGGCAAGAAACACACTTGCTCGCAGCCCGCTTCACAGCAGAAGTAGGTAAGCTTCTTTATTTAGGTAGGAATGAAGGTTTGTTTCTTTGAATGAATAAATCAATTAAGCGAAACAAAATTCCTCCTAAAACTGAAAAACCTAAGGGGCCGGTGACCCTTGGGCGCACAACCTTTATTGACGAAATCCTTAAAATAACTACTTCTAGACAGCCTACTAGTTCCTTTCAGGCTACAGAGTCACCATCTGAAGCCTTTGCTGAGATACACAGTCAAACATAGGGAATTGAGAAATATTCCCAAGAAATTGAGAATCCTTGCATAAGTTTCCTTCAAGAAGGGAACGCTAGCAATCTCCGAGAAGGAGAAGGGGAAACAGGAGAAATCACAAACTTGAAATCTCCTATTGAAACTGCCCAAAAAATAAGCAGTCCAGATAAGGGAAGTGTTGTTCAACTTATTCAGAACTAAGGTCTTGAATCACCTCAAATAGTAGGTCGACAGGAAATACTTATTATCCCAAACAGAGGGAGTGTTGTCAAAGCCATTCCTGCCCCTGCTCGTCAACCTAGAAATTCCTTGGAAATCCCAGAGGGATATTGGCATATCTTCGATCAAATGGCCCAGAACCAAAATCAAAATCAGCAGCAGACCTCTACGTTGCAATATCCTATAGTGTATACTGCAGTCAATGCACCCATGAAAGCGATACCTCTTCAAAATATTCCCACATTTCACGGCTTAACATCAGAGGACCCAGATGCATTTTTATTTGAGTTTGATGTGCTGTGCAGAGGATACGATTACACCACCGATGCCCAAAAACTGAAACTATTCCCTTCTACATTAAAATGGGCAGCCCTACGGTGGTTTATGGGATTAGGTGGGGGTGTTATAACTAATTGGGATCATATGAAGGCTGCATTTTTAAGGAAATATCAAGATTATTGTAGGTCTCGGGAATTAAAAGATGAGATATTCCAAATGATAGCCAAACCAAATGAGACCCTGGAAGAGTATGTGGAATGGTTTCAATATAATATTCAGAGATCCCCTTATGCATCTTTACCCTTACCTGATAATGTTTTGAAAACCACATTAATTATGGGAATGAAAGATCAATGGGTTGAAACATTGAATATTATGGGAAAAGGTGATATATATCAGGAAAGTTATCCTAACATCATTGATTTGTGTATTAGGAGTTTGAGGGGAAATACAAGGTTGAAATAAGCAGAACATGATATAATCACAAGAGAAAATAAGGCCTCTAATGAAGGTGTGACTCGTGTAGAGATTGGAAATCTGCTAGAAGACTTTAAGACAAACATACTTGGGACTTTAACAACACAGTTCGATATTATGCAAGCCAAATAGAAACAGGCAGAAGTAGAACAGAACTTGGCAATATTTTGTCCCAGGTGTAGAAAGAAGCACAGCCACAAAGAATGTTCGTTGGATGTGATTAAATTCTGTGCCATTTGCACCAAATATCACCCTACAAAAGGATGTCCTTCGCTTCCTGGCCTAAAAGCAGTTTATAAGGAGGAATAAGAGGAATCAGAATTGGTATGTCTGCTTAATCAGCGCCGACAATGGTGGCCACGACCATCAGGTATGCCAAATGATCCATTTTATTTTCAACCTCCTCAATATAATGCTCAAAAATATAGTGGGATGTGGCAGAATCAACCATCTTTCCCTAATTGGTCACAATAGCCATTTCCTCCCACATCTTGGCCAAATCAAACAAATCAGAATAACTAGCCTAGCTTTCCTTTCTACCCACCTTTTTGGCCTACACAATGGTCCCCCTCTACTTCCCAAAATCAGGCCTGGCAGTCAAACTGGAAAAAACCAACAAATCAGCCAGCTGGATCAATTCCTCTCTCTCAACCTACACTGCCAGCTCCTTATAAAAACCCCCAGACCAATTTAAGACCACAACTCCCAGCCCAACCCAACCCAAACCCAAACAATATGCCAATTCAATTTTTCCAAATAATGGAACCCCCAGAAGTAGAAACTGAACTTAGGGAGTGTAATGATCTTCAATTAAGGTCTGGGCGCATAGTTGAAACAGAGAGAAACAATGATGTCCACACTGAAGATCCGTTACTTGTAGAACAAACAGTACAAAGTGAGAAGGAAGTCCAGCAACAAAATAAACAACAAAATCAACAACAAGTAAAAACATCCTCTCCACCATTCCCAGAACGATTAATTATACCTCGTCCATTATAACAACCTAATTTTGATCTTCTGGGAGAATTAAAAAATTTGTGTATAAAAATCCCTCTCCTCCAAGTTATTCAAGATATTCCTATATATGCAAAAACCATTAAGGAATTATGCATAAAGAAGCCAAAGAGGAGAACAACAACCAATCCTACTGTCCAAATAGTCGATACCTTATCTGACTTATTATCAGGAATGGAAACACCCATCAAATATGAAGACCCAGGAAATCCTATGGTGACAGTGCAGATCAATGGCCAATCATTTCCAAATGCCTTAGTTGACTTGGGGGCAGCAATTAACATTTTAACAAACACCACCTGTCAAAAACTTGGAATTACATTACTCGAACCAACAACAACCTTGTTGGAATTGGCTGACCAATCAATAGTCAAACCAGAAGGTATACTACAAGATGTAATGGTATCGGTAGATTCCTGGGAACCTGCTGACTTCTTGGTTATCAATCCAAAGAATCGACTAGATGGACATCCGTTAATTATAGGTAGACCTTGGTTGGCAACTGCCGATGCTTATATTGGATGCCGACAAGGCAACATGACAATTACAAGGGGAAATAATGTCAAGAATCTAGCCCTATATCCCCCAGCCTAGCCAATTCTATCAATAATCAAAACAAGAAAACCACCTGCATCATATCTTATGGAGAATATGAGATCACCTCTAACCATAGAAAATGCTCTTGATTTTAAAGATCAAATAGAGGATGATATCATTAATAATTTTGTTAATAAGTCACAAACCAGATCTCATTTGCAATGTCACATGATCAAAGCAGCATTCGATAATAAAGAAGAAGAAGATCCTTTCAAAGATATTCCTGATCAAACAATACCTACTACTTCTGTGAGCAATAGCAAGGTTGTAGAAATTGAGCCGGGAAAAACTTTAAATATTAACAACAATCTCACTACTGAACAAGAAGAGAAATTGGTCCAATTATTACAAAAATACAAAGCAGCCTTTGCATGGGATTACCCCGATATGAAAGGAATTGATCCTAAATTGTGTACTCACCACATTTATATTGAAAAAGATGCAAGACCCATTTTCCAACCTCAAAGGAGACTAAACCCTCACCTTAAAGATATTTTGAAGGCAGAATTACAAAAACTATTGGATTTTAATTTCATCTACCCAATATCTGATAGCAAGTGGGTCTCCCCATTAGTGGTAGTACCAAAAAAGAACAGGAAGTGGAGGATATGTGTAGATTACCATGAACTTAATAAAGCAACACAGAAAGACCACTTTCCCCTTCCTTTCATTGAATAGGTACTAGACACATTGGCAGGGAAGAAATTCTTCTCTTTCCTCGATGGCTTCAGTGGGTATAACCAAATCCAGATTGCCCCTGAAGATCAGGACAAAACTACGTTTACCTGTCCATGGGGGACATTTGCCTACCGAGTCCTACCTTTTGGCCTATGCAATGCTCCTGCTACATTCCAAAGGGAAATTCTCAGCATTTTTGCAGACTTAATAAATGAAGGCCTCGAAGTATATATGGATGATTTCACACCCTATGGGGATGGCTTTGAGCCTGCATTGGAAAAATTAGAAAAATTATTGCAAATATGTATTGACACTAGGCTTTTCTTAAGCAATGAAAAGTGTCTTATGATGATGAATGAAGGAGTTATCTTAGGACATTATATTTCAACAGCTGGAATTCAAGTAGACCCAGCTAAAATTCAAATACTCTTGTTAATTCCTACACCTACTACACAAACAAAGGTACGTAGCTTTCTTGGATTTTCTGGTTACTATAGAAGATTTATAGAACATTATTCTCAAATAGTTGCACCTTTAAATGCACTGACTGGAAATGTTGATTTCACTTGGACAAATAAATGTGACAATGCCTTTAATGATCTGAAGAAGCTTGTTTCAACAGCCCCAGTGCTGAGGGGCCCAAATTGGAACTTGTCGTTCCAAATTTCATCTGATGCCTCAGACACAGCAATTGGAGCAGTACTTGGACAGGAGGAAGACAAGAAGCCATATGCAATCTACTATATTAGCAAAAATCTATCCCCTGCTAAATTAAATTATACTGTGACTGAGAAATAATTTTTAGCTGTAGTTCATGCTATAAACAAATTTAGGCATTATATAACTGGGTATCATGTAGTAATATATACTGATCACTCTACCATTAAATTTTTAGCAAATAAAACTTTTACAAACGGAAGAGTGACAAGATGGTTGATTTTACTGTAGGAATTTGACATAAAAATCAGAGATCGACCTGGGAAAGAGAACCATGTAGCTGACTTTCTGTCAAGAATGCCAAAGCCAACAGATATAGAAGCAGTTGAAGACCATTTTCCAGACGAACATCTCTTCGCTGTTACTATCAGAACACCGTGGTATGCTGATATAGCGAACTATTTGGCAATAGGTAAATTACCTAAACATCTGTCCCTTAATGAGCGTAAGCAAATAATACATCGTAGTACCCGCTTCTCCTGGATTGGAGGTCACCTATTTCATACAGGTGCAGATATGCAAATAAGGAGATGCGTTAGGGAGGATGAGGTATTTGACATCTTGAAAGCATGCCATGATGGACAGTGTGGCGGACATTTTGCAGATCGTAGAACTGCCCATAAAGTTTTACGAACAAGTTATTATTGGCCTACTATCTTTAAAGATGCTAAAAAAATCGTGCAGGCCTGTGATAGCTGTCAAAGGGCAAGTCACCCTGGGTAGTCTGATGAAATTCCTCTGAACCCTCAACTAGTGATCGAACCGTTTGAACCTTGGGCTCTTGACTTTGTTGGTCCTATTAGCCCCCCATCAAACCAAAAAACATATATCCTAGTTGCAACTAAGTATGTCACCAAATGGGTTGAGGCAGAATCTCTTTCAAAAGCTACAGAGGACTCTATAATACAATTTATTTTCCAAATCTTTGTGCGCTATGGCCTCCCAAGAGACATAATCACAGATGGAGGACCACAGTTTGTAGGTAACAAATTATTTGAAACATTGCAAAACTACCACGTTCAGCACAAGATTACGACTCCATACCACCCACAGGCCAATGGCCAAGTAGAGAGCATGAACAAAGTAATCGAATCTATATTAAAAAAAACAGTTGCTTCTCATAGACGATATTGGGCCTACAAATTGCCAGAAGCATTGTGGGAATATTGAACAACGTGGAGACCTACCACAGGATATTCACCATACCAATTGGTATTTGGAAAGGAACCCATCTTTCCTATAGAATTCGAAATTCAAACATTACGAACAGCTCAAAAGGTGGGTCTAAATTTAAATGAAGCCCAGGCTAAAAGACTGCAGCAAATTAATGAGCTAGATGAAATTAGGCTCTCTGCTCTTTAGCACACAGCATTAATTCAGCAACAGAGAGCCAAATGGCATAACGCCCATATCAAAGAAAAAATCTTCCACGAAGGAGACTGGGCACTCCTATATGATTCTAGGTTTCAGGATTTCCCAGGAAAACTCCAAACATGATGGCTTGGACCCTATGAAATACAAAAAGTGCATGATAATGGCACTGTTACATTAGTTACCATTGACAGATCTAGACATTCCTTTAAGGTAAATGGTCATCGAGTATGATTGTATCATAAACCGCTTACCCGAGAATCCTTTTACCAACACTTATGGGAAGATTCTACCATAGAAATTCTCGCTGAAGGGGAGAACTCCTCCTCGGCATCAGTTTGATAAATCATATTCTTTTTTTAATTTTGTACATAAAGCATTTTTTCTTTTTTTTTATTGTTGTTTTATAGAATTTTTTTTTTTAACATTCTGTTAATATTACCGCTTTATTTCTTCATCGTTGTTTCGTGAAATTCGGTTTCTTCAACAAAAGAAAAAGAGAAAAAAATTATGTTTATTTCGGTTGTTTTGTTGTTCCTTTCTAAAGGAACAGCACCGCTGCTATTCCTTTCAAAAAGAACAGCAGTTTCGCAGACCACTGCTGTTCCTTTCGAAAGAAACAGCAGTTTCGCAGAATGTTTTTGTTGTTCCTTCACAAAGGAACAACACTCCCGCACATTATTTTTTTGCTATTCCTTTTGAAAGGAACAATAGTTTTGCAGAGCGCTTTTGCTGTTCCTTTCCACGGATTGTTTTTTGTTGTTCTTTTTAAAGGAACAACACTTTTTTGAGGATTGTTTTTTTGTTTTAAGACCACATTTTGAATTTTTGATTACTTTTCTAAAGGAAAATATATCATTTATATACAATCATACAAATTAAATCTTACTATAATCAACAAATCAAAAGAAATCGTCATTTTTTTAAGAAAATTGTCTAGTAATGATAAGAAAAAAAGGAAAAAGGGCATGATCAATAACATAAATTTGCTATTTTTACCATTGAATTAATCTGATCGATTATTTTATCATGATTGGTTCCTTCCCATATGCTATAACTTTCTTTGATGTATATCTAAGGAATAGGACTAAGGGCATAATTTTTTTTTTTTTCTATTGAGATGTTCAGACTTCTTCCGCCATCCCTACTCTTAAGGAGTGTTGAGGCATCCCTTATGAATAACTGAGGAAAAGTGCTGTGTGAAAAAAAAAAAAAAATATTTACATTTTCTTAATAATGATTTTGCAGATGGAGGATAGGGGGTCTCGCCAAGATCCAACCTACCGTGATCATAGGGAAGGAAGTGAAGTGGCATTCCCATTATGGCCACCAAACCAGGGAAATGGTCCAATAGACAATTGAAAAAATCAAGAAGTCCTTGGAACAGGAGGTCTCATCACGAGCCGGCCTGCCCACCTTTCACTTCTTCCTGGTGAACGGCATTGTCATTTATCTGGTCACCAAGCCAGCACAATGGCCTCTGTCATGATATTCAATAAAAAAAAAGGGGCACTTCCTCAGTATACATAAAGGAAAATGGTTCCATGGGTAAGCAAGCAACTCTGTCAAGGTTATGGACACCTGTGGGTAGCAAAGCTCTGCTGATGGTATTGGAGTCACATTTATACACATCAATAGTTATATTTAACCCTTTTCCTATATCTTTATTTAAATGTCAAATGAAATATGAATCACTTACCTTTCCCTCCGAACCTATTATACATGAAAATCATTAAAAATCGATCATATTAGTTCAAAATGGTAAATAACACAATTGTATTTATGTTTATTTTATGTTGTCCCTTCTCCTCGTATTTGAATCATTACAAAACAATTTTCTATTTATTAACGATTCATCACATGCATTGATTTTAGTAATTGTTGTAATTTGATTGAATGTATCATAATGACGCCTTATTTTTACTGTTGTAATGCTGCTAAGCCACACATGCTCCTCTCAATTGACGGTCGAGGGCGACCTTTCATTCATTCAGGGGGCGCGGATGTCTACATACAAAACAAACTCCAAGATTCCTGTATACGGATTAAAACCCCTTCATTTTAGGAAATAACAAATTTTCAACAAACTGTGTTGTGTTGTTCCATTGTGATTACTGTGTGTTGAGAAATTAACAGAACGCAGAAATGGGAGGATGGCCAATTCACAGTGAACCACAAGTATTGATCGTCTCTGATGTTGCACGAGCAATTTTAGAAAGACTGGGGTGGATTACATATTTTTTAAGAATGCAGCAACCCCATGAAGCTATGGCCACAGAATTTGTATTGAACTTGCAGGAAGGATCCTCCATGGTCAAAGGGAGGCATATAGCTGTATCTGACGAGATAATTGCAGAAGTGTCTGGCATTCCTGCGCAAGGGACTATTTGGACTCAGAAGAAGATTAGGATTCGTGAAGCCATAAATTTTTTTCAAGATGATGGACAGACGTTAGTTATCAAAGATAAAGGAGTCCAGCCAGCGTCATTAGGAGAACCATGGATGGAGTTGGCCAAGATTTTGTAGGCTTACATAACATGCGATGGAAGAAAGGATGTGGTAAGACCTCGCCACCTTAAGCTACTAGCTATATTAAAACAGAAATGCACCATTAATTTGCCTGAATTTTTAAATTTTTTGTTGCATGATACTGCTCATGGTATAAGAAAATCCCAACATGCAGATACAGTGGTCAGCCACCATTGTCTAATTCGTTTAATAGTGAGTCGTAGCTTTGCCTAGCAACAGTCCAGCTGGGAAGAATTAATATTTTCCATTGACGGAGGGTTAGCTCTACCCGCTCCAAAACGAAAGAGGATGGTCGGCTCAATTGTTGAGCCTTCTACTAATAGACAGTCCCTCCAGTTGAAATGAAATATAAGGATGGTGGAAGAACTTCCGGGAAGTAGCAGCCAGCCCCTGGAAATGCACAGCTCAGTGGAGGAACAGCCTCCACAATTGGAGGTAATAAGCCCTCGCACTAACGAGGAAGAGCAATTAGAGGGAGTAAGCCCTCGCACTGACGAGGAAGAGAAATTAGAGGGAGTAAGCCCTCGTGCTGATGAGGAAAAATAATTGGAAGGAGAAATTCGCTACTCAAACGAAGAAGAAATAAGTCTCCAAACCGATAATGAAAAACAATCCAGTGCAGAGGAAGGAGATAATAAGGAAGAAGGAATCGAAGGAAATTATGAGGAAGAAGAAGTCAAGGGAGAAATCTGGTATTCAGATGAAGAGGAAGGAAGTTATCACACATGTGAGGAGGCTGAGGACAATCATAGCAGTAATAAGGATGAAACAGAGACTGGAGGAAGATACTGTCCCAAGAAAAAGATATCAGGAATTGCAGCAAAAAATGAGAACTATTCATGAAGCAGAAGTTGAAGCCCATGAAAAACAATGGAAAGCAGAGGTAAAGGTTTGTAAGGTAATGAACCAACTAAAACTAGCCTACACTCAAATGGACACTCTTTGCTCCTTGTATACTGATGTCTTAGCCTGTAGATGCCCCACCAAAAACTATCCTTTGTTTTTACTAGAAAGATATTTACAATTAAATATCAAGGCAGTTAGGGCAGGGAAATCCATAGAGCTTAAAACAATAGATGACTTGATATCATGCTACAAACTTTATGGGATCAAAGTACAATGCCTGTTATGTGAATATTACTTGCATAACCTAATACTTGAAAATGACTGTGAATCAAACCCTAGCCCTTTTATTGGAGATGTTCAGTTTCAGGAATTCATTTCCTTTGTTGTAAATCAATTAAAATGGCTTAAAGCTTATAATGCCTTTCAAAGGCAGGAAAATGGATTAGATATATGGGTCAGAAGTGAACCTCAGAACCCACTTCAATTTTGGGCTAGACAGAAAATTTTGATGACAAAGGAAGGCATTACCTAAACTCTGGGGCCTGTCCACAAATCAATTATTTCGAATGGAACATATTATCTTTCATCCATTAGAAACCAAGAATATATAGCAGCCAAGGTCCGATGGAGAACCTCGAATCAGAATCTGCAAAATAGGGAACCATTTAATTATAGAAACTTTGGGTTAGCTACAGACCATTTCATTTCCTATAGCCATCTTGTTTTAAAAGAAGGACCATATTGGTTAGGATGTAGCTTCCACAGCCCTATTGTATGGTACCCTGCTTCAAACTACAAAGCTATTTATGAACTTCCTGAAGGGCAGACAGAACATATTTTTGAGGAATTAGCTGCACTACATGGTTTTAGGCCTGTGGATGACAAACCGTATTTAGCTTATTCTTTGACTCCTCTCCATGTGAACTATAGTTTTCATGAGGACATGAAAAAGATTAAGTAGGGGGGTGTGTTGGGCAGTGAAAGAGGTATGAAATTATTATGCATTTATTCATTCTTTACCATAAATATATTCATGTTTTCCTTGGAAAGGTAATTTATCATATGAATTACAATATAATTGGAAAGGTTTATGATTACTATGAAAAGAACAATCTAACTGCTACTCCAACAACGTTGAATCATGTCTAGCCAAAGGCAAGGAGATCTGAATGAATAGCCCAGAAAGGACAGGGAACAGCTCGGCCTCAGTCAGCGCAAACAGAAAGATGAATAAACGTAGAGGAGCGAATCCCTCAGGATCTTTCGATCCTGAGGGATCGTTGTTCAAACTTATCTTGTTCCTTGATTGGTCCGTCAAGATTTGATATATAAATCCATGTCCTTTAGTGACAATGGGACGAATTATTGTTGAAGTTAGGAATTGGTCGCAAGACTTTACATTTTCTCTGTTCTATTAACTCTCTATTTTTAGAGAAACCTTTCTGTAAAACTCTATGTTGGTTTAATACAATGCACACGTTTTATTTACCTTCTGCAGTTCTGAATTAGCCCAGCAGTATTTCACTGGCGCTAAGGGCCCGACTTTGGTGGAATAACTTCGCTGTTTGTATTTTAATATTTTCTCATTGTTGTGTGGAGTGCGCTTAATATTTGTTTTGATTACAGAATTGTTTTATTGTTGATCAGATCAAATACAGAGTCATTGTTGTTTCATTTCTTTACAAGAAGCATAATTCGCAGTTCGATTCTCTTGTTGTTACTATAAAGCTTCGCTGACTTGTATCTGATTTGAATTGTTGTTCCTTTATTTTATAATCTGTTATAATTGATCGTTGCGTGGTGAGAAGCTGTCGACAGGATTGAAGTATAGAAATCTAGTGTTTTGAATATGTTTGAATTGTAATTTCTATTCATTTCACATTGATGTTCTGTTTCTTTTCATTACTTATTCATAGTCTTTGATTAGCAAATAGATGAGTTGTAGTTACATACTGTTGTTCCTTTTCAACTTGCATTTCTTTTAAGTTGCTTTCATTGAATCTATTTTCGTTTCAATTACTTTAATATCTCCAACTGTAGAGGATATAGGATTTTGCTTCCAAGTCCTTAGATTGGTCATATTGCATCGATTTATAAGGGAAAGAGTTACTGCTACTGCATCCTTGATCGATGTTCTACAAGATTGAAGTAGTTTAATCTTTCCATTCATGTCATGGTAATTAGGTTTCTTTTCAAGCATTGGTTACTTTTGTTCTTTTTATTTTGTACTACACCTTCATCATGTTGCTCTTAGACAATTGTAGCCTCAGATAGAGTACACTCTTGAAATAAAAAGACGCTCCTGGATTGATGATTAATGTAGGCTAATTAGGTGTTCAAAATATACCTTTTTATGACCCAACAATGGTAAGGGCAACATACATCAAGAGGTTCAAAACAGTGATGAAGGTGAAGGTAGAAACCCTCTACAAATTCAAAATAGTGAGGAGGGTAAACAAGGCAGTCCTAAAGACAGTCATGATAAAAGCAGATGCAGTAAACAAGGAAGCCCTAAAGAAGAACATGAAAACAGGGAATAGTACAGAAAATTAGGTGATGAAGGAGGAAGCAGTGTAAAATATCAAGTTGAAAAAATGCTAGTGATGAAACCTCCTCTCTCTTCTCCTCAACACAGCTAAGAACATGTGCTTGCTTCCTCTCCTAGGAAAGGGGCCATGATTCATTCCTCAAAAGCACCAAAGGCTAAAAACACCAAATCTACAAAGAAGAAAATCACTCCAACAGTGACTAGTAATGTCACTAGGGCGCTAAGGAGTAGAGGAAAACTACCTAAGAAGAGTATCATTGAAGTGCCAAAAATAACAAGAGCAAAGAATTCTATCCAAAGCAAGGGCAAAGAAAAATTTGAACAGCAGGAGAGTAGCCATGAACAAGAAAGAGAGTTTGACATCATACAAATAGACAGTGATGCTGGAGATGATGAAGCCATAATCCTTTAGTCACTTTTGCAAAACAAAGAAGCCCAAATCTAGAACTTAGAAACTGATCTAGAAAGTTCAAAGGACCTCATACACTTTCTACAAATGAAAAATAGACAGATGAGCAGGCTAATGGCAATCTATAAGGCCCGAGCACTCAAATATCAAAGAGAGGCACACAAAGCACAGGTGAAGCTTGAAGAGTATATGGGCGAATTTGATGATATTGAGGAAGAAGAGCAACCATCAAGAAAAAGGCCTAGGACTATTGGTCTTAGGAAAGCTATAGAGAAACAAAAGGAAGAAGAAGCAGCCCTTGCTCGATCATATCCTCTCACATAATTGCTTGCCCAAGAGATAGAAAATGATAAAGAATCATGGCTTGAAAGAGCAAACAAGCATTTGGAGGATAAATTAGACAAGGCAAAAAAAGACTTGGGTTCGCAAAGGAAGATGACCGGGCATTACAAGAAATTGAATCAATTCGCCCGAAGAAAACTCAAAACTTCCCAAAGGAGGCACCTGGTGAAAAAAGGAGAAAAATACATATCTAGGCTTGGAATCTTGGATTCGGCTCCCTTTCATATTTCTAGAAACCCATAAGGGGTTTTTTCACCAAAATTGAGTAATTTTGGACATGATTTTGTTTTTTGTGACTTTTAGGCCTAATTGCACATTTTTCTAGGCGCTGCCATGTTTGCTACGAGCATCCTCAGCTCATGAAAGTTATTTTTTTGGATGTATTAAATTTGGGGGCATCTACTCACAAATTTTCATATCAAAAGAAGATGTTTTGGTCCCCCAAAGAGGCAAAAAACAGTCAAAATTCACCTTTCTGCCTCAAATATCAGCAGGTGAGACCCTCCTAGGTTTTTTCACTTAGTCCACTTTTTGACAGACTTTCAAGGATCAATTTGAGAAAGAATTCCAACGAGCTATCACGGGCCTCATTTCGACATTGGGAAGTTCCTCAAAATTCCTCTGCAATACAGACTTTTTTCTGTTGCTACGCTCCTGTAGCATTTTGGCTGAAAAGGCAGTTTTCTGAAGGTGGCCATCCAAATGTGCGTTAAGCTATTTTTAACTCTATGTTAGAGATTAAAAGTCAATTTTCTTACCATTTTTTACTATTTAGGATTTTTTTGGAGATATTTTGTGCCTTGGGCTTTGCAAAGCCTCAAGGACAAAATCAGATATTTGTATTAGGCCAATGAGCTTCTAGTTGGTTTTGTGAAGCTTATCCTCTTATTCCTCATATTTAACTCATGGAGAGTCATTGTAATGTTGTTGGAGAGTTTATTAGCAAGTTGGACTTTTGAAGAGCTTAATAACTTGGCTGAGCTTAGAGCAATATATGCTATGAGTTTTGATGATCACACTTGTTTTATGGAGTGGATAGCTTGACTTGCTTGCCTAGATGATGGAAAGGATCTATGTGAAGAATTCGATGGCTTGGTAAATGGTATTGTGCTTCTTTTCAGTTATGTTTTCTTAGTTTTTCACATATGTATCCATGCTTCTTTCTTGTTGTAGGTCAGTAAAGAATAGTTTGAGGTATGCCCATGGAGGCACATCAAATTTCCTGATTCATTGTAGCTTTTATGTTTTCATCTTTCTTGGTCATGTCAAAGGATTCTTAACTGCCCTTTGGTACACCAAGAACTTGTTATTTATTTCCTTAATGATTATTATGACATGCTATCTTGTTTGGTTCATGGTATGCCCTGCTTACTCATAGATGTTTAAACCTCATTAATGAAATCTCCTTTGAAGTATTGACTGTCTAGTTTAAATCAGAGAGGTCTTGTTTTGATCTTACCCTCTACCTACGCTTGCAGACTTATTTCAAAGTTCTCATCAATTTGAATGTGTTTTTTAGGAGTTTCCTTTCCACATTTTGAGCTATTGGTTTGTCTTACATGTGTTCTCAGCCACTGAAGGTGATTTTCCCAAAGTTAGAGGGTCTTATACTTCTATGCATCACCTGATTGTTTATTTTCTTCATTTATTAGCTTGATTTTCATTCATAGTGATTAATGGTTAGCCATACCACATGAATGCTTTGCTTTTAAACTATTTATTCCTAAAATCTCTTTGTCTTGCACAACTTGATGTTCATTTCACTTCATAAACCACCTAAAATATCCATTCACTATACTAAATCGGCCCTGCAGTACACCCTACCCATTATCTTGACATCCTTGGCTTGTTTTTGACCCCATAGCCCAGTTGATCTCATTTTCTTGTTCTATTTTGATCCACTTGATCAGTTTTACCTCCAAACAACCAAAAACCAAACAAACAAACATACTTAACAACTAGCCTAAAATCTAAACAAACTAATCAAACAAGTTCACATCCTTCGCTTCATTAGAGAGAGCCCTCTCTGAGTCCAAGAAGGCTAGGTCCTAGGGCTCCAAAGCTTGGTCTGATGTTACTCCGTCATTTTGTCTGCCAATCTGCCAAATTACAGGACCCTAATAGCGGGTAGGGTAATGTTTTATTTAAAACATTTGTAAAATGTTTCAAACTTTATTTGCAGGCACGATATATATAGTATATATTATATAGTTTAATCAAATGCACTCAACACTTGATTAAACTACATGGGGTGGGATATTTACATATAGGTATCTTTAGACCAAGGGGAATAATTGGGCAGGGATTTTATTTTGCGCACATTGGATATATTAACTTTGGTGTAAAGTTTAAAATAGTGGGTTTTTGGGGTTTATTTAAATATAATGGATTTAATAACTAGGGGAGGATATTTTTAGGGATTTAATAAAATAGGTTAAAAGTTAATATGAAAAGGGCAGTGAAAATGAAAATAGAACACATGTTATTTCTAAGTAAAGTGAAAAAAAAATAAAGTATAGCTCATCTTTCATATTACTTCACAAATACTTAGGATAAGTGTATTTTTAGCGTTTTATGAATGTTTTTGAAAAGAATAAGTTAATTATTTTAGGGTTAAAATTTTACTAAGTAAGAATGTGCCTTTACTTAGGAAAAATGGGTTTTGATGTATGAATGAAGGGTAAATGTTGATGAATGAGGGTTTAAGGTAGGAATTCAATATTTTTAACTTATCAGTCATTGAGCCTTGGGTCCGGTCCTAACAGAAGTTAGAGAAATGCTCTGAGCTTTTTTGACTGATAGTTTAGAATACTGAATACTTGTAGGGGAGGGGAAATTAGTGATTTTTTCCCGATGATGCTTTATTACATGCTTGTTAAACTAATTTCTACCTACCCATATTTATTTCTAACATTTTTTCTTCATTTTTGTAGGTGCATTTAGGCTTGCAACCTTAAAATATTTTGCTTTCAAAATATAAAATTATCTAAGTCTACCTCATTTCATCCGAAGGCTCAGATTAAACTGTTGAGCTCCTCATTATTCTCTACCTATCTACTGATTTGTCAATTTTAAAATTTTTTACAAATCTTTATTCACTATCTAAAACATGAAATTTAAAACATCAATGTTAAGATTAAATTGTTTAACTAATCATGGATTATGGCATTTATTGACACTCTGCACATAATCATTATTTTTGCAGTAAAAGTAAAAGTAGTGGCATTTGGATTTGCTCACTTTCAGATATTTTTCTTTTTCTTTGGGGTTTATATTTTTCTAAGTCCTTTGATTTTTCTTTTAGGACTTTTACCCTCTTTTTGGATTTTTTATTATTTTTCATTTTTTTCAAAATATGGGAAAACAACTTGCAGAAAGAAAGGTGTGTACATATTTACAAGACTATTAAAGTCAATTCAAAATTTATGAACCCTATTATTATAGGACCCTAACAGAGGCTCCACATGGGGATGACATTTCCCGGTGAAATATCAAGAACTTTGAGACTAGTAGCCTTTAGAATTTGACTGTAATGACACTGTAAATGTCTTCTGATATCTGCAACTTATTCATACTTATGATATTTACCTTTCAAATCTTAGGGCATTCTCTTAGAGCTTCAAATTTGTTAAGGAAACATCCTATCCAATCTAAACTTTGCAATGTATATGTACAATGATCAAAGTGAATAAAAACTAACTATTTTTTAACTCGGGAGAGTAGTAGTGCTTCAACATTCTACCATTTACTGGTCCTTCTTGCAGATCTGTTCCATCCATTTCTTTCAGGGATAAAGCATTATTACCTCTATATCGATAAATCACATAAGTTTGTTTCCACAGAAAAGCAAATTTTCCATGTTTTCCTTTGTCTTCTCTTCTAGAATCCCATTTTAACACTTTATCTCCTATGTAGAAATCATCCTCTTTAGTATTTTTATCAAATATTTTCTTGATTTTATCTTGAATGAATTGAGATTTGATATAAAATTATTCCCTTGTTTGTTGCAAGTAGATAGTTTGATTGATCCTTCTTTGAATGCCATTTGTTTCCATTTGTAACTCTTGGATGATTTTCATCACTAGTATACCTAGGGAGGATAGAAAAACAACATTCATTCCATAAACAAGTTGGTAAGGGGAAGTACCAATGGATTTTTTAGTAGTAAGTCTATCTGCCCATAAGGCATTGACTAAATTCTTATTCCAAGTCTTTTTATTGTCTTCAAGTAACTTTTTGATGATATTTACAAGGCCCTTGTTTGAGGATTCAACTAGGGCATTACCTTGGTTTTAATATGCAGTAGAATGACCTAAGGTAATATGGTATTTGTGGCAAAAATCAATCATTTTATTGGATTAGAATGCTGCTGCATTGTCAGTAATTATCTTTTGGGGGCATCCAAATCTTGAAATAATGTTGTTTTCTAGGAAGGAAATAATGACAATATATGTGGCTTGTCTGGAGGGTATGGCTTCAATCCACTTGGTAAAATAATCAGTGGCTATCCAAATCCACTTATGTTGGCTTGAAGAAGGAGGGTGAATTTCACTAATGAAGTCTAAACCCCATTGTTGAAATGGAATTTCAGTTGAAATGGGCTTCAAGGGGAGGGGTAATAATTTCTTCTTACCCTAAAAAATTTGGGACTTATGACATGAATTTACATACTTTTTGACATCAGCAAACAAGGTAGGCCAGTAAAAACCAGCTCTCATGATCTTATCTGCTATAGTTTTCCAATATAAGTGTCCTCCACAGTCACCCGCATGAAATTCTTCAAGTATTTTGTCAGCTTCTTCCTTTAGTAAAAAATTTAATAAAATCCCACTATGATCTCTCCAAAAAAGTATATTATCTAAGATACAAAATCTTACTGCTTTTAGTTTTAAAAATCTGGCTTTATTTCTTGACAATCCAGGAGGAGCTTGTAAGTTTTGGAGTACAAATACGATATCTATATACCAAGGTGAGTCTAAGAAGGTTTCACTGATCGATGGAGTCACCATCTCTTCATGATCATCTACTTGAGCAATAAAATTTATGTTTAGGACATTGCAGTTAGATTTAGCCATAAGTCTGGCTAATCCTTGACCTTTGATGAGATTTGTGGGTTTTATCTCTATGTCATATTCTAAGATAGTGGAAATCCACTTACCTCTTCTTCCATCAGTACCATCCTAAGTAAGAATGTCTTTTACTACAGAATTTGGGACATAAGCAATGATATGAGAGTATAGAATATAAACTCTGAAGTCTTTAATGGCTTTAACCAAAGCTAGGGCTTGTTTTTCCATAATGTTGTACTTAAAAGGGGCATCTCTAAGGGTCTTACTGAAAACATTTATAGGTTGTTCAAATCCTTGGTCATTTTTTTGCAGTAAAACTGCAGCAATGGTGTATTCTGAAGCAAATGAAAAAATTATGAAATATTTCTTAAAGTCAGGAATTATTAGGACTGGAGTTTTGGTTAAAGCTTGTTTGATGGAGTCAAATGATTGTTTAGCCTCAACAGTCCATTTAAGAACTAAATCTTTTTTGAGCATGTTATTTAGTTCTCTAATTATCTCAGCTAAATTAGATATGAATCTTAAAAAATTAATCTTACCTAGAAAGGCTTGTAATTATTTGATGTTTCTTGGTGGACTGATGTTTAGAATTGCTTCTATCCTAGCAGGATCTATCCTAATTCATTCTTTAGAAATTACGTGTCCAAGTAACATACCTTCTTCTAATCCAAATAGACTTTTCTTATGGTTTATAGAGATGCAAAATTTCCTGCACTTAATAAAAACTTGTCTCAAATGATCCAAGTGTTCATTATCAGTTTTGGAAAACACAGTAATGTCATCTAAGTAAACTACTAGGAAATCATGTATTTCCTTTGCAAAAGCTATATCCATAGCTCTTTGAAAGGTTTCCCCTGCATTCATTATACCAAAAGGCATTTTTACATACATAAAAGTGCCCAAGGAGTGGTAAATGTTGTTTTAGCTTGATCTTCTTTTTGGACTAAGATCTGGTTGTATCCTGAAAAACCATCTAAAAGAGACATCCTAGAAGAGCCAACTACCCTTTGTAATATATGATCCATTTTAGGTAAAGGGAAATTTTATTTCAAGGACACTTTGTTCAGATTCCTAAAGTTAACACATAATCTTATATCTCTTGTTTTCTTTCTTGTTGGAACTAGGTTGGAAACCTAATTGGAATATCTAATTGGTGCAATGATCTGTGCATCATACATTCTTTTCACTTCTTTTTCTATCAAAGGTTATAAAACAGGGTTAATTCTTCTCAACTTTTGTTTAAATGGCTTTTGATCTTCTTTTATTGGAATTTTATGTTGGATTATGCTGGTATCATAGGATTTGAGATATTCATAACTCCAGACAAAAACATCTTGATATTCCTTTAAAAAAGTAATGTATTTTTATTTCTCTTGTTGAGGTAAAATTTTGGAAAGTTTGATTGTTTTGGGTTTTAACTCTGTTCCAATATTGCATTCTTCTATATCAAATCTAACTGGCTCCATTTTTTGTTTTCTGGCTACATCATTTGAGTCAAAAATATCTTCTAGGGGAGTTGAACCTTTAGGTAATAAATTATCCTTAAGATTCAATATGTTTGATTCATCCTCAATAATTTCCTCAATCTCTACTTTTTCTAAGCTATCTATATCTGCTTCACTAAATATAGTTGGTTTATCAAACTTTAGTCTATTTACATCTGAGTTATTTAAATCTATTTCACAATCCAAATCTTGATCTATAGTACAATCTATCTATATTACAATTCTGAAATTCTCCTTCATTGTTCATAAACTTGTAAATCTGTTCATCCTGAGAAAAAAATTTCCAATACTTAAGATTGTCTGGAATTATTGGCCTATTTTTGACTTTAGAAGTATATATTTTAATAGGTTGGAATGGTAAATTTCATGTACTAGCAAAGGTTGCAAGACAATGAGCTTGTATATTTTGTTTTCTAGTTATAGCAGTAAATTTACATTTCAATAAATCATCAGTTAAATCTATCACAGTGTCTCTGTATTTTCTTAGTCTAGGATTGTAAACAGAATATATTCCATTTACTTGTTTTATGATCAGATTTGAATCTCCCATGATTAAAATTCTTTTACCTCTTGAGTTCCTAATGATTTGGAGTCCTAGGATGAGGGCTTCATACTCAACCATATTATTGGTACATATAAAATTTAGCCAGAAAGCATGGCCTTCTGAGTGATTAGTCTCCATATTTGTTATCCAAACTCCTACTCCTGCTCCTAACTTATTTATTGGACCATCAAAGTCTAAATGTCATAGAGATTCATGAAAAATATTATCATTATTTGGTACTTTTTTTTTCTCTACTAGTTAAGTTTGGATTTCATTAGTTTCAGAGTTACATAGGATAAAAGAATCAAGGTCAGCTGGTGTAGAGTAAATTGGGTAGTTTATGGATCTTTCAACACTACTGAGCATGTATTTCATCAATTTTTCCCTATATAACTTTTTAGGCTGGCAAAAAACTGATATAGTAGCATAAGACATGTCCAATTGTAGAGATCCCTGTAACTTTGCACCCCATGAGCGAGAAAGTAACATTCCATATTTAGGTGGGATATCAGCTACTACAATGTCCATTAATATACTCTTACCAGGATATTGAACTAGTGTTACACACAAATCTTTGATTAAACCTAGGCATTTAACTTTTCTTGAATCAAAAGAAAACAAATCTTTGTATGGCCTTGTAATTTCTAGATTGAGAGTTTCCATTATGGCTTTAGGAATTAGATTATGGGAAGCTCCTGAATCTAGCATGGAATTGTGTAAAATTTGATCATGAATGGTAAGACTAATATAAAATGAAGGAACTGCTCCATCTGCATGTTTTCCAGTTACATCTAGGCCAAAATCAACTTTGGCTAATCACCATTTAGATTTATGGAGTCTTCTCCATCATTCATATTTAATGTTTCAGTTATGGTTGATTTATACAAGTCATTTTTTACCAATTTAGTCAAAGGAATTGGTATTTTAAGCTTTGCAATTTCTGATTGTATGTTGAATGTAAGTTGAGTTTTACTAATTTGAATCAATTCTTCTTTAATAATTGTAGTTTGTGTTGGTTTGTCTTGTTTTTCTACAGTTATTTTTTCATTTTCAAGTGGTTTGACATTCTCTATTTGTGTTTCTTGTGTTTTACTACTCCTAACTTTCTTTTCAGGGATTGTTTGTGAAGCAATAGATGTTCTTTTAGACTTATAATTATCAGTAGATGTTTTTGAAGTAACAATTTTTGGATCTATTGATTTAGGATCAACAAAAGGTTTTTTAGAATCTAAATTTGTTGTTTTGACAGAATTAGAAGCTTTACCAGCAGTAGATTTTTGTGAATCTTTTGAAACTTGAGAAACTTCATCAGTAATATCAACAATTTTAGGACTTGGTGTTTTTTTAGGACTAGAAATGTTTTGGGAAGAACTTAAGTTTTCCTTATTTTCCCTTGGTAGAATTTGCAGAATCTTTGTTTTTGGAGCTTCTATTGTTTTTTGATTATGAGTTTGGGAAGTTTTCTTTGTAGAAGACTCATTATTTTTCTTGTTTCTAAGGTTATATTGATTGTGTATTTCATTTATAGCATAATCATAACCTTTTTTATAATCAAAGGAGTCACTGGAATCTAATTTGAGTTGTTGGAGTTCAAACAATTCCTAATCTTCCTGAGTAAGGAAAATAGTATTATTGTCATCTATTCCCATCAGATTTATAGCATCCTCGTCATCATCATTATTCTGAGAACTTTCATCATAGTTCTCTTGGAATGGGGGCCTTATTGTTTGGTCTGGGGCTGTTTATTTTTCTTTTATAGAATTTATGTTTTTTCTAAAATTGGGATTTCTGATTTGTTGTTGGTTATCCCACTGAGGTCTTCTCTCTATATTATCTAGTCTATTCATCACCCTTTCTAATTTTGTAGCTATCACATCTATTTTTGTGTCTAAATTGACAGTTTCTTCTTTAATGGTCACTCTTCTTTCATGAGTCTAGATTTTTTGGCTAAAATGTTTACTTCTACACTAACAACATCTATTTGCATTTTTTCTAAGGTATCCGCATCTCTTTCTCTTAATTGATAAGCCATATCTGCATCAAATCCATCAGGGAATTTGAGTAGAACAGAATAAGGATTAGGTTTAAGATTTGCAGGGATAGAATTATAGACACTATTATATCTGGTGCAGTAATCTTGGACTGACTCATTTGGAGCTCTTTTCATGGGTTCAAATTCAGACAATATTTGGAGGGGATTATTTTTCTTTTCCCATTTATTTAAAAAAAATATATGAAACACAGCTAAATCAGTTACACTACCAGCAGCTAAATATTTAAACCACCTCTTAACTTCTCTAGTCAAAGTTTGTGCAAACAGCCTCATTTGAATATCTGAGTCATCAATCTCATAAATTTCAAAGAAGTTTGTCATCTTAGTAATGTGTTGTTGAGCAGTATATTTGGTAGTGCCATCAAACAGTGGTATTTTATTTTGATAGTCTTGAGGCATGTCATGAAGCTGTTGTGGTAAGACTAGGGGAGCATATCTAGCAGCCATATCTTGAAGCTTAGCTTGACTAGGAGGTAAAGTAGAACTGCTTGGAGTTGTGCTGGAAATGATAGTTGATGAACAAAAAACTATATTTGAAGTGCTTGGAAATGAAATTGGAATGTATATGGAACTACTAGTAAATGAGGATGATGTGTTTAGGAAATCAAAAGGTGAACTGATGGATATAGTGGATGAAGTGTTTGGTGGATATAATACTCTAGGTTGTAAAGGTAATCTAGGGATAAATGGATATGTAGATGAGCTCGTAGTGGAATTTATAAATGATGTAATAGCATACAGATATGAATCTCAAGGTGGTATTATTGTGGTATGTAATTGAGAAACTGGAGGTTTATTTGCATAGGTTAAAAATTGAGCTAATTCAATAGCTTCATCAATATCTTTGGGAATAGTAAGATTAATTTTTTCAATTTTAGTCTGATCTTGAAATTTTTGTGTTTTAAAATCTGCTCTAATATTTTTCTGTTTTGTATTCAAGAATGAAGTGAAAACAGGGTCTAAAACAATAATTTTAAGATCACTTTCAGATTTTCTTATAAATAAAGAATGCTCAAATTTCAAATCAAAATCAATATCTTGCAGACTTACTAACTCTTGTGGTAATGAATTGACTCATTTTAATGATACTTCAGCTTCTAAATTTTCTGACTGTTTTTTCTTTTTACCAATTCAATCTAGGTTGTCTACTATAACTGCAGGCTTAGGATCCAAGTTAGACCTAGTATAATAAACTTTCCTAGAAGCCAGAATTACTGTTTTCAATATACACAACTTATAAAAGCAATCTTAAAGTAAAAGGATGTATAAAAATATTTTCTTTAAGACTAGTTTTAAGACTGGGGATTGGTTAGTTCCCCAGTTGAGTCGCTAGTAATGTTATCACTCTAGCAATTCTTAAGTTGTGTAATTTTGGTTTTTAGTCAAAGAATTCTAGAGGTAACCGCAAACCTACTTCAAACTCTAGGATCTAGCCTTCCTATGGTTCAGAGAGGGCTCTCTCTTGAAATTTTAACTTTTTTTTTAATTTGTGAATATTAGGCTAGTTATGAAAGTGCAGCTTTGGTTTTGTTTTGATAAATTTGGTGGGAAAAATCACTTGAAAGGATGGATAGTGGGAAATCTATTTTTCCATTGGGCTATGGAGTCAAAATCAAGTTAACAGGACTAGGATCAAGGGAAAAAGTTCAAATGTCTTCAGGGAAAGATAGATAACCCTTGGAGATCTTGGAAAGTTGTTTTTGTGAGGTGGTATGATCGGGATAAAGGGCACTTAAGAATCCTTAAATCCGGAAAATGAAGTAGTATTAAGAGGTCAAATGAGAGAGGGAGAAATTAAGGGTTCCCTACACTGGAAATCAGAGGAAAACATATAAATGATAACTAGTTAAAAACAGGGTGCTGTTAACATATCCTGTAGTAATACTCCTAGTTATACATTTAGATTTACCACAAACATAAATGGATGCATGTAACAAAGAAAAGAAACAATGACAAGTGAAGAAAATACTTCACTCTGAATAGCTCATCACAAGAATCCTGAAGTATGATGCCAATTTTCTTTGATCCAGCCTGCTACTCGATATTTTGACACACAAAAGCTTTAAAGTCCAAGAAGAAATGACTATAACAATCCCAACAATTTTATTCCACACCAAAATACTTCTAAAGATGAAATATTTATACATAATGTTTTACAAAATATCCTAGATGACTTCTAGGAATTAACTTAGGAAAATAAAATATCTTTACAATAAAAATAGAGACAACTTCTTAACAAATCAGCAAGCTTTCCTATTTTATCCATAAGAAATAGAAACAGTTTTGAGGATAAAACAGTTGGCTGCCTTGGTGTCCTCATTGCTGGCCTTTAGATATTTTCTGAAATATGACTTGCCTTGTCTGATACTCTTTCTTGGATACTCTTTATTCAATAATACTCTTTAACCCTTATTCAAAAAGTGTTTATTGCTAAAAATAAAGATCTGTTTTGACTGAAATTTAAAAAATAGTTTTCTTTCTTCTTTTCACCTACTTGTCTTTTATCCTTCATAACAAATCAATAAGTGACTGCCAATCCTCATTTTTAGGGATTTGAATATTCTTTAATTTCCTAAAATTCTCATTATCTTCTGTATATCTAGCAAAGGTTGGCTTGATGACAAACAAGTGTTTGATCTCATACTATAAATAAAATAAATCTTCAAAACTCTTCAGTAACACTTTTCCTGTGGGGATGCCTTGACCTATTGGCTTATTTACCTATTCCTTGGAAAATTCTCTTATCTTTTTATCATAGTAATTTTGAGGCATCAATTTATCATTAATAACCATTATATCAGGAAGTCCTTTTTGCCTCAAATTTATTAACTTAACCATGAACCTAGTTATAGCAGTATTCATACCTTCAATTTTTTCTTCAAGTTGCCTCATCAAATTTCTCTTTGTTGTGACTTTCCTAATTTCTAGGATAGTGACAGTTCTATATGTTATTTTGAGCTCTTCCAATTCCTGTCTATTCTTGTTGTTAAGGAAATTGATTAGCCTTACAGCTTGTTCTGGTTTGTCAACCAAATCAGTTTGAGTCTTTTGGATTTCTGCTTGGGCTACCAATAATAACTCTCTTTGCTCAAAAATTACCTGAATTGAAGGCCATAAATCATGGATGGCTTCAATTATATTATTCCATAGGTAATTTGTATGTATGATATATGATCCTTCAGAGTTAATTCTTTTTACAAATTTTTTAACTCTTCACTCAATCTGTTGGCATTTTGTTCATGTATCTTAGCATTTACTTGAGCTGATTTATTTGATTTTTCAAGATTTTTAATCATTTTTTTCAACCTGTTAATCTCATTTGTCTTTAAAGACATATCTTCCATTTCTTTTACTATCTTGCTGGCATCATCTGTAGGTTGTACTGCTGTGGTAGATGATTTAGTGGCTGCTGTAGTGGAAGAAGTCACTGGCACTATAGTAGCTAGTGGTTCTTTGGGTGCCAAATTTTCTCCTAAAGTTGAAGGCACTACTGCAGTGATGACTATAATGACTGTAGGAATCACTGTTTCTTTTACTGTCTCCTTTTCTTGGACAAGTTTGTCCATTTGTATTTCCATTTCCTTAATCTGGGCTGTCAACTGGAGAATTAAGCTCATCGTTTCACCTTTTTCCTTCTGTTTCTGTAAGACTTTCTTTGTCTGAGGATGCTCACTTTGAGGAAGTTTGAGTTGTTTCCTCAAGGCTGCTATATCCTCATTTTTCTTTTTCACCAATGCTTCTGCTACTTTAATATTTGTAGGATCATATCATACTTGTAACACTAGTTCTTCTAAGGCTTTTATCCTTAGATATTTGGCATATAATGAAGCTTTGTCCATCTTCATTTGGTCTTGCATGTTAGAGATGGTGTTTTGAAGCTTATGAGCACTCATAGCTTTTGTTGTAACTGTGGAATATAAAATCTCATAGCTTTGCCTATGAAACTCTATTTGATCTAGTTCATGGATGTTGTCTGTAGCTATTTCTAGATCAACTTTCTTATAGTCCGCAACTTTATTTGGAACTAATACTGTGGGCTATAATACTGACATAATAAATTTTTTACTTGAGTAATGAAATGCTGATAGGAATTTGTTTTGATTACCTAGCTTTTGTTTCAAGAACTGAGAGTAAATTTCAGTTTTGATTTCCTCATTCTTTAGTTTGATTTGCTTATATTTCTCCTTAATATCCAAGTATTTTTCCTCAGCTACCTGTGAGGAAGAAGCTTCCATGCTTTGTTGCCTTTCCATTAACTGTGTGTCTTCATTATTGAGTTGTTCTTCATTCTGATTTGGCTCATTGATAATTATAGTTTTTGTTTCTGGAAAATCTGTGTTGGTATTAAAAGGCTTTGTTTCTTCACCATCTATTATCACTTTTCCTTTACCTGCTATGTCTAATTTTGGCATTTTATTATAAATGATCTTGAACTTTGTTTCTGTTGTATTCTTTGCCACAAAGGCGCCTTCTTCCCTTATTCTTTTGATGGATTTCTCTGGTTGATTTGCAGTCTCTAAGGTATGACTAGTATTACCTTTTCTTACTGCATCTGTTAATGTGTTTTCAATCCATTCAAGCCGATTGTAAAAGTTTTCTATTTCTAGTTTAGCTTCATGTATAAAGGGTGTTAATTTGCATTTAACCCTTAGCTTGCTCAATATCCCTTGTGCATCATAGTTCTAAGGGAAACTCTCTTCAATTTTATATTCCAATAGTTGATTTGTTGCTTCCTTTTTTGTATCCCTGTGATTGCATATGAATGGCCCAATTTGATTTTTAAGTTTGAATTGGGTCTTCTTCTTAGCTGCCATGAAATTGATTGAATCAAAATTTAGGATCTGCCTGATATACTCCAAGGGGAAGATCCTCATTGGAGGATGTTTGGGTAGCTTGTAAGGTAAAAAGTTTGTCCCAATGACTCTAATTTCAGTGTATTTCTCATATAAATACCAATCACCAACTTTACTCTACTATGATAGTTGCAATATATTCTTCATTTCTTCACTTATTCTAGGCTGCTCTGTCTTGGTCAACATGGTGATTACTGGATGTAAAAATAACTCTGAAAATTCTGAATAACTGAAATCTGTACATTCTTTTCTGAGCAATGATTTCCAAAAAATGATAGATAGAGGATTTGACTCTATGTCAAGTTTTTGAAGTGAAATTGGAATATTATCTTATTGGAAGTACAGAAACATATGGAAAAGGTAGGAGGTATATATAAACACTCCCTATATTGGCAAATTTAGCAATTGATAATGAATACTATCAGCAATGAAACCATCATAATAAAATATGACGGAAGGTGGTTGACCTGGAGAGAAGGTGGACAAGAATCGCAAGATTGATTCATCAGTGTGTTCATCAATGAAATATCCAAGTATGAAAGAGAGCATGGAAATTATATTTCTTGATCCTTCAGGGAATTTAGTAGTAGAATATGGAGGATTTAAATTGGGAATTTCTACATGCAGAGGCATAAAATTCTGAAAAATAATGAACCTTTTAGGAAAATCTAGGCTAATGTATAGCTTAGTGAGGGCCTCAATAGACAAAGGTACTTCTTGGGGGTCAGGTTGAAGCTGCAACATTTAGTTAATTGATTCTGCAGTGATGGTAAAAAGGACTTCTTTACTGACATTTACAATGGCTCTTTTCTCTAGGACATAGTACTGCTGACACAAACTAGTAATCTCCTGACAAGGGTGAGTCAATGGGACTACATATTTGCACAAATTGGATTCTGAAATATGAACTTATTCATGATCGTCTAAAGACTTCTCATAGCACCAGTTATGGATATCTAGCAGGTTGAATTCAACTATGGGATCTGCTATTTGTAATCAGTATCAGCTAGGGGAATGTGTTTAATATCAACAACTGGGGGTTGTAATGGATCAACAACAATAGCAGTGTTTGAAGTCATGGCAGTGGTATGTTTAGGTGATTTACTACCTTCAGGCTTGCTTGCACTCTGTTTCTTAGGCATTTTGATCTATTTCTGCAAGTCTAGATAGTTTGCAGAAGTAATTTTCTTTAGGAGAGGCTTAATTGTGCAAATGTGGAAAAGTGTAGGATTTTCTTTGGGTTTTCTGTTCAATTAGGCATTTCAAAGAGTTTTAGAGGCTTGAGAGTTGGTTTAAAATAGAAAACAAGGGTTTCCTGAGTATTTTTAATGGGAATAGGGCTGAAAACTCTTTTAAAAAGGATCAAAGAGGGTTTGGGGTACCTGAAGAGGTTTTTTGGCTTATCTCTAAGCTTTAAATAGACTAATAAACTGTGAAAATTCACCAATTTCTTCAGAAATGGTGTGCAGTATAGAAACAGGTTTTCTGGGAAAAATTTGCCAGAGTTTGGCCTGTTTTTTGGACTTTTTGACAATTTTTTTAATCAATTTATTTAATTTAAAATGTGTTTTCTTTCTTTAAAATGTTTTTTCAACTTGATTTTATGTTCCAATTTGACAAAAATACCAGTTGTAATGTAGGTATCGGATTTGGAAGAGTTTCTGGAGTTCTGGCTGAGTTGAAGGCTTTAGTAGCTTATCTAGAGCAACATCGAGCTCCTCAGCAGTCTTAACATATTTCAGGGAAAATGTTTGCAATATTCGGGCATAAAAATGGCAAAAAACGGTTTGAACAGGGTTTCTTACAGTCGGGAAAGATTTGCAGAGGGTTAAACGCGCAAGATAAATGGATAAATGTATTTTCAAAGGTTTTATTTAAACACACTGGTTGCATTAGACTGGCATTGAATGCAAGTCGCATCAGGTGGGAGGGCGGTTTCGGAGTTTGAATGGATTAAAAACCAGACTGTTTATCGCACAGAGATTGGGTGGTAAGCAGTTTTTGGCTTAACCCACGCGATCCAATGATTGAATGGCACGTGGAGGAGAGAGAGAATAGTGAAACCATCCATTTCGCAGGTTTGATGGTTGGGTGATCGTGCATCTATTATGTGCGATATTTGATATTCATCGTCGGATTTGAATTTTATGAGCGAATGGTCGAGACTAATTCGGGATTTGCGTCGGGATAAGAGTAGTGGGACCGGGGTGTGTTATGCAGTAGGATAAAACATTATAATAAAGGCACTTGAACAAGGTTTTTAAACCTTATGCCTTTTATAATATGTGGCGCGTAGGGTAATGTTTTATTTAAAACATTTGTAAAATGTTTCAAACTTTATTTGTGGGCACGATACATATAGTATATATTATATAGTTTAATCAAATGCACTCGCTATGTCCCGAGCCCCCTATTTTTTTTTACCCCAAATCCCAAAAACAACACACTTTTCCCTATCCTAACTCTGAAAACCCACATTTTACTACAGTCCTAATTCTCATACTATACCTCCCACCATACATATTCCTGACCCCACCATCACATCATAGGTCATATCAAAACTAACTGACCCTCATCTCCCTATCATCTCCGAACCATTCCTACCCATCTGACGGCCCACATAACTTTTCGGCCCCCCGTCAGCCTCCAAACGTTAACGTTGGGGGAAAAAATAAATGGTATCCCATACCATCACCGATGCTACATGTCATGCTCAGGGAATTTCTCACCCCCTCCCTCCCTGTCCATTACCACTTACCGCGAAGACCCCCCTCCGAAAAGTGGTTTTTTGCTGTCGGTTAAACCGCCACACCTTTAGAACTTTGAACTAATTGTTGCCCTGTACCATTGCGCCACGTCTTCAACTACATATACACTCCATCCTATCAAATACACAAATGCCAAATATCAGTTTCACTTCAATTGGTTGGGGAATTTTCCAACAAGCCCGCGCCATGCCAAATGGTCACCCAATCACTTGTTAAAAACATAATTCTGCACTGACGGAAAGGTTTACCATGATTGTTCTATTCAACTGATACAGGTGATGGAGTTGCACAACAAAGATCAGTGAAAAATCCCTTGGCTATTGACACACAATTCTCAGTGCTCCGTAAGTTATATGAACAACTTCCCTGTTATTTTTCCCTCCCAATTCTAATTTGCAGATTCCCCCTTTCTGAGTTCCCATTTCTCTTAATCCCGTTCTTTCTCTGCACAGTGGAATTTGTTACAATTCACATAATGCCTCCAATGCCATATCAACAGCCATTCAATCCTATGGCCTACCCTCAGGTGGACCTGTATCACTTGGCTTTAGCAGACAAAGATTTTAAAATCCATGAGATATAGTCGGACTCTGACCTATTCAATGTCTACTGCTGGCTCGAGGAAACATTATTGGATTAGGTGGATGACATTGGCCTTTGGGAGACTAAATTTCCCTACTTATTTTTCCCCAAAACACATAGATGCCCAAAATTCATTAGGAAGTTCCATGCCTGCTATTAGATCAATCAAAGGACTGTATTGACCCCAACATGAGAAATTATGTTTACCATTAATGCCCAATCAATCCAACAGATGATGCAGGCCCCCACCACTGAAGGAACCATTCCATTCTCTTATGAAGCTCCGAGGGAATTATATACGAAGTTGGACTTTGCCAGTAGAGATAAGTCTTTGGAACTCTTCATGGACATTATGCCCCAATTCCTAAAAGAAACCCTCCATACCCTACATCTTCCTTCCCTGGTAGAACCCAACAGATTGTTACTGTCTTGTCCTATTTGCTAGGATATCATATAGACCAATGGGTTGATGAAGCCATGATATGATTCATGTCTATCCTTTCAATAGAGTCTAAACCCTCAACCATGTTTAATTTTTCGAATTCCTTGCTGATGCCATCCATGACCAATTTTTCTTTCATACCAAGGAGGTGTTTAAATACACCTCTATTTTGGCTTACATGTTTGTTTATTTTTAGTCCAATAGGTTCCAATTTGAAATGACAAAGCTCAATGATGATTCTAAGTCTCAATCTGTCATCTTTTGGACCACTCTACTAATGAATGAACAAAAAATTTATACATAAAAATATTTTGTGGATTCATTTGTGCATCTAGCCATCAGCACACTCAGCAATAAAATAGAGCAAAAAGATGAATGAAGAAATCAGGAAAATTATGCAGCTAACAGATCAAGTAAGAACAACAGATTGTTACTTGTACAAAAATTATATAGAAATACAAGTTTATGGGTGTGAGTTTCCCCCCTACAAACTGCCAAAGATACTCTCCATGAGGATCTTTGCACTGTAGTATATAAGACAAATGATAAATGCAGATGAGCTTTATTTTGTCTCTGCAAAGAAGAAGTCCCAGTTCAAAATCAAGGCACAAATTAGGCCCTTCATTGGTAACAACAGAACAGCTAGGGAGGAGGTTGATAAGATACTAAAAGAGACAAGTTTCAATCATAGTTTCACCTGGTCTTATGACCTTGTAGGGATCATCTCCAAGAAGAGGGTGGAAAACAAGTCAACACCTTATGTCCATACACAAAAGCCTGAAATTGAACAATATGCCAATCAAGCAGAATGGGAGGCTATCACACTGTAAGAAGATGAACATCATGTGATTTCCACCTCAGGCATTCAAACCACAACCCCAGAAGAAAGGAATATTACATAAGATAAAGAAGACAAGGGAGAAGAGCCAAAAAAATAAATATGGAGAAAAATGCCAAGAGAGGATCAGTCACCTTCGGTGACTGATATCTCTAGCAATGAATTCAATCTAAAGTATAGGAAGAGGGCTAGAGTTCATACGGATATTTATCAAGGGGGTGAATCGGAGAAGCAAACACTAATTCACATCATAGACACCCCTAGGTCATCTCTAGCAGGTAGTCAAACAATGGTCTCCCTGTTACACAGCATTTTGTCACTGTCCCTGCAATCCCCATATCACCCATTGGAGGGTCATTTCTGTGATAAATAAGCAGTGTAATGCCTTGAAAATACCATCATTGCATCCCTTTCCATAAGGACAGCATTCCTTGTTTTGACCATTTCCTAAGCAGACCACTAAAAACAATTGTTTTTGCCTTGGCGCGAGTAGCCAGTTACACTCTCGCGTCGAGCTGGAAAATTAACACTGAGCCCGTTCTATTTGGCGCTCTGTCCCAGTTAAACGCTCGCACCAATATTTTTATGGAATTTTTTTTTAAAATAGAGGCAGAGGTTCTATTTCAACCACCTCGAGGATGAGTCATTGGGAGTGGTTGAAATAAAACAACCACTGACTCCCTCCTTTAGTTAGTAGTTTCCACCTCCATTGGAACTCTCCTAAAGGATAGGACTCTCTCCCACCTTTGTAGGGATCCCAACCTCCTACTCTCCTTTATAAATATAGCCATCTTCCATTGATGTGCTAGTTGAGCAGATAGCTGAAAAATTTAGCATAGAGAAGAAGCAATCATAGCTTCGGGAGAATAGTGCAGAGTGCGATTGTTTGTGTGTGTTGAGAACATAGTGAGATCTTGGACCTTTGTTCATGAGGGTGTGGCAAACGTGCTTGGATACATACCTGCTAAAGGAGAGCCTCAACATCAAGGCTTGGTTGTAAACTCCCCTTGTATTTATCATAATAAAATGCATCTGATGTTTATCCTTCACTCTTGTTTACATCTATAATGAGATTTCTAGAATTCCTTGATCAGTTAGATAGGTTGTAATTGTTTTTATGTTTGTCGTGGTTTTACACTTATCATGGTGTCTTGAATGTTTACACAGGTAATCGAACGTTGGTAGCAACGTGTATCGAGCTGGAGAAGAGAAACGCATCAAGAAACTTCGATGGAAGATGAAAACGTAGCATCAGAACGAGGTAGGACATCTTCCTTGATCTAAATTTCATTTACAATCTAGGAAGGTAGATGTTAGTATGTTCTCATAGTTGCTAGACCCATCCCAGGGATAGAGGGATCACCTCTGTCTGCAGAAGGGATTTACCTGGACAACAAATTGGCGACTCCGCTGGGGAGTTTCCTTTGAGTTTGTCACTCTTTGAGGTCTTAGTAATTCGACGGATTTAGTCGTGTCAAACCAGGAGGTAACTCCTCAAAACTAGAATGTGTATTAGCTAAAGAATGTACATGCTTATATAGATGGGAAGTGAGGCTATTGGGATTCATCTCCCAATGACTCTTGGCCTTCCTTATTTCCTAATAATAAATAATATACAAAAATACATATGCACACCCATCCATAGGATTAGGTGTCAACATTCCCCCTTTTAATCCGAAGGGATGTTGGTGAGTCCAAGCATCGATCTGAACTTTTCAAACTTTTCTCTTCCAAGTGCTTTGGTGAAGATGTCAGCAGTTTGCTCATTTGTGGAACAATGATGTAGATGGATGGTTTTGGCCTGAACATGATGTCAAATGAGATGGTACTTTGTATTGATGTGCTTTGTTCGATCATGGAACTTTGGGTTCTTGGCCAACTTTATTGCAGAAGTGTTGTCGATCATGAGTGGAGAGGAATACATTTGTTTCATCTGCAAATCTTCCAGGATTTTCCGGAGCCACACAATTTCCTTTGTTGCTTCAGCTGCTGCCACATATTCTGCCTCGGTCGTGGAATCTGCTGGAACTGACTGTTTGCGTGATCTCCATGAGACGGCTCCTGATCCAAGACTCATGGTGTAACCTGTAGTAGACACCCCTGTTTCTTTGTCGCCATCAAAGTCTGAATCAGAATATCCGATCAAGCTGAAGTCGCCTACCTGTGTATATTTGAGTCCAAAGTCTTGAGTCCCCTTCAAGTACCTTATTACTCTTTTTGCAGCAGACCAATGTCCTTCACAAGGTTTTTGCATGAACCTTGAGAGGATTCCAACAGCAAATGAGATGTCAGGTCTGGTCGTGGTCAGATAGATAAGACTTCCTACAAGCTGTCTATACTTAGTTGCATCCTCAAATTCCTTCCCTTCAATAGATGTGAGCTTCAAGTTTTGTTCCATTGGAGTGCTTAAGGGTTTACAGTCATCCATGCAAAATTTGTTCAAGAGATCTCCAATGTACTTCTTCTGAGAAAGAAATATGAATTTAGGATGTTGAATTACTTCAATACCCAAATAGTAATTAACATGACCCAAATCAGTCATTTCAAAACCTTTCTTCAACTCTTTCTTCATGGATGCAATATAGCTCTCATTGTTTCCTGTTATCAAAAGATCATCTACATATACCACAAGATATACAACTGTTTTTCCAACTTTCTTAACAAACAAAGTTGCATCATCAAGATCAAAGTGTTTGAAATCAAGTTTCAGAAGATGCTCGGTCAACTTCTCATACCAAGCTCGTGGTGCTTGCTTGAGGCCATACAAGGATTTCACAAGTTTGCAAACTTTGTGTTCTTGACCCTTTATCACAAATCCTTCTGGCTGGGACATATAAACTTTCTCCTTCAGATCTCCATTCAAGAAGGCTGTTTTTACATCCATCTGATGGACTTTCCATCCACTCTAAGCTGCTAAGGCAAAGAGATTCCGGATGGTGGTCCATTTTGCTGTGGGAGCAAACGTTTCTTCATAATCGATTCCTTCCTTCTGTGCGAATCCTTTTGCCACAAGCCTGGCCTTGTGCTTGTCAAGTGAGCCATCTGCTTTGTACTTGTTCTTGTAGACCCACTTACAGCCAATTGGTTTCGTTCCCAAAGGCGGATCAACCATCTTCCAAGTGCCATTCTTTATCAAGGCATCATACTCCTTCTGCATCGCTTCTTTCCATTCATCATGAGAAGCGGCTTCTTTGAAGGAAGTTGGTTCATGATCTGTAGACAAACTCAATTCACAGTTATAAGCAATATCCATATCAACAGGGGAATCAGAATTATGTACATCACCTTCGATTTGTTGAGTGGAACTTCTTGTTCCCGTTTTTCCAACCTCATCAGGATGAAAATTCTCCAGTGTCTTTGTCAGCCATTTGGGAGGACATTTCTGAGATGGCCCAAGCTGGTCATTTGACTGAGTTGGGATTGATTCAAGATTCAATCTCCCATTTCTGTCAATCACATCATCCAATGTGTCATCCGTGGTTGTTTCTTCATGTGGGGGAGAGAGTGCTTCAGGACATGATTCCACAGCTTGATTCAATATCGGAATCCCCCCTTCAAGATGTGGAATCACATTATCAAATTCTTGGAAAGACTTTGCATGTGTGAATCTATCTAGGCGATCAAGTTGCCGCTCAACAACCTTGTCACTCTTGGAAGATTCAAGAACTATGACATCTCTTGCTATCACAAACTTCTTATTTGCTTCATCATAGAGACGATATCCTTTGGAGGTATTGGAGTACCCCAAGAAGATACATTTGCGACTTCTAGCACCAAGTTTGTTCCTTTGACCCTTGGGTATCAAGGCATAATAGGTGGACCCAAAGACCCTGAAATGCTTTACCGAAGGAATGTGGCCATGCCACATTTCAAAAGGAGTTTTGTTTCTAATTGAACTTGAAGGACACCCATTCTTTATGTAAACAGCACATAGAACTGCATCAGCCCAAAACATCAATTTTACATTCTTGAAAAATAACATGGAGCGGACCATATTTAAAATGGTTCTGTTCATTCTTTCAGCTACACCGTTCTGTTGTGGATTATATGGCATAGTTGTTTGATGTTTGATTCCATGTTGATGAAGATAATTTTCAAATTCGTTTGAAGTGTATTCTTTTCCATTATCAGTACGTAGAGAGCCAATATGTGTTTGTGCATCATTTTCAATCCATGCATGAAAATTCTTGAAAGTTTGAAAAGCATCAGACTTATTCTTCAGTAAGTAAATCCAACACATTCTCGTGTAGTCATCAATAAATGTCATCATGTATTTGTTTCCATTTGCAGAAGCAATAGGCATAGGGCCACATAAATCTGAATGAACAAGTTCAAGTTTCCTATGTGCTCTTGAGTGTGAATCATGAAATGGCCGTTTGCTATGCTTTCCTAGAATACAAGCATCACATTCCTTAGGTTTTCTAGGAATTGTAGGCAGTCCATCAACACCATTTTTCTTCAACAAACGAAGGCCGTCATAGTTTAAGTGTCCAAATCTAGCATGCCATAAAAGACTTGATGGAAATGTACCTTCATCATGATGTGAACTGAATGCAAAGTTTTGAGCATGAGCAAATGAACCTTTCAGCTTCAAGAGTCTCCCTTCTTCTATTCCCTCCATGACAAGTGAGTGATCTGATGCTGATCTGACCTCTGCCTTGCCATCAAACAAGTGAACTGAGTGTCCTTGCTGCCGGATTTCGATCAGGGCCAGCAAGTTTCTCTTCAACTCCGGGAGGTATAGAACCTCATGTAGGATATGATCAGGAAGACCAGGCAGTTTAAGCCTGACTGTGCCAAGCCCCGATGGCTTGAGTTTGGATTTATCTGCGAAATATACTGCTCCATCAACTTTGTCAGTGAAATCTTCAAAAAAATCTTTTCTAAATGTCATGTGACATGTTGCTCCCGAATCTAGCAACCAATCATCTCTCCATGAAGTAAATGAAACATCAAATAGGTTTTCAGTTACTCCATTGTTACAATGTGCTAGAACAGAATGAGCTGATTCAGCTGGTTTACCTTTGTCTTTGTCATCAATTTTACCTCTGTCTTGATTTGTTTGTTGCTGAGCTTTAGATTGTCTGCCCCCCTTTTCTCTGAAGTTTCTTCTTCGTCTTCTGTCTTCTCTTCCTTTGGATGGACCTGAATCATGTCTCTTTTCTCTCTGTGCCAAGTAGGCAGCCTCTTTAGAAGATGAAGGGACTGTCATCTTCTTTTGAAGGAGGAGAGAAAAAAATTTGCTGGAAAATTTCTCTTGAAGGAGAGAAAACAAATAAATATTTGCTGGAAAATGTACTGAAAAAACTCTTTGCTGCAAATATGCTGAATTTTAAAAGGACAGAAGCACTTTGATGGAAAAATATTCTGAGTTAAAAAACTCTTTGCTGGAAACTAAATCTGCTCAAAAAACTCTGAAGACTGAATTTTAAAAACACTCTTTGCTATAAACTGAATTCTGCATAAAAAAAAATGTATTTTTTTTTGTTTGGGAAAAAATTGTATGTGAAAAAATGGCGAATGGTTTTGTAAAGGACAAAATGATATGAATGGGAGGGGGCAGAATTATGAAAGGGGAAAGAAGGGGCGGAATGGAGGGATATGGGAATTATATGACTATGGGAAATATACAACGATTTTAAATGACAAATATAACATGGTATATAACCCTGCTGTCGACGTCAACAGTATATAACATGGTATTTAAAACTGGGGCGGAAATATAAATGGAAGATATTATAAGGAGGAGTGGTATTATATGAAACCGATATTGATGTTAAGGCGTAAATGGTATGGTGAGAGGGGCGTAAACATAAACAGTGGCAGCATTTAAATGACAGCGTTGTAATATATGAAGGCGTGCTTAAATGACAGCGTTGTAATATATGAAGGCGTGCTTACAGCGTTTAAATGGAGGCATGCTTACAGCGTTGTAATATATATGAAGGCGGTATATGAATGTCGACAGCATTATATGTAAGCGGTAAGAGGGCGCAAACAGTGGATAATGCAAAGTGGTATTATATATAACCCAGCATTTGAATATGAAGCACAATACAGCGTATATGAAATCACAATATAACCGGTGATAACACCATGTAATGACAGCGTTTGATGACAAATGGGCGGTAATATATAACAGAGCGGTTTTGAAATGGGAAATTACAGCGTTGTATTGTTGTGGAGTGGCGTTTGGAATTCGTGGGCCGACAACGTTCTATGAAAGCGCTGGAATGTATCACATGAGGAATTATAATATGACCAAGTGAGTGAAATGCAGACAGGCGCTGGTGTATATATATACAATGCGGTCGACTGAATGCTGTGTGAGCGCTGTATGGAAAGGGCAGTATATGCATTGGGTAATGTAACAGTGAGGGAGATGAGTGAGGGCGCAGGGAGAATGGAGGAGGGAGGTGAATGAATGGAGAGGAGCGCAGGGATGAATGGAGAGGAGGAGGCCCAAAAGGGCGTTACAAAAAATTTGAACTTGAATCTGCAGGAAGACAGAGTTGCAGGACTGCTGGAATGGCAGAATGGCAGAGCTACAATTTGCAGATTGACAGAGCCTGCAGTCTTCAGGAGCTGCAGGAGCTGGAGCTGCAAATGTCAGGGATATTAGGAAAAAAAATGCAGAATAACAGTCTAGCAATTAAGAGCAGCAGAAAACTATTAAAAAATATGACTGAGCAAAGGATAGGGAGTTACACCACAGGGCAGAAATGCCAAATGTGGGGCTGGCTCTGATACCATGTCAAACCAGGAGGTAACTCCTCAAAACTAGAATGTGTATTAGCTAAAGAATGTACATGCTTATATAGATGGGAAGTGAGGCTATTGGGATTCATCTCCCAATGACTCTTGGCCTTCCTTATTTCCTAATAATAAATAATATACAAAAATACATATGCACACCCATCCATAGGATTAGGTGTCAACAAGTCGAATGACCAATTTCATGTTTGCTACTATGTTTTTCATCAATTACGATCTTTCAGTTTTTTCTTGAAGTGGTGAGTTTGGTCTTGGTTGGGAGAATTTTTTTTTTTTCATGTTCAGGCATTGGCACTTTTATTTTTCTGACAGTAGCGCCAATTGGCGCTAGTTGTTAGTTAGCAACCCGCACCAATTGGCCATTGGCGCTAGTTGTTAGTGAGCAAGTCGCGCCAGTTGGTGCTAGTTTCACCCACAAAATTCGTGAAAATTTCAGGGTGTGTGAAAAATTGAGGTTTTTCCCTAATTCCTCCACTAGTGTGTCTTTCCCTTCCGATATTTTTCTTTGTATGCTTCACACATTCTCTCCTTTACTTTTTCACTTGTGAGCATAGATTACATTGCTCATTGTTCAACTGGAAATTTTTCTTTCTATGATTAATGTAAGAGGGAATGAATGCCTTGTTTTGAGCCCATGCTTTGGAAGTTCTCTTTTGCTTGAACTTATGTGTCTTATAGCCTTTTGAGGACTTTCATTACAAAGTGTTTAAAACAACGATTGCATTCTTAGTGTTTGTTTGCATCCCTTTTGCATTCATCGTTCCATTAAGAAAATTTGCGTTCATTTAGTTTTCGTCTCAAAGTTTTCTTTTTCGTTAAAGTGCATTAGATCACATTGCATTGAAAAGTCATTGTTGAGATTTATCATTGAACTTAGATTTCATTGTTTAATGATTGAAATCTAAAAATCGCATTGAGTGCATTCTCTTTCATTAAAAGCATGCATTAAGTAGAATCTCATTTCATCAAAAAATGCATTGAGTGCATTCTTATTCTTTCAAACGAAAAAGGAAATTGTGCATAGATTACAATTGCATAGTTTTCAAAAAAGAGGGTTTTGCATAGATTACATTGAATAATTCGCATCGTTGAATGCTTTAGATTACTTTTGGATAGTGGAAGTCATCTAGTTTGGAAAAGTTTTCTTTGCTGTTTGTTGCATCAATGTTTGAGACTCTTCACTTAACTAGATAGAATTCATCAAATTGAAAGATTTCTTTCCTCATAAGCTGCATATAGGATATTGTCAGATGACATGCGACAGGGCCTTGAAAGCGAGACATAATTCAAGATAAATGTTAAAATTTATTTCAATTAACCTAAGGAAGCATTAAAACCTAACGTGAACATTTTAGTGGTCTAGGCTAGAGGTGTGTTCCGGCATCTTAAAACCTAGTAGTTGTTGTTTTCCATCTGGATTTAGACAGTGCTAGTACGGACTTGTGCTCCTCATACCGTTGAACATATAAAGGGAGACCCCTTTAGGTTGCAATCCTTTTATCCAAAGGAAGCTGAGTCTGCCGCCTTGTAACCGTGATACATCAAACACAGCATTCGGGGAGACTACCTACACGTATGTTAAGTCCTTGTTCATTTCTCTTGATCACCAAGGTGTATATGGAAGTTCACGGAAACCTGGCATACCCTCTTGCTTAGAATACCTGAGCAGTCATTTTTTTATCTTTACTGACTTTTTAAATTTGAAAAGATCATCGAGCTCTTGTCCTTTCATGCTCGTTTCAACCTGAAAGTGATAGAGTCACCTTTTTCTTGTTTCTCCACTCTTAAAATATGAAACGACAAAGTTTTGTTTCAGTGTCTTAAAATATTACTTGCCCATGAAATATTCCTGGTTAAAGCCATATTCCTTAGCATTTGTTTTAGGGTTGTTTCTAATGGCAACGTTTCAGGAGTTTACCAACCACGAAATCCCCTCTGAGGGGAATCCTATTCCTTTTCCTTATTTCGGGAATGTTGATGCTCCTTATATGGCAACATTATCCCTACCTGGGTTAACAGTTGGGTTGCCTATTTGGTTATTCTCGACCTCTGTGGTCTCGAGTGTTCCGTCCACTATACAACCATCTCATCCACCTGAACAACATCGTGTTGATTCTAAAGTGGACCTCTCCCCTTCTTCGCCTATTTCTTTGTCCTCCTCTTCTACTTTGCCTAGTGAAAGTCTGGATTCTAATAACCAAGTGGCTAAGAAGAAGACGAAGAAGAAGAAGTCAGATAAAGGAGAGGCTAGCTCTACATTTATTGCGCCTAAGAAACCTTCCATTGATAAATCATCCAACCTTCCACAGAAAGTAAAATTCCCTTGCATGTTGTGAAAATGTGACCATCTTCTTCGAGACTGCCCTGGCATTCCCAAGGTACTTGAAGCATGGTCCAATGGTCGTCCGTCGTTTCCTTTGGTTTCTGGAAGTCATATTGGTGGCACATCTTCGATTAGTCATGATAAGACTCATAAGAAATAGGGAAATATTACCAATCCCTGTAAGTTGTGTGAAGGGCATCATCCCATTCACCTTTGTCTGTACATGGATGAAGCCACGAGAGTGTTGGAAAACCCTACTGTTTCTGCACCCTGCCTTCCGGTTGGTTACCAAAAGCTTTCTTCGAGTCCTCCGCTAGTTGATTCAACGATCGGTCAAGAGTCATCCTTGGTCACTCCTGCTCCCTCATAAATTCAAAATCACGAATCCATTCTTGACCAACCGTTGGTCGTGGAATCAGTCGATTTGATCCCGCCTACGGTTCATCAGGTCTTTTCCGTCGAGAGTGGATCTCATCCCCCTCATGTTCCTCTTGTTTCTTCAGATTCCTTGGACTTGGAGAAAGATCATCCCACCATTGTAATTCAAGAAGTTTCCCTTCTTTCTCCCATGATGGAGGTCCAGGAGGATGCTCCTCTTGCTCTGGTAACACCAGGGGATGACCATCTCAGTTCAATGGTACCCTCTCCAAGTAGTTTGGTTGCTTCTTTTGATTGGAGTCGATTTGCAGGATACCGCCTTCCTTCTTATGTTCCTTTTGATATCACGGTACATATCTTCGATATGGTTGTACCTAGCATGATTATAGATGAAGGCATGTCTGTTAGTGTTCTTTCTTCAACTACTTGGAAATATTTTGGTTATCCACCGCTTATGCCTATTACGTATATTCTGTTGGAATTTAATAGAAAAACCAATCAACCATTAGGGATCCTTCCGAAGTTGCCTATTACTTTGGGAGGAAAAACTATCTATATAGACGTGATGGTGGTCCAAGGTCCTGTGGATTTTAATTTACTCTTGGGCCGCGACTATGCTTATGCCATGGGGGCAGTTGTCTCTTCCCTCTTTCGTGTGATCTGCTTTCCACACAAAGGTCGGATCGTGACCATTGATCAACTTTCATTCTTTAGTCCTGATGTGCCAGCTGGCTCACCATTGTCCCTTCCGTGTCATTATCCACCAGTTTTATCTTCCCCGCCATAGGTTAATTATGTGGCTACCTGTCCCATGCCCGCATTCAATGATAGTGTTGTTGTTGTCATGTGTTGGGGTCATTGGATCTTGATTTCCAAGATGTTGTTCTCCCATCAGATTTGAACCTCTTGGAATCCATGACTTCTTATTCGACATAATGAGTTTTCTTCGGAGCATATTTTGTTTTCTTGTGTCAAGCTCCTTAAAAAATGAAACAAGCTCTTCTGAGGATAGTTCATTTTATATGTCAACCTCATTAAAAAATGAAGTAGCTCATGAGGATAGTTCTTTTAATGTGTCAACCTCATTAAAATAATGAAGCATGTTCCCATTCAATTCGAGCCTTTGATTACATCTCCTATAATCCCAGTCGAGTCTTTCTCTTGGTCTCATAATTGAACCTTCATTCCATCCAACTGTTAGTAACCAATAGTCTACTCCGGTGAATGCACTGAAGCTTGGGGAGCATGTATCTCGAATTCACTCGCCATGCTAGGGGCATGCAAACATTTCAAGCATAGTTTATCTCTATTTCAAGCTTGTGTAAAAATGAAACCAATTTCAAGTAGATTTTTCTGATTTCAAGGTTGTGTAAAAATGAAACCATTCCTATTTTACCTCTCGTGATTGCCATCTTATCGGTTTGTTTTTCCAGATGAACCTTGGTTTTCTCATTCCACCATCACTATTTGCTTGGCCAATCACATGCCTTCACAAGGTTTTTTCACCCATTCCTGAGGAACCGCTGCGATGATTGGTCTTGTTATCCTGCCTCTTGACCTTTATTTGTTATGAGTAGTTCCACCATTACCAGAACTATTAGCTACCCTTAATACCACTCGTTCCTCCAGGAGGAGTCATCTTTCAGCTCTTTTCTGACTCTCTAAAATTGAAAAGATTGTCGAGACTCTTGTCATTTTGAACTCGTTAAATGGTTGCGAAACGATATCTACCCAATATACGTTTACCCCTTTTTCGGGCTGGGATAGATCATTTACGAAAAAGGAATACCTTAGCCTATAACTACTAAGGGGTTCTTTCAGATATTGTTTTCTACCTTTTTGGATTTGAGGGACTATTTACGAAAAGGGACCTACTGGAGTTTTATTTTTCACCTCTTTTCAAACTCTCTAAACATGAAAAGATGTCGAGTTCTCCCTTTGTCAGACTCGTTAAACCCTAATGACATTGGAAATCGTCACCATGACGTTAACCAAGCTCCTCCTTCCTACGGCTCGTAAAATGTACTAGGTTGGATTTGTCCGAAGGACAAACTTATATGACAAGCATATGGTATCCTCTTCAAGCTTTTGTAAAAATAAGACGTACTCGCTAGAAATGGTGGGGGAAAATAGAAGTTATTCATCAGTTGTGCCGAAAATATGTCACTCTTAAACATGACACTTGTCTGCAACTCGTGTCGGGTTGGGATATCTTAATTCTGTCACTTTGCCTCCATCGGTTTGGGCAATCCGTTTTCCTCTCATTCGATTACAAATCTTGTCAACATGACCTCTGATCCTATTTGAGTCAAATGCTACCAAATTCCAGAGTCGTGTCGCTGATATGTTCAAGAGAAAATCCTTCTGCAGTTTGTACATTCCCTGATCCTCTGTTTCAGTCTTGATTCACACTCATATTACCTTCTTTTTTTCATGTCGATGATGTGGGATTCATTATGACCCTCCTTCGATGAATTTCTTCCTATCAACTTCAACTCATTATCCGGGAAGTTGATCTAGAGACTCCTTTCTGGTACCTTATAGCTTGCATGCCCTAATGGCAAGTTCTTCACATTCAACGATAGGTTCACATCATCGGCCTTCGATCGAGTGATTTCACGGGTGTTCGACTTCAGCTCACTGTTCACATTCCGTGGATTGTACTAGTTGTACCTTGAGAGCCAATGTCATTATTAGTGGTTTCTCTCACACTTGTTAACGGTTCACATCATTGACCGATAATCAAGTGATTTTCTAGCATGTTCGACTTCAACACATCTATTCATATGTTGGAATTTGTACTTTGATCGGGTGGTGTTGCAACGCAAGACCCTGGGCTTCGATCACAAAAAGTCCAGGTTGTGAGGAGTTATGAGTCATTCATGATTATATACATGATTATTTAGACGGATGGCTGCGCCCATGTCATTGATATATTTCATATTATCCCTTCATTCAGATGGCTGCATCCATACTGAGGATCCATTCATATGATCCTTTTCTTGATGGATAGTTGCGCCTATACCATGGATTCATGTATTTTTCATCAGAGATTTTAGTTATTTATATGTATCTATGCTTTATTTGTAGGTATCCCGATAGCAACGTTTGGTTCCTTGCACATACTTGTAAATCATTTCACCCCTCACTCATGTTTGGACTCCATACTTTAGGGGGCATCTGTTACACAACATTTTTCATTGTCCCTGCAATCCCCATATCGCCCATTGGAGGGTCATTTCTGTGATAAATAAGCAGTTTCATGCCTTGAAAATACCATCATTATAGCCCTTGCCATGAGGGAAACATTCCTTTTGTTGACCATTTCCTGAGCAAACCACTAAAAACCCCTGTTTTTTCCTTGGCGCGAGTAGCTAGTTACACTCCCGCGCCGAGGTGGAAAATTAACACTGAGCCTGCGCCAGTTGGTGCTATGTCCTAGTTAAGCGCTCGCACCAATCTGTTTATGAAATTTTTAAAAAAAATAGAGGCAGAGGTTCTATTTCAACCACCTCGAGGATGAGTCATTGGGAGTGGTTGAACTGAAACAACCACAGACTCCCTCCTTTAGTTAGTATTTTACACCTCCCTTGGAACTCTCCTAAAGGATAGGACTCTCTCCCACCTTTGTAGGGATACCAACCTCCTCCTCTCCTCTATAAATATATCCATCTTCCATTGATGTGCTAGTTGAACAGATAGCTGAAAAAGTTAGCATAGAGAAGAAGCAATCATAGCTTTGGGAGAATAGTGCAGAGTGTGATTGTTTTTGTGTGTTGAGAACATAGTGAGATCTTGGACCTTTGTTCATGAGGGTGTGGCAAATGTGCTTGGATACAGACCTACCGAAGGAGAGCCTCAACATCAAAGCTTGGTTGTAAACTCCCCTTGTCTTTATCGAAATAAAATGCATCTGATGTTTATCTTCCACTCTTGTTTACAACTATAATGAGATTTCTAGCATTCCTTCATCAGTTAGATAGGTTGTAATTGTTTTTATGTTTGTCATGGTTTTACGCTTGTCGTGGTGTCTTGAATGTTTACACAAGTAATCGAACGTTGGTAGCACTGTGTATCGATCTGGAGAAGAGAAACACATCAAGAAGCTTCGACAAAAGATGACAACATAGCATCAGAATGAGGTATGACATCTTCCTTGCTCTGAATTTCATTTATAGTCTAGGAAGGTAGATGTTAGTATGTTCCCATAGTTGCTAGACCCACCCTAGGGCTAGAGGGATTGCCTCTGTCCGCAGAGGGGATTTACCTGGACAACACTCCCCTACATCTTCAGCCACAATGTCTATTCAGCAACAGGGTCTCCAGACATCTACCTCCAGGCCTACCATAAAAGGCCAAGAAAAATCAGTCTATGACGTATTCAGAGAGATAAATTTGATAAACGAAGTGTTGAATACCAACACATACAACCAGTTTTGGAAGCTGGGATCAAGTTCACAAAGCAGGCTGCTATCCGCCTTTGATACTGAAAAGGGGAGGATGCAAATTGAATTTATAGAAGCCCTAGTTCCATAGCCTCATGGAGCAGAAGAATACAAGAAGGCATCATTCGAATTCAGTGCCAAATACATCCATCCTATTGATCAGATGGAGCTACACAAGCAGACCGAAGAGAAGGCGGCCTCTACTTTGACAAGTACTGCCCTGATCTTGTCAAAACTTTAGGTATCTTTAGCTAATACTCAATCATAGCTTAAGATGGAGAAAATTTTTACTATGTCCAAAGACTCAAGAATCAAATATTTGGAGGATTTGGTAGTGAATATTGGGTATGAAACAACCAATTCTCAAGTTGTGGAGGAGATTTTGAAGAAAAAGAATGCTGACATAGCAGACCTCAACAACAACTCAAAATTTCAGCAACAAAACACCCCTTGGCGAAAGGCATTGAAAAAATGAGTCACAAAAGGTTGATTTAATGAATTTAATCATGGAATAGTCTACTCAAATCAAAAAAATTGAGACATAGATGGAGAAGTTGTTGAAGGAGAAAGAAGAAGCACCCCGGGTAGCACTTATCCCTTTGGAAGCTGTGCCCATTGCATCAATTCCATCTATTGTTCCAGCAACTACTGGGACCTCAAGTGGGACAGATCAGCTATCCAAGGCCATGGAGAGAATGACCCTTTAGACACAGGAAATTAAGAAGTTGGAAGCATAGATTGGCATCTTGAGAGATCAGAAAGAAACATCTAAAACTGCCTATGAAATAGCCAGGAAGCAGATTGAAAGGTTAGAGAAGGCAGAAAGGGATTTCTCAACTAGTAATATTTTGGGGAAAATGAAGTTGATTATCTAGGGTAGTATCATAGAGTTAGTTGATGAAATCTGGCACTCCATCCACATCATTTTTTAGCATAAGGATTTGATTGACAGATTTCGGGTGGCTATTGAAAATGCCAATCAGGAGTATGGAAATATGCCTACCACAACCCCCAAAATAATAAATTTTTTGAATTCTAAAACTAGTTTTGAGCTTGAGGAACTGGATGTGCAGGACAAGACAGAGACTATACTAGAAGTAAAAAGGGTCCTCACAAAGAGGAATTTGGTCAGACAACTGGAGGAGAAATGTCACGAATTGGACGTGGCTATTGGCAGGATCTTCAATAGAATTGAGCCCTTGATTGCAAAAGGGTTGCCTTCTCTGTATGTAATTAATAATAAAATTTTCTAGAAGGGAGATTACATGACAAAGCTCGGGGAGACAACCAAAGACACCATAAAATTCTCCAACATCAAAGGAAACGTGACCGGGAAAGTTGTCCTGGAACTATTGAGTAATGACATCTTCATCCAGCACGACTGAAGCATGTTTTCCTCGCTAGGCACACATTTAGCAAATAAAAAGAGGTGGATGAACTTTATCAATAGGTCGTAGGGAAAATAATTCCAGGTAAGAAAGAGTGGGCCAAGTTATGCATGTATCAGGATTGAAGGGCACAATGAGCACGTTAGCACAACCACTGATAAGCTAAAGGTGTCAGCACTGCATCAAATTTAATGATCCAGCATAGGCGGTCCGAAAGGTGGAGCTAGGTGTCATAGCCATTTATCATTGCCTCTTTGTGACCACCCAAACCACTTTTGGGCTTAATTTTTAATTCATGAAGAGCTGTCAGAGTTAATACCACAAGCGCTGCTTATCAGATGTATTTTGTCTTGGCCATTGCATGGCCACACTTGTCTTAATCTTCTTAGTTGTGATTAATAAAAAATCGCTAAAGTGGATAGGGCAATCAGTGTAGTTTGCAGTTAAATACTGCATGTATTGGAAGTATCAAGGGTTGGGCCCTACATTTTAAGAACCTTTTGTATTGGAGCGCTGTAATTTTTCGAAGCTGGACATCAATAATAAGAGACCATTTACAGGATACTTGAGTTGTGTTATATCGTGATGTGTTTCCTCTTTGTGTTAAATGTTTCCATTGTTTTTCTTGTCGTGCATCTATTTGTCTAATTGTAAAGCAAAAATTTTAGATTAATATTTGTTGTTGGAGCACCTTAATTCTGTATGTGTTTACCATCTGAATGTTTTCTTCTGAAGTCTGGTTAGAGAATTCTTAATTTCTCTTTAATCATTACTAAACATTACTATTTCCTCCACCTCATAATTCACACTTCCCTAAAGATCCAATTAGCATTGTTAGCTTGCCATGTGATGCTCTTGAAAAATTTGATGCACCCATCCAGCATTTCATGACTCCATAGCCCAATGGATTAGTTGCAACAGACCTATTCATCCAACGAAAACAATCCATAAAAGCCACCAATTATCACAATCAATGTAACTAGCCTAACATCAACATTCATAACATAAAGATAAAATTAAATCATAAATAGAGAGAGCCCTCTCTGAGTCTAGGAAGGCTAGGTCCTAGATTCCAAAGTGGTTTGATTTTGTTCTTTATAGTTGATTCTTTCCAATCTTATAAATTATAGAGCCACAACACTCCAAACCCATTTTATGAGAATCAACTTCCATTTCTATCATCTCTTTTCTTTCTAGAATTGGAAAAACTCATGAACGACCGTATATGCCATGACCCATGATAACCACCTATGCATGTCAACTTCCCTTTGAAATTATGAGATTTAATGGAAAACTAAGAGAAAACGTCATGATGCACATCACCACTTACCATTTGAGGTGTTCATCTACCCCTTTGGTGGATGATAGTATTATTTTTAGTCTCTTCTATTTTACCCTAACTAGTGATGTCACAAAATGGTATATCGAACATCACCGAGCATCCTATCGTGATTATGCATCTTTGACAAAAAAAAATCTTAATCATTTTGAGCTACCTTCATAGAAAGAGATTGGAACCGATCTCCTATCTAACTTTAGACATGACACCTCTACCCACATTTTTTATCATATTCATTAGTGGAGGAGATGTAAGTGATTAATTTGTACCAAGATTCTTGATTGAGTGTTAAAAATTTGGTTTACTCAATCCTTGCTACTACAAATTGCCAACGATGTGGTGATGGTTGGGACATCTATTGAGGAGTAGGCTATTCTTCATGCCCAACATCTTGACTTGATTTATTCATAGTAGAGTACTTTGTATGGCATCATTATTAATGCTCCATGGTCATGAACCAATCCTCCTCATCCAAATATAGGACCAAATGCTAATGGTGTGGTTGGTTCCATATCCAGATTCCATAAATGTCGTGAGCCAATTAGCTACAAAACCAATCCATATGATTGTTTCATCACAACCCCAGCCACTGTCCATAGTACTTAAATAGCTTTGGCCCCTCACAATACTTCTAAATGTATATGAAATTTGAACCAATAACCTGATATGATCTAAATCCCACATAAATCAACTTATAAGTTCTTTTATTATATAATTAATTATACACCTAAAAATAATTTTCCATATATCCAAATCCCAAATAAAATGGACGATTTCATTTAATTTAATAAAGGTTGAGAAAATATCCATATTCATTGTGTATCAACCTCAAATGAGCACAAAATTATATCAAAGTGTACCAGGTTAATAATCTCCTGTTGATAGTTGAGATCACGCATATAAGTCAACTCATTAAAGAATTAAAATGAAATAATGTCAAACATGAAATTTAACTCATTTAGAAGAATAAACTAATTAAAGTGAAATAATATAACTATAGAATAAGAGATTTAGGTTGTGAGGGGGTATCAATAGAATACTAGTGTGTATTATCTAGCATTCAAAAACATCATCAATGACATATAATTATTGTTTATAGACTATCATCCACTCTTTAGTGCAACATAATTTCAAACAACATGCACAATGTATTTGATGCTCGCCTTACTTGAAACGAAACCAGTGAACATAATACGTGTCACGATGCATAAATATTCTAATATTATCTTATATAAGAAGGAGAAATAAATATTAAAGGCCTCAAGAATATTAGCTTTACAAAGGCAACGAGACAAGAAGATAAAAACCATTTAATCCTATGCACATAGCATGGCAAAGTTATAAACCAGTTTAGATCCATTTTAATTACGGATCTATCAAGCGTCGAGAGAGATCAAATACTTTAGTGCAACATAATTTCAAACAACATGTACAATGTATTTGATGCTCGACTTGCTTGAAACGAAACCAGTGAACATAATATGTGTCACGACGCATAAAACTTCTAATATTAGCTTGTATAAAAGAGAAATAAATATTAAAAGCCACAAGAATATTAGCTTTAGAAAGGCAACGAGACAAGAAGATAAAAACCATTTAATCCTATGCACATATCATGGCAAAGTTATAAATAAAGTGACGTTATTATTCTCATTAAATAAGCCTTTTTAAAATGATTTATTTGGTAACAGATTTTACTTATTTTCATTTTTATTAGATATTTTAGTTTTAGGTTGTTAATATATTTTTTTAAGGTTTGACCCAGATCAATTTTTAATTAATCAAAATATTGATAAAATTTTATATTACTCTGTAATACTTTAATATTTTTTTCTTTCATTAATTAAATAATAAATATAACTTAAATATTAAAATTTATAATATTATAAAACAATAAACCAAATTTCTCCTCCTCATGATCTCTATTTCTGTTTTATTAAACGTATAGTCATTGCATGCTCTCAATAATGTTAGGGATTTTGAAACCCTGCTCACATCGAAAGAAGTTTTCTCATTAGAAGACATTGATTTTGGGGTTAAACACTTGGCAAATGGGAAATATAAAGACATTGAAGTTTGCCAGGCAGAAATCTTAAAAATTGGAGGTCCTGTCCTCATCCTCCACATCCACAAGCTTTTCAACCAAGCGGTCAAGCAAGGGTTCCCTAAAACTTGGACTCAGAGCCTCATTATCCCTATTTTTAAAAGTGGGGATACAAATAACCCCTCTAATTATCGGACAATTATGATTAGCCCTCTCTTAGCCAAGTTATATGGTATTATTTTGGAAAAGAAGTTGAGCATTTGGCTTGAAAGTGAAGGTAAGCGAGCTAAAGGCCAAGAGGGTTTTAGAAGGCATCACTCAACAACAGAACACCTCGTTACGCTTAGGATCATTGTGGAGGAATTCCGCAATGATAAATCCAATCTCTTATGCTGCTTTGTGGACTTTAGAAAGGCTTTCGATACGGTTCCTAGAAACAACCTATGGAATAGATTAGAAGAGCTAAATGTTCCTTTTGAACTAAGAGCGGCTACTATAAGGTTATATGAGAATGTAATTTCCAATTTAAAGAGCAATGAGGGGTGGTCAAAAGATATTAAGTGTAATATCGGAGTTAAACAAGGTTGCCCCCTCTCCCCTACCCTATTTGGAATTTACATCGACAAGATAGAAGGTTGTTTAGAGGAAGCAGGATGTGCTGGCACGACCTTAGCTAGGATAGTCATCATGCTTCTTCTCTATGCTGACGATATTGTTCTTCTTGAAAGGTGCCCATCTCATCTTGATAAGCAACTTAGACTTCTTAAGGATTTCTTCTCTACCATGGGTATGTGTGTTAACACTAACAAAACAAAAGTTATGATTATCAAATCCAAGGACACTGATGTAGGAGCATTAGGCTCAAGAAAATTCCTTGTATTTTAATAGACTTAGGGGTTTTGTGTTTTCAAGGGATTTGGTTTCTTATATAATGTTTTGAGTGATTTTAATGAGAATTAATTAAATATTGTGAGGAATTTTGTAAATGTTCTCGAATGTTGGAGAACATGAGAGAATTAGGCTAGTTGAGAGTGTATAGGGATTGAGAGATTTAAGAATTAATGGTAAATCCTAAATTAGAATTGGTTTCATGATTTTGTGATGAAAGAGGATCCTTAGGGGTTAGTTGAGGCAAATGAGGAGTTAGAGGATATTCAGGGTTTTGTTGAGAGGATGAAGGATCTGAAACCAAAAATAGTTTTCAGAACCTTTTGTATAAAAATGAATAAGCCTCAAGACATTAAAAAGAGAAGTTAAGGTAGAGGAGAGATAGAGAGGTAGAGTTTGAATTGTAAGCCTATGGGCAGAATAGGGAAAAATGCCACTGATACAGAAGATCAAGCCAGAGGAATAATTCCTATGTAAATATTGGTTTTAATACAGAAAACTCAATTTCTAAGTTTATGTTTTCAGTGTATATTGTGTACAAGTGAAATTGACAGGAACAAGAGAAATTTTGTCATTTTATAGTCAAGCTAAATTTTTAAGAGATTATGTGTTTTGAGGGTGAATATTCATTTATTGAATTCTGTGTGATTGAGTATGTTGAGAAATTAGCATCGATCACAAAATGGATCGATGCCATGGACTTCTAAATTGACATATAAAATTTGCCCGAATATATTTTACAATTGAAGCTGACTTCGTATAAAGCATTTCATGGAGTTATTACACATTATTTTGTGTAAACACAGTGAAGGAGATTCAAAGGTTCAAGTCACATTTGGGTTTTTACTGTAATGGAAAAAGATGGATAAGAACCATAGAAATTGAATAATAGAAGTTAAACCATGCGTGGAATGAATGCCAGAGAGGGTTTGAAGACTAGTTGATATCGTGAAAACAGAACGATGGAGTAAAGGGGAGGTCATAGTGCAGTGAATAGAAATCGATGGTTTGTTTGAACAAGTATGCGGAGGTGCCGTATTGAAGAGTTGGAAGTGGAACTGTGAGCAACAACACAGCGTAACCGTGAAGTGGTTTTGAAAAACAACATATGGTTTTCGCATGGATGCAACCTGGTAAGTGGTAATTTCCTATTTGAACGCGATACACCCCAACAGATGACACGTGGTGGTTTAAAACCACTTATTTTTTGTGCCTTGGAGCCTTTAACGGTCGAAGCATATTTGAATCCGATATCCGTCCGATAATCAACAATTGAGATCCGACAGTGTTCGCGTCGGTAGCTGCGTGGAGGTTAATAAAAATGGTTCGAGGTTAAAACTTTACATCGGACCCGATATATCATAAATTGTGGTTGTGTGTTTTTGAGTTCTGGGGTTTAAGCGCGTCAAAGTGGGACTGCTTTCTAAAATTCAGGTTTATGGAATGTTGTGGCTTTGTTTTATTTTCTTCTGATGTTTTATAAAGTAAAGTGGATGACTTTGGCTTTCTGATGTTAAGGGTTAAAAAGAGGCCAGCATGTATTGTCCAAATTTTATTTTAATTGGTATCTTCAGTATTTATTTTACCAAAGTCGTATGCATGGATACAAATGTTATATGATGGTTGGTAAATGTGGGCCTGAAGATTTGCTTTGGGGTTTTAACCAAATTTGAAGTCGTATATTTAAAATTACCATAAAGTGGGTTTTATTATATGGTTTTAACCATCGATTGAAAAGGTAAGCTTCCTCTTATGAATGCTACTTCTGTTTGAGGTTTAATTTAGCACATGAATGAGACAAGTATTTTTTTTTTAAGGTGAGAATGTGGGTTCTTTCTCCTGTGGCAGCATCATTTTGGTATCAGAGAAGGAAAAGATCTTTTGAAAGTTAAAGATTTCTTTTTTATTAAATTAGAATGCATGTGAAATAAGGGAAGAAAGAGGAGATCAGATATTAAATATGATAAGTAGCAGATACATAGAATTGAAGTGAACAGGCAGTTGCAGAAATAAATGAAGACAGTCCAATCAAAGTACAAGTGAATGAAGAGAACAAGGTTATGCAGAGATCTTGAAGGTGAGATAATTTTAATCTGGTTTAAAAATTGTGATTGCAGAATTCTGGTTGTAGACAAGATGAAGACAAAGATTTTGATGATGATGGAAGTGAACCTAATATTCCAGCTAAAGGTTGGATAGGGAGAATAGCTGAAGTGTTCTCAAGAGAAGGTGAGTTGAGGATATAAGCCTAGAGAGAGCAGAAGAGAGAGCTCAAGAGGTTCTAGAGATAGAGAACCAGTACTTGCCAAAAGACCAAGTCCAGAGAAGGGATTGGTGAGGTAAGTGGCAGCAGGGAGGACTTTCTGTTGTAGAGGCTTAGTGCAAATCATAGTGAGTGAGGAGCTCATGAACAAGATGATCATGGAGGATCAGAGAAGAGGTTCTAAAGAATGCCACGGAGATATTGCAATGATGAAGGTACAACTAGAGGTACTACAAGGATGGCTGCAAGAGACAGGGAATGAATGTCGAAGACATGGATGGAAAATGAGGAAATGGGTTAGATGGAACCTATTGCAAAAAAAATGGAATGCTAAGTTGATGAACAAGTTCAGCGAACTTGAAAAAATACATATTTCTTTGTTGGAAAAGGAAAGACTCAAAGGAGTTGAGTCACAGCAAATAGGATCTGCTAGAAACCAGAAAGTACATTGTGGAAGATTGGTGCTTGAGGAAGAAAACGAGACTGAAAAGTCTTGTTTTAAAGCTATATTTTAAAAAAAAAAAGCTTTGAGTTTTTGCATCTTATATGGGGTATTATATTGGAAAAATGTTGTTGGAATTTTGCTTAAATTTTTACTTGAAGATGATGCAGGGAAAACCATGCATGAGTTGCATGCCGGAGAATGTGGAGGACACCTCTACTGGAAGGCCACAGCGAACAAAATTCTTAGATCTGGTTACTATTGGCCTACCCTTTTCCCAAATACTCAAAAGTTGGTCATGTCTTGCCATAAGTGTCAAATTTTTGATGGCAAAAGAAAACTCCTTCCTTTACCATTACATCCTATCAGAGTTGAGGTACCTTTTCAACAATGGGGTTTAGACTTCATTGGGGAAATTCACCCATCTTCCTCAGCTCAACATAAGTGGATCCTAACAGCCACTGACTTCTTTACCAAGTGGATAGAAGCTATACCCTCCAGAAATGCTAATGACTCTGTCATTATCAAGTTCCTTGAAACAAATATCCTATCCAGATTTGGTTGTCCCAGAAAAATCATAGCAGATAAGGTTGTTGCTTTCAAATCTAAGAAGATGGTCGAATTCTGTTACAAATACCACATAACCTTGGGCCATTCTACTGCCTACTATCCCCAAGGAAATGCATTAGCTGAATCTTCCAACAAAAGCCTCATCAATATCATCAAAAGGTTGTTGGAGCATAATAAAAAATCATGGCACAGTAAGCTGGTTCATGCCTTATGGGTTGATAGGTTAACTACAAAAAGTCAATAAATATGTCTCCCTATCAGCTGGTCTATGGCATGGATGCAATTTTTCCCACCTCATTAGGAGTTCCAGTCATAAAACTCCTTCAAGAAGTGAAGGTCGAAGAGAATGATATGCAGAGGAGAATCAATCAAACCATCCATTTACAGCAGACCAGAGAAGAAGTCTATGAAAGGACACAGTTATTCCAAGAAAATGTAAAGAAACTATTTGATAAGAGGACTAAGGCAAATAATTTCCAGGTTGGAAATGTTGTTCTTAAATGGGATTCAAGGAGAGAAGAGAAGGGAAAACATGGAAAGTTTGAGAACTTGTGGAAAGGTCCCTATATTCTTCATGCTAAGAGGGGTCACAATGCATTTTTCTTGAAAGAATTGAATGGACAAGATCTGTATGGAGGTCCTTTCAATGGCAAGATGCTGAAGCATTACTTCTGCCAGGAATCATGAGTTTCAAAGCATTTTATTTTTTAATTGTAAATATCATAGTCTGAACGTTGCATTCAAAGTTATAAAAATAAAAATACAAAAACAGTAAAAGAAAGAAAAGAGGGCAGATTGTAAAAACAATAAAGGTACAGCCCCATACCAAAAAAGAGAAGAAAAATCTGAAAGTGTGCAAGCTCAAATTCCACTACTGAAACACACTTCTAGTTAGCCATACAGCCTAATCATGGCTAATTAGTTTTAAATTGATTGTTGATAGGTTAGTGAATTCGATTTGCCAAACAGCTTAATCTTGGCTTATCAATAGGTAGATTAGGTTAGAAATTAAAGGTTCAAACATGCTCAAAATCCGAACCTTAGTTCTCAAATAGAAGAATGACTCCAATCTGTTTTAATTCCTGAGTCAAAAGAGAGGTAAAACTGGTTCCAATCAGCTTAAAATCTAAACCAGAGAACGAACAAAGAACAGCTCAAACAGAAGTAAAAACAGAGCTGAAAAAAGATGAAGGAAGTGCTTGAACTTTCAGATCTTAAGCCTTCCATTTTGTTTTAATTTTTTGCAAAATAATGTCTATGTGCAGCTTGTTGTTTTATGCCATAGATCAGCAACAAATTATACTATCCAATCCTGAATTGTATTCTTTTAAATTTATGTTTTAGAAATTAGTGAATAAAAATATGATAGACTATTTAATCCTAACAGATTAGTAGATTAGGTAGAGAAGCATATGAACTCAATTGTTTAATCTGAGTTCATGGAGACATAAGAAGTAGATTTATATTAGTTTCTTGTTGTCAAAAGAATAAAATGTTGTAAGAGAGTTTGCCAATCCAAGTGCACTCTAAAGAAGAAGAAATGTTAGATCAGTAGGATTTGGTAGGTAGAAAGCTTGTGTTGATGAAGATCCATTATTTTTCATGGCTGCTAATATTTTTTAGAGAAAAATAATACCATTCAAATGAAGAAAGGAAGCCCAATGGATAAGGCACTGATCAGCCCCCAGAGAATGCAAGTCTGAAATTCTTGATACCTTCAAGAAGGCACCATCCCCAAGTGGAGCCAGTGTTAGCCACCTATAAAATTTTGCCATGTCAACTGGTGGCTAAATCATTTTGGACAGCCTTCAAGAAACAGTTTTGCTACCAAAATTGTTTATGCTTAAATTATTTCTAATGATATCCTATCATTTGGATAATCATCGCTGTTGTTCCCCTTTTGAACTCAGAAATTCTGTTGTTTTTTCATGAAGAAAAGACTGTTGTAAAAATCCCATTTTCCCCTTCTTCACTCAAAACTAACCTTCATTTTTACCCCTTTTATTCCCCATATAATTCCTCCATTTTTTATAATTTCCCTTCTTCCCTTCGTAAAAATCCCTTTTACAAAGTCTAAAACTCATTTTTAGACTTTACCGAAACCCCCAAATCCATCAAAAACCTTGAAAAAATTCATAAAAAATAAGTTTGTTTAAACTATGGACTTAAGCCCCCTTGGGCTAAATACTAAAACCACTTCCCCACATGTGCCCAGGCACTATAACCAAGCGCTAGGCCCTTTTAGCGCTTATCGCATCGGAGGAAACACAGCACACAAGTCTTTTCCCTTTATTGAAATCTCTGATTGTGATTGGCCCTTTATTGCATAAACCCCGATTTTATTATCACTTCATATAACCCATAGCCCCGCAATCAGGGGCTAAAACTTGTGAATAACTCATTTCCGACGCATATTTCCCTTTCTTAAATTCAAAAAATCCACTTTCCTAAGTTTTGGTCTAAACCCGCCAAAGTTATGTTTTTTAAATATAAAATGGGTAGATTGAAAATCCCCGCATCAAAGTTCCGATGCGATTGGGCCCCACTGTATATAAAATCCGCTTCACTCCATATAAACTTACGCCAGGGACCAATAGTTTAAGTCCCGAAGCATTAATCGCATCGGAGAAAATCAAAACGATTAGACTGAAAGACCTGCACCAAACTTCCGATGCGATTGGCCCTTATATACATAAGCCCTGGGCCTATCGCATTCCCTATCGACCAAAGGCCCCGTAGATGGGCGCCAAAGTATTTCCTATATATAAACCCGCCCCCAAAGCATAAAAACTTTGTATTTTATAAAAATTTGGGTTTTCATAAGTTTTAAATGGTTTTTCTCCAATTCCATATTTGTGATAATCTCTGCAGTTGATCTGGAGCTTATCAAACGGCTCGCACTACATCGCATCGCAAATCTCTATCGGGTTCATATTTTTCCTATCCCCGATTAACGATCTCCCGATAAATCGTGTGTCATTGATCTTTTCCCCACCTTCCCCGATCCAATGGCCCTCATTTTCTCTGATCATTAACCTTCCTTCCTCCTTTGAACCCCTCCAATTCACTCCCTACCGTCGATCTGATCTGCAGATCAACGGTCAGCACTCAATCGCATCGGCGCCATTCAAAGTTCCTCCCCCGCCGATCGCATCCCTCTGATTGCATCTGGGCCATCCACGTGTCTAGATCAGACGGTCTAGAATGTTTTTCCCAACTTTGGTTTAAAAAACATGCGGCCTCGCTCATAATGTTTTTCCGACCATTACAGTTGTTGATCTCTGCAGATCAACGGTCCTTATTGAACCTTTCTCCACCTGTATATTATTTCATTTTTACCTCGGATTCAATCCTGGCCATCAATCTTCTACATCCAACGGCCTATATTTAACCCAACAGGCCTGCCTCCTGTGGGTCCTGCCTCCCTCCAGAACTAATCTCCACCGTCGATCCCCTGATCGGACGGTCCATACTAAAACCACCATGCCTTTTATCCCTCGCACATCTAGTCAGTTTCGCGCTTGCTCTCCACCGTTAGATCTGAGGGCCTAGATCTGACGACCCACATGGATTTTCGAGCAACTTTCAGCGCGGAGGTTAGTTTTCAAAAGTTATGCGATATAGGTTGTTTTCAAAAGACACGTGTCGCCTTCCAAGGCATATCACGTTCAAAAAGGTGAAACCACCTTTCTCCCATTTTGTCGTGCGATACTACCTGTTTTGCTCTTCGAAACCACTTTCCCCTGCTTTATTGTGTTTTATCGCATGGTGTCTCGCATCGTTGATCTCTGCAGATCAACGGCTCAGATTTAATATGGCCATATGCTTTCGCCCTCCGCCTTTCCTAAAGGGCTTCTCAGAGCGATATCCACCATTGATTTCGTGGGTAGATCTGATCCGACAGTGCACGATCATCCTGAAAACCCAAAATTTCATTTTTATGTTTTTCTCTTCGCCAAAGGAAATTTCCTCATTTCCTTTGTATTTCTTATGTTTTAATCAAAAAGCGGCCCTGCTTCATTATGTCTCCCTAGTCACTCCCCACTATCGATCTTTACAAAATCAACGGATTTGATATAAATTTCCACCGCTTATCCATCAACTGCCCCTTTTGATCTTTGCACGCAATCTCCACCATTGGATGCTGCCATCCAATGGCCATTCTCCTACCCGAATCCTCCAAAGCAGTTTTCACCAAATATGCAGGATTTCTTAATTGTTTTTGTATTGTGCAGGATTTAAAGGGTTTTTTCAAAGGTTTTAAAAGAAAATGAAAGTCGAGGATGACGATCCTCCAGACTTTCATTCATCATTAAAGAAAGCCATATATAGGGTTCGATTTCACGTTTCATCGATGACTCATGGGAATTGATGGCATATGGACTTTGTACATACCTGCACATCAACAAGACACAAAGAATTAAATTAAACAAAGAGTATCAGTGTCGAAGACCTAAACACAACAGAAAAGAAGGATTAAACATGGATTATATAGTTTAATGGATTACGGCTAAAGTCGTTTATCAAAGGCCTAATCCAGTGAATTAAACACAATTAAAGACAAATCAAGGATATTTATCAGACAGAGGATGCCTCCACTACCTCGTCAAAGGCAAATTGATTCCTCTCAGCTACCAGATTTCCACCTATGCCTTCACAGCATTTAAACAAAGGTCGAGTAATGACCAGAACAGAGCTTATCTGCCCCTTGCAGCTGAATATTTATTTTGAATCAAATAAGCTAATATAAACTATCAGCATAGTTATTGCAAAAGATGACACAAAGCCTTAAAGTCAACATAAGTTTCCAGCAAAGCTTAAATACTTAATGAAAACCAATTAATACAGGAAAATATATGTAAACTTCTCCCTAGAGCCCCTTAAAGGCCAAGAAGCATTAATTGTATTAATTGAACTCAGAAGATCTTTTCTCTCTTTCGACCTCCTCATTCCTCTATAAAACTTGTTGAGTAATCTATTGTAAATTTTGGTTGTTTGATTACTAGTTGTAATATTGAAACTCTCTGAAATAATACATAGTCCGTTGAAGTTGAAGAAGAAATTGAAGTCTTGGACACCCTGATGATGTTGTTGCATGCTTGTTCCTGAGAAGGCTCTATCATTGGATCCATGAGCTTGGCTTTTGGTGAAGTATTCTGAACTGTTTTATGTTTTCCCCTGTTTTCATTTTATTCCATAAATTCTTACTATAGTAGGATGAAACGTTTAGGCTAAGAAATGACTCTTGGAAGCACCTTAGACCTGTTTATCCTTCATTGTTTTATGTTTTCTTCTGTTGAGGGATTTTAGAGTCTTTAATCTCTTTCTTTATTCCTCATGCTTGTTTATTTCATTAATAGTTTGAACAGTTGGTTTCAGCATGATTTATGGTTCTCCCTGCTTGTCTGCTTCCACTTAAAGACTGTTATTGAAGTCTCCCTTTGAAGTTTCTTTGTTTACAGTAAGTCAAGGAGGTTTGTTTTGTTCTTGCCCCTTGTCCTTGCTTGAACAGTTGCCTTAAAGGTCTTTATAGTTGTGATCATAGATGTACTTAGGTGTTCCCTCTTCTATGATCGTAATTATCAGTGAATCTTTTATGTTTTCTAAGTCATTTGAAATTAAATCTTTGAGGAAATAAGGTGTTCCCTAAATATTAGATTTCATTTTAAAAGTTGTTTTGAAGTCATTATTTGTTTGAAGTGTGATTTGTAGAATTCATGGTTAGCCCTGTCTATCAAATATCTCTTTATTGTTCAAGTTGTGCTTTCAAATTCCCTTAGTTGAGAATTAAACTTCTCTTTCCAAATCATTGATGTCTATCTCATTCCAAAACCAACGGATCCTGCGGCCAAGTTAGATTTTCCCTTTGATATCCCACATCCATTGATAAGTTTTTCATGACCTCATTTTGACTCCATTTTCCAATGAAGCTGACATTTCCCCTTTCTATCTATCTTTCCTAGACCTTTTATGTTCTACTGTATCAATTCAACCAAACAAATAAACAAACACTTGCACTTAATAACTAGTATAAAACCAATTTTCAAAGCACACAAGATAAACCTTTGCAAATAACAAACAATTTGAGAGATCCCTATCTAAGAGCAGGAGGACTAGATCCTATAACTCTAAACATTGGTTCTGATGTTGCCTTGTATTTTGATTTGCCAAACTATCAAAACATGGGACACCAACAAGATGAAAGTAAGTTCTTTTCTTACAAATTGAATTTTGATTGCACAAATAATATGGTTGAGTATGAATCTTTAATTCTAGGCTTAGAAATTTTGAAAAGAATGGGTGCCCAAAATATTTCTATTTGTGGAGATTCTGAATTAGTTATTAAGCAATTTGAGGGTGTGTATCAAACAAAGGATGTGAGAATGAGGGCATACAGAAATTTTGTCAGGACATGTTGGAAAATTTCCAAGAACATTCATTTATAGTGAAGACTAGGGACCAAAACTCACTAGCTGACTCGCTAGTTGTCTCTGCAAGTCTATTTATCATTCCTATTCATTCCACTAAAATATATGAGGTTGAAGTTCACCATAGACCTACTATACTTGATAACATTATCCATTGGCAATTTTTTGAGGATGACCAGCAAGTCAAAAACTTTATAGAGCTTAAATAAGAGTTTGAAAGTACACAAGTAGATCAGCAAAACATGCTTGTTGAATCTAAGGGAAATTCTAAAGTGTTACAGCTAAAGAATAACTCTATACCCAAAGGTCTCATACCCCTTGAGAAGCTTTTTGATCAGAATGATGTGTTCAAGTATCCTAGGATACAATTTTATGATGTAGAGGTAGAGAGTTGTAACCTTGGTACAGTATCTATGCCAAAAATGATTAAACTTTCAAAGTTTCTGTCAGTTGATATGAGACAGAAATATATTGAGATGATGAAAAGGTTCATAGATGTTTTTTCTTGGAGTTATGCTGATTTGAAGAAATATGATCCTACTATCATTCATCATACCATTCCCATTAAAGAAAATGAAAAGCCTTTAAAGAAGAAGTTGAGGAGGATTAATCCACTTCTCATGCCTCTGATTGAGAAGGAAATCAAGAAACTCTTTGATGCCAAAATTATTGTTCCAATCAAATTCTCAAAGTGGCTTGCAAACTTGGTTCCAGTGAGAAAAAAGAATGGAGAAATCAGAATATGCATTGACTTCATAAACTTGAATAAAGCCTCTCTGAAGGAAAACTACCCTCTCCCAAAGATGGACCAAATTTTGCAGAAAATTGTTGGTTCCCAAAGGATGTCTATGCTTGATGGTTTTTCAGGGTACAATCAAATACTTGTGCATCCGAAAGATCTGGAAAAAACAATCTTTACCACACCATGGGGCACATTCATGTTAGCCAAAATTCCCTTTGGTCTGATGAATGCAGGAGTAACCTTTAAGAGATAAATGGACATTTATTTTGTTGAGGAGAAGAAAAATATGGTGATTGTCTCTCTAGGTGACATAATAGTCTTCTCAAGGAGATAAGAAGATCACTTGAAGCACCTAGAAAAGATCCTGCTGAAGTGTAGAATGTTTGGAATTTCTCTCAATCCCACTAAAATAATTTTTGCTCTAACTTCAGGTAAATTACTTGGACATATTGTTTCTAAAGATGGGATTAATATTGATCCAAACAGGGTCAACGCAATTAAGAAAGTGGATTTTCCTAGAAGCAGAAAAGAGATTCAGTGTTTCCTTGGAAAGGTAAATTTTGGGAGGAGGTCTATTCCTAATTTTGTTGAGATTGTAAAGGACATAAAAAAGATGTTGAAGAAAGGAGTTGACATCAAGTGGACAGTAGAATAAAAACACTCATTTGAGGAGATTAAGAAGGTGCTCACTCAAGAATCAGTGTTGATCAGCCTAGATTTTTCTAAGGAATTTTTGGTTTTTACATTTGCATCATAAAATACAATTGTTGGATTTTTGTTGCAGAAATGACAGCAAGGAATTGAGCAGCCGATTTCATTTTTTAGTAGGACATTAGCTAACTCAGAGTTGAAGTACAACATCTTAGAGAAGCAAGCTTATGCCTTGGTTAAGGCCATCAAAGATTTCAGAATTTACATTATGCATTCACATGTTTTAGCTTTTGTTCCTAATGCTATTGTGAAAGACATTCTAACTCAAGTTGATCCTAATGGTAAGAGGGGGAAATGGATTGCTAACTTGCTGGAATATGATATAGAGATCAAGCCCACAAAATTTATTAAAGGTCAAGGCCTAGAAAAGATGATGGCACAGTCAAACTTTCACTAGCTTGACATGAACTTAATTGCAGAAATTTCAGATGAAGATGAAGAGTTGATCCCCACTAAAGAAAAGTACATCATTTTATACTGGTACAAAGATATTGTTTTTGTCTTACATCATCATAGAGAAACTATTGAGCTGACAAAGTCTAAGGCGATATTTGTGAAGCTAAAGTATTTGAGGTACTCCATCATTGACAAAAATATGTATTGGTAGGATGTCGGTGGTATTTTGTTGAATTTTTTGTTGGAAGAGGAAGCTTAAAAATTGATTGAGGAGTTTCACAAAGGAGATTGTGGAGGTCATCATTATTGGAAAGCTATAGCAAACAAGATTCTCAGAGCAGGGTATTATTGGCCTACAATTTTTAAATATGTCTACAAAAATATTGTTTCCTGCCATGAACGCCATATTTTTTATGGTAAGAAGAATCTTGTACCTTTACCTTTGATGCCTATATATGTTGAGGCACCATTTCAGCAGTGGGGGCAAGATTTTAATAGTGATATTCATCCATCATCTTTAGGTCAGCATCGTTGGATTCTTACAGCAACTAATTATTTCACCAAATGGATTGAATCAATCCCAATTAGGCAAGAAAATGATTATTTTATTATTTCATTTTTGGAAAATAATATATTGTCTAGGTTTGGCTACACTATGAAGATCATCACTGATAATGCACAAGCATTCAAATCTAAGAAGATGATTAGTTTTTTTCGTCAATATCACATTTCAATTGGGAATTCTACTGCATATTATCCACAAGGGAATGGTCTTGTTGAATATTCTAACAAGATCATTGTGAGGATTATTAAGAAGATGTTGCAGGAAAATAAGAATTCATGGCATTTGAAGCTGAAGTATGCTCTGTGGGTTGATAGAGTGTGCATAAAAAGGTCAATCGAAACTTCACCTTATGAGTTGGTTTATGTAGCTAAAGCCATCTTTCCTACATCCTTGGGAGTACCTGTCATGAAGCTGTTGCAAGGATTGGAGGAGGAGCCAAATGAAATTCAGTGAAGGATTAATCAGTTGATAGCTTTGCAAGAGAAAATGGAGGAAGTCTATAATAGTAATCAGCAATCTCAAAACAGAATCAAGAAGACATTTGACAAGAAGGTGAAGGAAGAAAACTTTCAAATCCAAGATGTGGTTTTGAAATGGGAGGCCAGGATTGAAGAGAAGGGAAAACATGATAAGTTTGAAAACATTTGGAAAGGTCCATTCAGAGTAGCCGCATTTCATGGGAACAACACTTACATTTTATAGGAGATGGATGGAGAACCATGTGCTGGAGGGCCTGTCAATGGCAGGTTTTTTGAAGCACTGCTCTTCTTAAATTCTGCTGATCATTCATTCCATTGTATATATTCCATTTTATGTGTTTTTCTACTAATAATGACAAGTTGATTATCAATATTGAGCCTGAGGTGAAGACCATTAGAGTTTGAAGGAAATATTGGCAAATTTCAAAGTTTTTTGTTTTCAAGAAGATGGATAGCAGCACTGGAACTACTATTTCTTTGGTGTACCACTGGGGCACACCATCCCAAGTGGAGCCATTGTTATCACTCAGAAAAATGATGCATCATTTGACAAATTCATATAGGTTCATGTGTCAAAGTTAGGGTTGTAGGGTTCATTTTTTATTACTTGGTCAAGGAAAATTTTTAATTTTTCTTATTAAGCTTACCCTAAGGTCTAAACCCACTCACTTTCAAATCCCCTCATCTCACATCACTCATAATTTTCTGACAGTTTTCATTTCCCAACTTTTTAGTACCGAAATGGTCGTTTTAAATAAGAAACCATAGTTTCGTAGCGATATACACTAAGAAATTTCACTTTTCGCTACGAAATCGTTGATACTTTCGTAGCAAAAATGCTCAGAAATAAATTAAGAATGCTACGAAAGTGAGGTTTCCTGTTTTTCATGTCAAATTAGCTGTTAGGTGTCAGAAAATCATTTTAAAAGGATAATTTAGATACCATTTGAGTCAGTTAGGGTAAATATAAAGGTACATGGTCAGGTTTGAATTCATCATCACCATTTTAGGCATGTATGAGTCATCATTATGTTATGAGTGGGCATCGAACTTCAAAATATTTCCAAATTAATTCATTTCTCATTTTTCATTCCTTCTTTGCGTAATATTGAGCTGTGGAGAGAATTTCATTAAGCTAAAGTTGTGGCTGGTATTTTCAAAGGTTGCAGATATCAGTGATCAAGTGAGGCAGAGAATTATCAAGCGAGGAAGAAAACTATCAAGCAAGGCTGAGAAGACACTAAAGAAACTATGGCTGAAAAAAGAAAGACAAATAATGGTGGCCAATGTCTAAGATATGAGCCATTAGATATGATTCTTGTTAGTGTCAGCCTTTGCAGCCTTCCTCCAGTGATCAAACATGCTCTTACAAAGTGATTTTAAGGTGTCAAGGTCAAATTTTGCCATTTCAGTGAGTCTTCAAGAAACATTTGGTCACTAGGTATTAGGTCTAGGCTTTGTTTTCACTCTTTTCAAAGTTGTCCAAATGTCGGTCCATGTCACCATTCAGCTGAGTGTACTATCATTCAAAGGGTTTTCATCATCATGTCAAGTTCCAAAGGGTCATTTTACACCTTGTTCATGCTTCAGTTGTGCCTAGGTAAGGTTCATTTCCCTCTCCTAGGGTTTTGAAGGTAATTTCTCTTGGATGGTCAAATCATCAGCAAAACTTGTATCCTGATGTTCATACACCTTCCCCTATCCTTAATGTACCTTATTAAACACTTCTCATCATTGAGATCCCCCAAATTCCTCATTTTCGCACAAACCCTAGTTTCTTGCTACAACTTGGAAATTTTCTAGGCTAGGCCTGTGTTTTTCCCTTTCAGACCCCTTCCCCTCACTCAATCTCTGAAATTCCCCTTTCCCCTATCTCCCTTGAATCCCTAAACCCATTCATACCATCTCATTCCCACTATCCCTATCCCTAATTCATTTCATTTCCTATCATTTACACTCTCCCATCTCACTTGTAAAATTCCCAAACCCCAAATTTCCCAAATAGTCAAGTGGTTGTCCCTACACTTCAATTATCACTTGATTAAACCCCATTGTCCCCCTACTGCCCTATTTCTTCACAGTCCCTCCCCTTTGACATATATTTGGAAACTGAAACAAAAGCACCAAATTCTCATTTTCATCTCATAAAATCCAACATATACCTTGCATGGACATCATGGAGACAGACACTGATACATCATATGACCAAGACAGTGATTCCACCACTGAACTGCATGCACCAGGAGGTCACTAAAGCGTCGCAAAAGGCATGATAGACTCCAAATTTTGGCCGAAGCTTCTTTGGCCTAGCATAGTGCTTGATGGTGGACATTCAGCAAAAATTTTGTCAATTTTGAATTTTTTGGCCTCAACACAAATTTTTCCGCCCGACGCGTAGCGCCACTTGGCGCGCGCTTATAATTGGCAACTCTTCTGGAGGAAAACTTTGCATTTATATATTTTTCATCAAAATTTATGCATGTCTGTGGATTACCTAAGGATTTTGATAAGTTTTGGGTTGCCTAAAGGGTCAAAAACACCCTAAAAATGGCCTTTCTGCCACTTTTTACACACACAGTAAGCAGTGTTGGGCGATTTGATTTTTTGAGGGGAAAATGGCAACCAAATCCAGAAATTCCACTTGGGTTGGAAATTAAACAGGAAGGTCTTTCCAACAAGCTATCCTGCACTCAATTTGGACTTCAAAAAGGCCCTCAAAATCAGCCTCAAATTTGTGCTACACATATAGATTTCAAGCACGGCGCATTGGGAAATTTGACCTATTTTTTACTCAGCAGCTCAGATTTTCGCCTAGTTTTGGCTAGTTTGAATTTTTCATGTAACTCTTGATGTAAATTGATGTAATTTCATGACCATGATGTAATTTTGGCACATTTTTACTCATCTTAGTAGATTCATTCACCAAAAAGTGAAATGTAAGTGAATGAATCAGTTTCCTACCATATAGAGGCAAGTTGTTCCATTGCCTATTTTTCAGTTCTTAGTTTAGATATGGTTGAAACAGCTCCTATAATGATGAGCTTGACCCCTATAGGCATGGGAATGAGTTAGGCTTGTCTATATCATGTATTTCTTCAGTCATTTTCAGGGTTGGACATTTGGGATTGCTTGCCACTTCATTGTACATTTCATCTCTGCAATTTTGGCAAAGGAATAGACCAGGGTTTGCAGCACTCTTTGGGATCCATGTGGCTCTGTATTTTGATGGTGTGTTTCTCTATGTAATTTTAAGTTCACTGATGTTTATTTGTATCATTTCCCTTCTCCCTTCTTCTTAAATTAAACAAATGAGTGATTAAAGGTGGAATTCATTAGCTTTCTTTGCTCTGCCTTCAGTTTTGTTTAATTTTCCATGTTTTCATCTGCTTGAAGAGGATTCTTGAAAGCCTCTTTCCCTCTTCAGCTCCTCACCAATCTGAAACATCCATTCATTCAATCTAAAGCATCAAAAAAATTGCCTTCCTTGCCTCAATCAGAACTCTGTAAAAACTAGGCCTCATCCCCGAACCCAAAACTGCCTTTCCCTTGATTCCAAAAAAAACCCCCAAAATCAAAATCAAATCCTTTCACCTATATACCTAGCCTAAAATTAGCCTTTATTTCAATTCATCTCAAGCCCTATTGATTATCTTTGTTGAGATTGACCCGGAGAGAGCCCTCTCCTGATCTGGTAGGGCTAGCTACCAGACTGAGCGTGGTTTGATGTTACCCTAAACTCTGCCTTCTTTCAGCCTGAGGTAGATTTAGGCAATAAAAAATCTGATCAATGAAGACCCAATAGCTATAGAAGTCTTCAGAAGGACGGGATGTTTACATTTTTGTGAAAGATTACAAGGCTGCCATGTACAGGTTTCCAAAGAATTTGCTCTAAATTTTAGTGGAACAACTACTAAAGTAGGGATGTTGAATCTTACCATTACACCAAAGGTCATTGCAGCAGCAACAGGGATTCCAAGGGGACAAGAGAAGTGGTTCAAAGGGTTCAAATTCAACAAGGAGTGAAAAGATTTTATCAAGCTATAAAATAGTGAAATGGACCTTACAAATGCTATTCCAAGGAGCTTCATGAAGGATAACTACTCAAAGTTGTTGTTTGTCATATATAACTATTTCACTTGTGAAGGGAGATACCATAAAGTCTATTCTTACCATTTCAAGCTTCTCCTACACTTTTCTGGTAAGGTATCTTTCGATCTTCTTTTCTATTTACACAGAAGTTTAGCAAAAATGGCAAACAAGGTCCAAGAAAAATCTGAAGGAAGTGAAACTTCATTGTTTCATCATGGTTTAATAAAATTTCTGGTTTTATATGAGCTCCAAAGACAAAGCAGATACTGGTATTCTTTCTTATTTGTTAGTGGTTTTGAATTGGATAGCCTTACTCCTACAAGAACACCTAAACCTAGGGGTATCCCATCACCTTTAGTGGTAGAACCAAGTGAACTAGCAAGAGTAGAGAAAATTGAACTATTCATGATGGAAACAGAGCAATTGTAGAGTTTTGATACACCCAATGTCCCACCTGCAAAACAAAAATCAAAAGTGATGAAACCTGCAAAACAAAAACAAGTTGTGAGTAAACAAGGAAGCAAAAGGATTATAAGGACTCAAACAGTGGCTATAGAAGATAGAACAGTAGCTAAAGGAAATTTAGAATACATACTACATGCCATTGATATTGAAGAGACTCCTATAGTCCAAGCTAAGGATATAGAGGAAGGTGGACAGAAACTTAAGAAAGCTAAATCTGAAAAGAAGTTATAATTTGAAGGTGAAGATGCAGGTTTTATGTTCCAGGCAAGAAATCCCATGGCAAGGCATGCTAGAAAAATTTTGGAGAGCATCAAATAATTTCATCCAGCTACTGATACTATCAAGCCACCACAAAACATTATTGATCTTTCATCTCCTGCAAAAAAAGATACAGTTAGCAAGCCAAAGAAAGGAAAAGAAAAAGTAATTGAAAAAATAGAATTTGAACTCCTTAAAGAACATTTAAGGTTACCTAACCATGAAATTGCAGTTATGAAGAAGGAAGCAAGGAAACACAATGTCCAAAAGGTTTAGTTTGAAAATATGAAAGAGTTTTGGGAAGAGCAGTTTTACAGTGTTTCCAAGACCCTAGATAATACACAACAGTTAATTAAATGGACCATGCCATTTAGGAAAGAGGTGAAACATGTCAGGGGAATGAACATGCACTTAAAATATACCAACAAGAATTTGAAGGATTAGGTTAAATACCTCCAAGAACAGCTAGAGTTAATCCATGAGGAGCTGGAGAAGAAAGGTCTAAAAATGACAGTAGTTGAAGAGCCAATAGCTCAACTCATCATCAATGAGGAAGAAACACCTCAAGACTCCTAGTTTGAGTTGGTTTATGTTTTTGAAGGTAAATGGCATGTTGGAAAAAAAAATTATAGTTTGAAGACACATTTTTGAAGCTAGAAAAAAATCTGGAAATAACACACTTTTCAGCAGTTTCGTAGCGTTTCCTAGGCTTAAAGCTAGGAAAACGCTACGAAACCACTGTAGCTTTCCTTTTGCCTTTTGAACCATTTTGGGTAGCTTCTAAGAGGAGGAAATCATATGGAAGATAGGTCAATACATGGGGAATACAATGCAAAATGAAAGAATCAAGAAAGTTGATGGAAAAGGGAATTTTGTAATGCTACGAAAATACGCTACGAAACTGTCATACTTTTGTAGCGTGTTGTTTTGAAGCTTTATGAGCAGGTTTTTGTGCATTTTTGGACAGGTGGATACTTTAAAAGGGTCAAAGGACTATGTTAGTAGCCATCCAAGACTTGAATACTAGGATATGAAGACAACTCATTAGCCAAACCATGCGTTGAAGATAAGGACCAGTTTTCCTAAAAAGCAGGGTTTGTTTCCAGATTTAGAGGAGGCTAATTAAGATGTCATGTAGTGATGAGTTCCATCACATCCTATTCAAACATGTGAAGGAATAGTTTTCAAAGATGTAATTTATTTTAGGAGATAAAGTAGTTGATGTAATAATGAACAGTTTGAGTCCTATCTGAGGGAAAGGACTGTCAAATAGAATAGCTATCATTTTCTCATTAAAGTAGATGTTTTCTTGTTATGCAAGATGTCATTAGGAAAATTTAGATGAATCTAGCCAGGAGGCAGATCATATCATCATGTAAAACGTCTATTAAAGGGAAGGTATTCGATTTTTTAAAGGGTTGGACACTTTTTGGCAATACTGCAGCTTTATGTAAAGTGACTATTTTTCAGTAATACAGAGAACTTTTACTTGACCAACCTGAGATTCTCATGGATTTTTTAGTGCTTACTTGATCTATATTTTCTATGTGTACCATTTGCAGTGTTTTTCATCTTTAATACTCAGAATTCATTCATGTAATGCTCTGACTTCCTTTATAGATGAATTGACTGTGTTATTTCATATTTTCATGTGCACTTTAACTTTGCTAAAAACTCTTACCTGCCTCAGCCTCCATTCCAAGTGAACTTACTACTGAATCACTGAATTTGTCGACTCTATAAGCCCAATGATTGCAGACTTATACTATTTTCAATCTATACACATCACAAGCAAGTTTTTTTCCATGTAGAGTTAGCCATCTAGATTCATATTTATTCAATATCATTAACCCCTTTGAGAGAGCCCTCTCAAACTGAAGAGGCTAAACTTCAGTTACAAGTTGGTATATAATAGTTACATGAAGTTGTCTGATTAGCAGCCTATCAGGTGCAATTTTGTGATAAGAAGTTTCATCACTGGCACTCCCAAGCTTTTTTGGAAAACTGCATCTGCTCCATACACTAGCTGATAGGGAGACATACCAATTGATTTCTTATTTTTTAATCTCTCTGCCCATAGTGCATGTACTATTTTTCTATGCCATGACTTCTTATTCTCTTCCAACAAATTTTTGATGATGTTTACCAAGATTTTGTTTGAGGATTCAACCAATCCATTGCCTTGAGGGTAATAAGATGTTAAATTTCCTAATGTAATCTGATATTTGTGGCAAAAGTATATCATCTTCTTGGATCTAAAAGCAGCAGCATTATCAGTAATAATTTTTCTAGGACAGCCAAATTTAGATAAAATGTGGTTTTCAAGGAATTTGATAATTACCGAGTCTGTGGCATTTCTGGAAGGGATGGCTTCTATCCATTTTGTAAAATAGTTAGTTGCAGTGAGGATCCATTTATGTTGGGAAGAGGGGGTAGGGTGGATTTCCCCAATAAAATCAAGGCCCCATTGTTGAAAAGGAGCCTCAACAGAAATTGGATGCAAAGGTAATGGCAACAGTTTTCTTTTGCCCTCAAAGATTTGGTATTTATGACTAGCAACTACCATTTTATGGATATCTTGAAAGAGGGTGGGCCAATAGTAACCGACTCTAAGGATCTTATTGACAGTGGTTTTCCAATAGAGGTGGCCTCCACGTTCTCCTTCATGAAACTCATGCATAATCCTATCTGCATCTTCTTCAAGAAAACATTTAAGCAATAAACCACCAGTGTTTTTCCAATATAAAACTTTATCTAAAATGCAGAAATTCACATCCCTTAATTTCAATAATCTAGACTTTTTTTTGGAAAAACCAGGAGGAACATTCAAATTTAAAAGCACATATATTATATCAGCATACCAAGATGAGTTCATAAACGCTTCCTCAATAGGTGGAGTTACCAGCTCCTCCTATTCAACTAATGCATTAATCATATTGATGTCCAGTGCTTGAAAGTTTGTTCCATCCATGAGTTTAGCCAGTCCTTGCCCTTTGATTAGCCTGGTGGGCTTGATTTCCAGATCATATTCTAAAATGACAGCAATCCATTTACCTCTCTTGCCATCAATATCTTGTGTCAGTATGTCTTTAACTACTGTGTGAGGCACAAATGCAATGATGTGTGAGTGTAGAATGTATACTCTAAAATCTTTCAATACCTTGATTAAGGAAAAAGCATGTTTTTCCATTATGTTATATTTTAGAGCTGCGTCTCTTAGTGCCTTGCTGAAAAATGCTATGGGCTACTCCTGTCCATTTATATTTTTTTGTAATAGGACAACAACAACTGTGTGTTCTAATCCAAAGGAGAATATGAAGAAATCTTTCATAAAATCAGGGCTGATCAGAACTGGTGTTTGGGTAAGTGCTTGTTTTACCAGATCAAAAGATTGCTTTACTTATATGGTCCATTTAACTCATGTTTCTCTTTTCAACATGTTAGTGATGTTTCTTAGGAGTTTTGAAAGGTTTGGTATGAACCTTCTTAAGAAATTTATCTTCCCAATGAAATATTTCAGCTCTTTGATGTTCCTTGGATGATTGATTTGCAATATTCCTTCAATCCTCTTTGGGTCAATCTTGATCCCTTCTTCAGATATGATGTGACTTAGAAGTTTCCATTCTTAAATTCCAAATAAGGTTTTCTTGGAATTTAAAGACAAACCATAGTTTCTGCACTTTTCAAAGACTTTTCTTAAGAGGGCTAAGTGTTCTTCATCAGTTTTTTAGTAGACTGTGATGTCATCAAGATATATCACAATGAAGTAACCTATTTCTTCTAAGAAAACAATATTCATTGCTCTTTGAAAGGTGGCACCAGCATTCATTTACCCAAAAGGCATTTTAACATACATGAAGGTGCCCCAGGGTGTGGTGAAAGTTGTCTTGTGTTGATCATCTAGGTGTACCAGCACCTGATTGTATCCTAAAAAACCATCTAGCACAGAAATTATTTTGGAGCCTACTACCGTTTGTAAGATGTGATCCATTTTTGGTAAAGGGTAGTTGTCTTTTAAGGAGGCTTTGTTTAAATTTCTGAAGTCTATGCATAGCCTAATTTCTCCTTTTTTCTTCCTTACTGATACCAAATTTGAAACCCATTCTGAGTATCTTAGAGGGACTATTATTCCAGCATCATACATTTTCTTTATTTCTTTCTCAACTAGTGGCAGTTGTACAGGGTTTATTCTGCACAATTTATGTTTGAAGGGTTTTTTGTTTTCTTTGAAAGGGATCTTATGCTGGATGATCTTAGTGTCATAGGACTTCAAGTCCTTGTAGCTCCAATAAAACACATCACTAAATTCTCTAAAAATCTCAAGATATTTCTGTTTTATATGATATGGCAGTGTTTTTGACAGTTTTATCATTTTGGGCTCTTGTTCACTAGCTATATTGCATTCTTCTACTTCAGATTCAGTAGATTATATCTTTGGTTTTTTAGCCACATCATTAAAGTTAAAAAGTTCTCCTAGAGGAACCAGTCCCTTTGGCAAAGTATCATCTTTGGACTATAGCACTTCAAAATCTACTTTTTATGAATCTATGCACAATTCTATCTCATGTAGGTGTTCTTTTTCTAACAGATTTATATCCGCCTGATTAGGAGGTTCTTCTTTGCAAGTTTGTTCCTTAGCATAGAAGTCTTCTTCATGATATAAGTCTGAATTTGGCATTTCAAACTCATTTCTGGACTGCAGGAAATCTTCAATCTGTTTATCTCCTTCAAAAACTTGCCAATATTTTATGTTATTAGAGATTACTGGTCTATATTTGACTTGTACTGTGTATTGTTTGTTATGATAAGTTTTTTGAAAAGTACGGGTTGCAAATGCTAAACCACTAGCAAGGATGTTTTGATTTCTTGGGACAAAGATAAGACATATTCTTGGAAGGCTTTTAGGAGGTCAAGGACATCATTCCTATATGCTCTTAGTCTAGGATGTTTGGTTGTGTATTCTCCCTTAATCTTCCTAATGACTAACTCAGAGTCTCCATGGACAGCTATCCTTTTGGATCCTAATTTCTTGATTGATTGTAGCCCTAGAAGGAGTGCCTCATATTATGCTATGTTATTTATACATTGGAAGTTCAGCTTATATGAATGACTCTCTGCATGATTGTTTTTAGTGTTATGTACCCAAAAATATGCTCCTGAACTAGTTTTGCCACAAGACCCATCAAAGCCCATACTCCAAAGAGGTTCCATTTCATATTTATCGTTATGCTGGTCATTGTGGCTGCCACTATGTTGTTCAATATGTTGTTCATTTTCTGTTTGGCCTAACTGTTCTAACTATCCCTCCTCTTTTTCTTCCTCTACAATTGTTTTCTCATTTACCGCTACCTGTTCATTAATGGTTTCATCATTGTAAAGGATAAATGAATCAAGGTAAATATGAATAGAATAAAGAGGGGAGTTATCTGGCTTTTCTTGACTGCTAACCATGTATCTCCTATGAGTCTCCCTATATAATATTCTTGGTTTACTAAAGACAGGTATGGTAGCATAGGTCATGTCCATTTGGAGGGTACCTTGAAGTTTAGCTCCCCTTGAGCATGATAGGAGCATGCCATATTTAGGAGGAATGTCAACCACTACAATATCGATTACTAGTCTTTTGGCTAGTGTTTATGCTAGACTAACACAAAGATCTTTGATTAGGCCTAGACATTTAACTCTACAGGAATCAGAAGTGTATAAATCTTTGTATGGTCTAGTTATTTCAAGGCCTAGTCTTTCCATTACTACCTTTGGCATGAGGTTATGTGAAGCTTCGGAGTCTAACATGGCATTATGAAGTATTTTGTCGTGGATGTTCAAACTGACATAAAATGGAGGGACACCTCCTTCTTGAAATTTACCTTCTACTTATGTTCCAAACAGAAGTTCAATTTTGTCATCATTTAAATTCACATAATCAACATTTTCTCCTATGTTTAAAGTTTTCAAAACTTGGGATTTATATACATCTTGAGTAACTAGTTCAGTAAGAGGCATGGAGATTTTTATCTTAGAAATTTCATTCTCAAGACTGAAAGGTGTCTGTGTTTTTGAAAGGTTCAAATCAGCCTTATCAGACATTGTTTCCACAGGAATTCCAGCTTGTTGGTTTTAATTTTGAGTTTCATTTACCACAGTTTTGTTAGGGACACTATATGGATTGCTAGTACTGCTTTGGTCACCACTATATGGGTTGTTTTTTTTTTTTACTTTTATCAGAACTTTTAGCCCCTATGTTTGGGTTTTCTGTTGTCTCTTTAGGGATGTTTTCAGGGATCTTCCTAGCTTAAATTTCAGATTTCTTTCTCTTGGGAGTATCTTGAGTTTTCTTACTTCTGAGGTCATACTGTCTATGTACTTCCATGATGGAATTTTCAAAGACTTTTTTATAGTCTTTGCATTCTAGCCTTTCTTCCTTATTCGGTGCAAATATGCCTTGTTCTTCCTCAACGAGGAAAACAATATCCTCATTATTTACTCCCATTAGATTGATGTGACTTTCTTCTATTTCTTCAATCACCCCCTCATCCTCATCAGCATAGTTTTCTTGGAAAGGAGGCCTAATTTTTTGATCAAGTCCTATTTTTCTTATTTGAGGGGGATTTCTTCTAAATTTTTGGTTTTGGTTCTGATTCTGATTTCTGTTTTGAGGAGCTGCTTGGTTTTCTCTAGGGTAAGTTCTCTCATTCATGTTTATTCTCTCCATCATCCTTTCCATGGCTCTAACAAGGTTAGCAATCTTAGTATCAGATGATGAAGGTGTAGCTTCTTCCCTATATGTGACTCTCCTTTCATTTTTCATTCTAGCTCTTTTGGAAATCAGATTTGCCTCTACACTTACTGCACCCCTATGCATATCTTCTAATGTAAGAGGGCTTCTTTCTCTTAGTTTGTAAGCCATTTCTGGGTCAAACCCATCAGGAAATTTCATTAGAGCTAGACCTTGTGGAGTTTTCATGTGGATAGGGAGGGCATTATATACACTATTGAACCTAGTGCAGTATTCTTGGACACCCTCTCCAACGTTTCTCTTAATGTTTTCATACTCTGATAATATTTGGAGGGGGTTCTTCTTGACTTCCCATTTTTTTAAGAATACTTGATGAAAAGCAGGGAGGTCATGTATACTATTAGGGGTTAGGCCTTTAAACCATTTTCTCGCTTCTCCCCCTAAGCTTTGGGCAAACATTCTTAGTTTAATAGTTTCATCATCTATTTCTTGTCTGTCAAAATAGTCATTCATTCTATCCACATGTTGTTGATCAGTAGTAGAACTAATAGCATCATGTAAGGTAATCTTGGATTGATAATCCTCTGGTTGAAAAACTAAAGTTAATGGTAGAAATAATGGGGCATACCATTTGGCCATGGCTGGTAGATGGGGAAACATGGGAGGGTTTACAAGAGGAGGGTTTACAAAAAGAGGTGGAGGGTTAAATGGAGGAAGGTGAACAATGGGTGTATGAATGGGGGTTGAAGTTAGTACAAAGAGATTCTGGTGTAAGGTGCATGGGTCTAGAACTATCTGGGTTGTCCAACTCTGAGATCTAGTCCTAGACAAGCTTTGTTCTAGGGGTGAGTTAGATAGGATATTCTGCAAGTCTTTAAGGTTTTCATGTAGGGAACTTTCTTTTTGAATTGGTCTGCTAATAGTTGGATTTTTAGATCTAGGAGACTTCCTAAGGATGCTTTCAAGATTTTCAACTATTGAAGGAGGGTTTGGGTCAAGATGGGCTCTAGTACCGATTCTTCTAGAAGCCAGAATTTGGACCCAAAATTCAGAGAGGTTGGGAGTTTATAACAATTTTGAAAAACAAACCAATCTTTGAAAGAAATACTTAATCCACGAAGTATTCTTTACTGGTTTCTTTTTAGGTTTAATGATATCAGGATTTCTCAATAATTTCCCAGTGGAGTGTGTAGAAAACCAGTGGAGTCAGTAGGCCTACTGAAAACCAGTGGAGTCAGCAGGTGGAGGATTTTTTATTTTTTTGAGGCTGGTTGTTCTCCACCATCAGCGACCAGATACCATTATTGGATAACATTTGATTCATCTAAGTTTAAATGAGGTTTTCTAAGCCCTTGAGGTGATATTAAGTTGTTTAAAAAACTCAATTCCCCAGTATGGTCGCCACTATGTTGGCTCCTCGTGATTTGCAAGATTGGCAAGAACAACTCTGTAGGGAACCACTTCAAACCACTTTGGAGTCTAAGAACCTAGCCTTCTTGGACTCAGAGAGGGCTCTCTCTATATATGTGTTTGTAAATGATATATCTTTATGCTTTTGTTTTCTGATTTTAGGCTAGTTGTGGATTTCTAGGACCATTTGTTTTATTTGGTCGATTAATTGATTGTGTGATTAAGTGATTGAGTGTTTCAGTTGAATAGATAGACTGTGGGCAGCATTAATCGATTGGGCTATGGATTCATAAAAGGATTTAATTTTTCATCAACTCTACAAGGGTTTTCATAGGGCAAGCTAACTATATCAAGTGGATCTCTTAGATTAGATGAAATATGAAATGACAATAAGTTGTGAAATCAGCAAAACTAAAGGTTAGTTAAGAATCCTTTAACTCTACTTTAACAAGAAAAGCCTTTTGGGTAATTTTTTAAGACAAACCAAAGGACAGGGCACACCATAGACTTCTTTGGCCAGATTATAATAAGAAAACATTTAAGACAAACAATCCAACAATCCGAGGATTACTTTCAGACAAATAAAACATTCAAGATAACAATGAGTGCAACTAAAGAGCAAGATACACCTATCTTGTTTAATCAAACACTCTAAAAATAGCTTCAAAGCAACATTTCAAGACAAACCAAAGGACAGGGCTAACCATAGACTTCTTCAGCTCGACTCTACTAAGTAAACTTTAAAGAAGACCTTAAAAATAATATTTCAAGAAAGACCAAAGGATAGGGCATACCATAGACTTCTTTGGCTGGAATCTACTGAACCATTTCCAGGACAACAAGCTAGGTGGAACTAGAGAGCAATCAAGAATTCTCTAATCAGACCTTGCAAAAGAAAACATTAAGATAAAAAAAGCAGACAGAATTAAGGTGTTAAGACATCAGATCTTAATCTAATTTTTTTGTTCTTTTATCAGAGAAATAATGGACAATATGGAAAACAGAAGGGAAAACATTGATAAAGAAGGATAACTTCACCATTAACATAGCTCAATAATCCTATGAACGTTCTTGTATTACTGATGTTCAAAACAGTTACAGTACTCCAGTCCAACAAATCTCTGCAACTCAGAGTTTTATCAAATCCAGCCTAGCAGCTCATCCAGCAATCAAACAACCAACCAGCTAACCAACCAACACTAAAAATGAATAATACATGGAGTATTTATCTGCAAAATGAGGAGGTGATCCTAAGCTAGGGTTTCATATTTGTATTTATTACAGAGTTAATGCACTTTTTACCTTTGAGACCATGCAAGGCCCAAGGCAAAATATCTTGTGACTGATTCACTATAATAATAACTTCTTATTTAACTGTTGAGCTAACTTTTGGGACATATTTGACTTTTAAGGCCTTTGATTTACTTCACAATTACTGTTGAGTTGTTTAAAATATCTCTGACTACTGCAATAACTGTGATTGCTTGTATTTGAATAAAAAATGTTATAGGTGGAAAGATGTGTCTTTGAAGAAGTGATTTGTTTTTTTTCTTAGTCATTCGGATTTGGCCTTTGTGTTAATTTGTCTTTGAGTTATCCTTTAAACTCTATTTAGGCCCTTTTAAACTTGGATTTGTATTTTAAACTTGGATTTGTCTTCACTATCTTCCTTACTTTCTTTCCTTTACTTCTGCCTTAATCTATGATCTGTGATTAACCCTTTAATCTGTCTTTATCTCTAACCTCTGTCTTCTAATCATGTTTTTTCATTCTTAACCTTTGATCTAATCTTTAATCCTTTCCTTTCACTATGTTTCATAATTTGTTGGTATCTCTGGCTGCATTTTCTGCGTTTAAATGACCACCAATGGTCATGATCCATTGGTGTTTATGTTTTAATCTGGAATTACTAGTCCTTTTGAAGAACAAACTTACTGGATCATCACCGAGGGAGTATGTTTGGACGTTTTAGGACCTCTAGAATGCATTTTAGGCATTGATCCCTTGGCAACCTGCACATTAAAATCAACTGATTAATTTAAAATCTGCGCGAGAGGGGTTTCTGCGTTTATTTTGGCTTTTTGGGACTTAAGAGTGCTTGCAGAGGCTTCATGGTGGCTACGGGGCTTATTGCAAAGGTGCATGCCTTTGGATTATTTGAATGGAGGCAGCAGTTTTGGTTTTTGGCGAGAGGCGGTTTTCGCACGGGATGAGGAGTGGTTAGTGGGTTTGGGCAGATGAATGTGATTCCATTGAAAGGGCATCGTGTGGTGGGAGGTACGGGTAGAAATACCGCCCATTTCGCGTGTTTTGGGTTTGTTAACCTCCGCGTCGTTAAACGTGTGATATGCAACGTGGGCCATTGGATCGCGAGGCATTGATCCAACGGTGGTCAGGGAAATGATAAGCGGCGGGTTACAATAACGTGGGGCCCAGAAGGAACATGTGGCAGAGGGCTAATGTATAGTGGGGCACGAGTTAAATAAATAATCAGAGGTGCTTAGTATTTATGGTTAGGGTAGGGTTATATGGTTGTGGGGGTTAACTTTTATGTGGGGTTTAAGGGTTGTAGAGAGGGGGGCTTAAAGCATAGAGGAGGTGGGTTTTAACACATAGAAGGGGCGTCCGGTTTATTTAATTAAAACAGAGGTTTTCATAAAAGGTGGGTCCCGAATAATAAGACTTTGGTCTTAAAACAATGTAAAAAAGGAATTTTTACATTGTTTTGAGAAAGTAAAGGAAATAAATGAAAGGGTAGGGGTGAATGGGTGTTTTTTAGAAATGAAACTGGGTCTTTGGGTAGGGATAAAAGGCGAATATGAGAGGGTTAAGCCCAAACATGAGTCTTTCAGAGCAGGAGGGTAATTTAGAGAAAGGAAAAATGAGAGATATTAGATAGGTAAAACAAAGATAATGAAGGCAGTGAGATTTCTGAAGATAGTTGATAGTCAAGAATGCTATCTTTAGGAAATTGTAGAAAATCCATAGTCATCTAATGATACTGTAGAATACAGGAGGATAACATTTCGCACAATTTGTGACTTACCTTTTAAGCGCCCGCAAAGTATCTTGTTTAAATTGTGATGTGGGGCCCCACCTCCATATGCCATGTCATATTCCCCACTCTCGCACTTTGCACTTCGTAAGTTTTAACGTTTAACCCCTGCCTGATCCCACATAAAACTTGTGCTCTGTGATTTGCGAGCGCAGGTCCCACCACCTTGCCACGTCATCAATAGCCCTCCTGTAGCCTATCTTTCGCCCATTTCAGTGACAAAAAGTCCTGCTAAATTCATTTCTGCTTCCGCCATTCATGCCCCCTCCGAAATCTGGTTCCGGTTTGCAATTTAAAATACAAAATGGGATTTTGGGTGGAACTTGCAGTATGGTTTATTCAATTTCCACAATATAATCTCTGCCAAAGATTTCAGCACGCACAACACAACTGGCTATTCCACAACGGGAAGTGGAAAACATGAGCATTACAGAGTGAAGGTCTTCAAACAGCAGGTGAAATCATATGATGAAGGTCAAACTGCTCACATGTTTTCAGCCATTCCTCACCACTCCTTTGAAGATTCTGGAATTTAGCCTCCTTGGCCAACTATTTTTTCCTTTTTACTAATTAGATAGTGATGTTTTTCTGGTAAAATCCCTATTTTACCCCATTCTTTTTTTATTTTTCTATTGCAGGAGTGTTTTCTCGATGCACGCTCTGATAGTTTGTTAGGATATTTTGGTTTTCACCTATGTGGGTCGATCATGATAGAATATTCGGTTGTGAACCCTTGAGGAGAACTCTATATGTAGTGAGTTCTAAGATGAAAGAAGGGTTCTGGAATTTTGAAGAAATCTGTTGTAGTTTTGTATGATTATGCTCCCTATGCTCTAAGACACATATTTAGGAGAGTTGTTTAAACTTAATGTGATATAGAGCTATTATTTGGATTCCAAATGGAGCAATGATTAGTATGTATATGTTCCCTTCTGTTATTAGTAATCTCCTTTTTTATGTGTAATCATCTTTCATGCTATGCTGCTTTGAAGGTTTTGTGTAATGTAGTTGTCAGTGGTCTGCAATTTTATTCATGAATTCGTGTCTGTATAACGCTTAGGTGTTAACGCTCATGTATTAAGCTTGCTTCACTCCCTTAATTCGCACTCCACGAACCTCTGTTGTTTTCCATATCCCATTCATATATGTTTCCTCTGAGTTCACAGTGGGCATATTATTAAATCTCTTAAGCCTGTCTCTTTTGGATTCTTTCTCTATTCTCTCTCAATGCCTCTGCATATTTTTTAAAGTTTCTTCTCATTGTTTTATACTTGGCCCATTTAAAAGCCATCAAGCCTCATAGCCTGTTGAGCCCTCTTCCCAGTATAGGGAATTCACATGACTCATGGCTCAAATGGTCTTCTCCATTCTTGAATCACCAAAACCATTATTCTCTTGACCCATATTCTGTTAAAGGCATTCATATTGTTTTCCGTATTTAACCTTTGATTTTAAGATGTCCAAGGCATTGGTCTTTTGCAACTCAAGGCTGTCTCTAGGAGCGACAACACAACCTATATAACTTTTTGCTTCTAACTCAAATTTGTCTCACTCTCTTCCAGCTAGGATGATTGACATATACCTTGTTCTTCACGAATTATACACCATACCCTTTGTCCTACAACTGGGACATTCAAATCAAGTTCATACCTAATCCTGGCACATGCAATACATTAGTGGCACTAGTATTGGTTCCTACTTTCATCTAAAATTATATGTTGCCTCTCCCTACTGGAGTACACACGGTTCTATTTCCCATAGTCATCTGGAAGTACATCTGTTCTTCTTGATATCTAGAGAAATATTCTCTTACTCCAATCATGTGAGATGAAGCTTCACTATCAATATATCAGATGCCGGTTGATGTCGAACGTGATATACACACAAACTTGTCTTCCAATCTGGAAGACAATTTTGAGGCTTCCTAACTTTCCATACTTATCTGTGCTATTTTTACTTTCTATCACCGACGCTTTTCTTCCTAGCAATCGCTATAGAAAAATGTGTCCTAGCAGAAAATATGCTTTGCGCTGAAGTTGTTGTGCTACTCTCTCTTCCTATGGAAAATCTCAATCGAAAAAAGATTCTTCTTTGTCGTGATCTGTGTCCCTGCTCTGCGCTGCCTCTTCCATAATTTCCCTGTACTCTCTAATTACTGCTAATCCCTCTCTCTCTCCCACCTGCAACTCTCCCTCTAATTCCATTTTCTCTTGCCGAACTTCAGCCAATGATAAAATCGATCTGCTTGGGAAACTGAGTACCTGCACTGGTGTGTTCTCCAAGTTCCCATCGAGTTCCTTCTTATAAACTCTCGTTGAGATATCAACAGCCAAGATTATAACATAATCGATGGCTAATATTAACTTGGACTCGATCTTCATCTTTATCTAGAAGATTCTCACCATATTTAATTAATCACATTTCCTAAGTTTGGACTTAGGAGTACGTTAAAAATGAATAATTATTTTAATTAAATCATCTCCAGGTGGAATTTTCCCAAATTATTTCTAGGTCTTGGAGAATGCATGTGTCTTAGCCTCCCTACAAAATCTTGAGGCTAGAGCACATCTAATGCTAAAAAAATCAACATGTGGGAGGTTTACCAAAAACAAGAAAGGGACATGACTATATGTTCGTAGTAGTTCACAGGTTCAACAAGATGTGTGTTTTGATGCCCTACTAGAAGACCATAAGTGGGAAAGAAGTAGAAAACTTGTTCTTTGACCAAGTATTGGTGCACTTTGGGATGTCAAGGAGTGTCATTTTAGACAGGGACACAAGATTTCTCAATGCATTTTGGACTACATTGTGGGAGAAGATGGACACAAAGTTGAAGAGATCTACAACATTCCATCCACAGATAGATGGGAAGACAAAAGTCTTCAACAAGACTTTAGTGCAGCTTCTGAGGGTATACAGCCAAAAGCATCCAAAGACCTGGGATGAAAATATGGTATATATACAACATTCTTACAACAAAGCAGTCTACACTTCTACAGGAAAGTCCCCATTTGAAACTTGTTTTGGATATTTTTCGCCTTCACCTTTGGACATTACATATGGTCAATAAGGAGTGAGAGAAGATCTTATAGGATACACCTTGAGGGCTAAAAAATGTAAAGAGAAAATCAGGAAAATCTATATACAAGTACAAGAGACACTGCAGAAGTCACAGGAGAAATATAATTTCAGACATGATTAGCATAGAAAAAATAAATTGTTCATGGTGGGAGACGAAGTATGGTTATAGTTGAATAAGGAGAGGCTACAAGGGCTTGGTATGAAAACCAAGGCACTGCAATATGGTCCCTTTAAGACACTGGAAAAGGTGGGTGATAATGTTTACCGACTTAGTTTACCACCATATATGGTCATTTACTCAGTTTTGAATGTAGATAATATGAAAAAACTCTAAGCCTTCCATGTTGGATTAGGAAGAGGAACAAGTCCTACCTTCTATGGAGGATTTAATACTAGATGCTCAAGAAGAGTTGACAGAAGATACAATTTTTCAAAAGATGCCTAGAACTACAAGATAGGGGCAGCATGGCCTTTGGCAGATTGGGTTGAAAGGAAAACTTCCAAGGAAAGCTAAATGGTACACACAAGAGAAGGTGGGGGGAAGTTTTCCTCACCTCATTTAGTAGAAACTTTTGGGGACCAAAGCCTCCCAAAATGGGGAGGTGTGATCCAGATTGGATCATTATATTGTTTTTCAACCATATTGATGCTTTTAGAGTGGAAAAAGTGAACGAATCAACTCATACAACCTTTTTTTACCAATAGGACTCAGTTTGGAAAATTGAGGTCTAAAATTTTCCAGGAGAATTTTGAGGCATCAAACACCATTTTTTGGGGATAAAAATTTTGTGCTTTAGCACCACACCTTTTTTTCGTATTCTACACAGAGGCATTTCCAATGGCGCAAGAATCATGTTAATGAAAGTTCGTATGCGAAAGTTATGTCACTCAGAAGTTAACCTTCCCGTTTTCACCACCATAATTCGAGAGGATGCCACGTCAGGCACCATTATTCATGGAAAATGGGCTAGCCACATGCTTATGATGAATAATACTCTTATATTCTATATTGTAACCGAGCCACTAAGAGGAACGTTGTTCCATTATTTCAAGTGCATTTGTTCCATAACTAAGTTCAAATAACTGAGAGGGATAGGAGATAGAGTACACAGTGAGGATTTGTGCACTTTAGTAGCCCACATGGCACAAATCATACTTCTTTGTACTTGAAAATATTTCCTATTTAGAGAAATAGAGCAGAGCGACCTCAACTTCTAGCTGGGTTTTTCTCCCTAAAGAGTTCGCTAGGTCATATCTTGTGTCAAATGTGTGTGAAAGCTTTTATTTTTCTATTCTCTATTTTTTTGCATAACTTTAATTCGCATGCATACACTATTATTATTAATTTACAAATCTTTAAATCTAAAGAGAAAAAAAATTGTAATAATGTAGATCTTGGATTTCTAAGTATATTTTATCAGCACTGTTGTGACAAACTATCTAGTGGATATCCATGACAGTTTATAGATCACAAGGTTGCATGGAGTGGAAGCATTTTTTAGCGTAGGAGCATAATTATACAAAAACCTTGATTATATATATATATATATATATATATATATATATATATATATATATACACATTAATGATTAATTATTCAAGCATCAACCATCCAGATTCTAGCAATTACAAACAAACATATAAATTTTTAAGCCATATAAAGGAAACTATACTATTAACTTATGGAATGAAATAGGTTATCTAGTAGCTATCAACGATAACATGACCAAATATTTATGTTTATAAAATAGGTGATATACACACCGAAGTATAAATACGAAAAGTACAGTCACTCCAAAAAAATAAACTAAGCTAGTTAGTAAACACACCTCTACAAATGTATAACCACCATATATGTTCCATCATCATTTATATATGGATCTTCATCATTAGTATCATCCTTTATTGTTTATCTCTTGTATAGAATTTTCATCTACCCCAATCTTCTAGGGACATCAATAGACGTCAACCAATTTTGATGACAATGTATAATTGAAGCCTTAAAATGAGGTAGAAAAAACTTAATGTGTGTGTGTTGGCCCACTAGAATTTCCTCCTCTTTACCTACATTTTTACCCTTTCTTGCATACCTTTCACCCCCTTAGTGGTATAAACTGAAAATGTATATCCAAATCGTCATGTCTTTGTGAATATTGATTAATGAAGCATAGTTGAAGAGAATTGTTACCTTAGCGACTTGCTAATCTGAGTTTTGATGCAGATTTGACGGGATCTAAATAGGTTACAGTTTGAATGCCTAAACATCGCAAGATAGCATCACTATTTTGATTTTTCAGCTGTAACAGTAAGAGTACTTTAATATCATGTATATGCTGTCTTTGTAATCCATTGGATCACTGCACAATTGTAGATTGGAAACTACCATAGTATTAGGGGTGTCATTTGTTTACTACAATGTATAAGTAATTACTTAGATCTTAAATACATAGGTTAGCATACGAAATATTCTGAGTCTGTAACAGTAACTCTATATTGTACTTTTATTACAGTTAACGCAATTTCCAATTTCCTGATCTTTCCTTGAGTTCGTGACTTCATCACAGCCCTGATAAGGGAGTTGGGCCCGCTCTCCTGACCAGGTGTTTTTGGACTAGTGTGTGCTTATTTTTATTTTCATTGTGTTGCATATTTATTTTAACCCTATAATGGCGTAAGTGCGATTATTGTGAATCTTGATTATTGTTACTTTAGCTACTATTACAGTGAATATTGGTGTTACTCTTATTATTGTTACAGTTGATTTTTGTTACACATGGTTTGTTTGATTAATGATCAACACAGATTTGTGTAATCATTTCCTACATATATATTCCATGTTAGCCTTGCAATAATGGGACGAATCTCGGATTGACATTTAATGTGGGAAAAGGGTGAATCATATCATCCATATTTTAAAATCAACATTTTGGCGTCGTTGTCAGGGAGGCTATCAAGGGTGTGAAAGCACAACCAATATTGATATTAGGATCAATCTCTCGTCCTGGGGAGGGAAATTTTTTTTACCCTGCTCCAGGTCATGGGTTTAGATCTATTGATTGCTTTATTTTTATTTATTTTTTGTTCTAGGGACCACTCTCTCCTCCTGGGGAGGGAAGTTTTCTTACCCTGCTTCAAATCCTGAGCTTAAGAGTTTCTGATTGTTTTCTTTTTCTTTTTTTCTTTTTTTTAGGGGCCACTCTCTCATCCTGGGGAGGGAATTTTTCATACCCTACTTCAGGTCCTAAGATGTAAGGATTGTTTGAATGTTTTTCTTTCCCTAGTTATATGAACAAAGGTCTGAATAACAGGGGCAGAGGAAGACCCCAGAAGAAATGAAGGATTAATTTAGGTAGAATCTCCTACATCCAATAAATCATCTCAAGAACTGAGTCAAGGGCATCTTCACGGGTTGTTGTTAGAGTGAAATCTCATACGAAGGCTAAAGGGTAGTTTTTCTTACAACCAGTACCGCTCTTAGCAGTAGAAGTACTCCCTTCAACGGCGGGAGAAGAAGAAGTAGGGAAGTTTGTCTTACAACCAGTACCGCCCTCAGTAATAGAAGTACTCCCTTTAACGATAGAAGAAGAAGAAGTATCAAGTAGAGGATTAGAGGAACTGGACATTGTAAGTTCATAAGAAGAAGAATTGACGGAATTCATTTCGCCACTTGATTGAGGAAGTGTTGTTAAACATACTCGACCGCCTATTATAGAACAATCAGAACCTGTTGAGATTTCGAGTGAGTATTGTAAAATATTCATGGCTCCTCCAAAATCTTCGATAGAATTCTCAATTGGAGATATCATGGGTGATGTGCCCATGAAGCCTATTCCTTTGACAACATTGCCTAATTTCCATGGTATTTCTTCTAAAGATCCGGACACATTCCTTTTCGAATTTGACGTTGCCTATCAGGGGTATGACTACATTTTTTATGCTGTGAAATTGAAGATATTCCCTACCACTTTGAAAGGAATGGCCCTGAGATGGTTTATGGCTTTAGGAGGAAAATCTATTACCTCATGGGATGATATGAAGAAGATTTTCCTGGAGAAATATCAGGACTACTGCAAATCTCGAGATATTAAGGAAGAAATCTTTAAGTTTGTGCAGCAAGAGGATGATAATATGGAGGATTTTGTGGAACATTTCAAATATAGTTTACAGAGATGAGGCCATAGTGACTTGGACAAGGACATCATGAAGATTATATTTCTCTGGGAATTGAGGGAAGAATCTTTGGAACTTTTGAATATAGTAGGAAAAGGGGATATATCAAAGGAATATTTTGACGCCATATGTGAATTATGCATCCAATGTTCGCAAGGGGCTACAAGGAATAAGCAAGGAATTTGGACCCTTAAAGCATCCAGTGGTGGAGTTACAAAAGCAGAGATTACAAATTTGCTGGAAAATTTAAGAACCGATATCTTGAGTACATTATCCTCACATCTTGAAACTTTATAAGAAAAATAGAAGCAGGTGGAATTAGAGAATACCATGGCCATTTTCTTCCCTCAATGCAGGGAGAAACTCTCGCTGAAAGAATTTCCATTGAATACTGTGGAGACTTGTGAAATATGTGAATAGAGTCATTCTACCAGCTCGTGTCTGTCTCTTCCTGGGCTAAAGGAATTTTTTCGAGGAGAAAATGAAGAAGTAGATCAATTGTATTTTATGGGTTCCAGAAAACCATGGCAGCCACAACCACAGAATACGAATCAAGGTATGCCTCAATACCTTTCCCATTATTTTAATAATTTAAATATTGGCTCTCAATCAGTACCTTTTCCACCCTCATGGCCACAGTACTTTCAATATCCATCTTGGCAGCCTTGGCTCCCTCAGTCTGCCCCAAACCCTTCATGGTCCTAGAATTGGCGTGGGCCTCCTCCTCCTTCTGGACAGTTTCCCCAACCTACGCCACAACATCAATTACAACTGCCTTCTAATGTTTCCTCTAGTAATCCTCCTCTTCATCCTCAACTTCCTATTAAACCCAATCCAAATCCTAATAATAAGGGGGCTCAACAAGTTGATACACTCAACCTTCTTGTGTATAGTATTTCTACCGAAGAATGTAACGAGATAAATTTGTGATCTGGTCGGGTAATGAATGGTCAAACTTCACCAATCATTGTTGAACACGTTGATGATGAAGTTTCAGAACTAGAACCTCAGATAGCTGGGGATGAATCGAATCAAGATTTTATAAAACAACCCCCTCCTCAATCAACTGTTACTCAGGGATTCCAAGTTGATTCTCCTTATCCTAAGAGATTATCTTTAAGTAAGTAGAACAATCGCTCAGAGTTTGACTTCTTAGGGGAACTGCAAAACTTATTTGTTAAAATACCCTTACTTCAAGCTATTAGGGATGTATCGATTTACGTTAAAACAATCAGCAAATATTGTTCCAAGAAACTTTGGAGAAAATAAAATAAACCGCTTACTATCCATGTTATGGGAAAATTATCTGATATCATGCTAGGAAAGTCTATACCTATTAAATACGGGGATCCAAGGAACTCGATTTTGACAGTACACATTAACAGGGTTGAAATCCCGAATGTGTTGGTAGATTTGGGAACCGCGATTAATGTTATCACTTCTAAGACTATGATTACCCTGGGTCTATGAAATCTTAAACCAATCCCTGTTGTCTTAGAATTGACATACATATCCGCTGTAAGACGAATAGGAAATTTGGAAGACATAACCATTTCAGTAGACTCATGGCATTACCCTGTTGACCTCTTGATATTATATATGCAGTCCCCAACTGTTGGCCATCCTTTGATTCTAAGAAGACCTTGGCTTGCAACTGTAGACACCTATAGCGGGTGTCGGTCGGGAAATATGGTGATATCTAATGGGAAGGTCACAAAGAACTTCATCCTTTACCCTCCTTCATCACCGAGTGCATCAAAAAAATCAAAATTCATCTTAACGCAACGTTCCCTACCTTAAGAAGGGTCGGAGCCTGAAAATGAAGAACTTGGACCAGCCCTCACTATCGGACAGGCCCTATGTTTTAAGGATGAAACAAAGGATGATGCCATCAGTACTTTTATCAGCAGTCCCCATGTTGTTTCTGATTCAACTTGCCAATTGCTAGAATTTGTTATGAGTTGTAATATGCAGGAAACCATTGAACTAGAAATCGAAGTTGAAGATATTCCTGTATTTGCACCCAGTGACAATGTCCCTGTAGAAATTGAACCAGTGAAAACATTGAATATCAATTTGAACCTTTCATCATCCAAGTCTGAATGATCACTAAAATTCTTGCGGGACCATAAGGAAGCCTTCGCCTGGGATTATATAGACATGAAGGGAACCACTGTTGATTTATGCACCCATCATATATACATTAAAGAATATTTTCGACCTGTGAGACAACCGTAGAGAAGAATGAATCCCAACCTGAAAAACATTGTTAAAGAGGAACTTCAGAAGTTACTGAATGTAGGATTTATCTACCCCATATTGAGCAATCAATGTTTATCCCCAATAGTCATTGTTCCTAAAAAGAATGGTAAGTGGTGGATTTGTGTTGATTATAGGGAACTAAATAAAGCAACCTTAAAGGATCATTTTCCCTTGCCCTTCATTGACCAAGTCCTTGATACATTAGCTGGAAAGAAATATTTCTCCTTTTTGGATGGATTCAGTGGGTATAACCAAATCCAAATAGCTCCTGAGAATCAAGATAAGACTACCTTCACATGCCCTTGGGGAACCTTCTCATATCGGGTCCTTCCATTTGGTCTTTGTAATGCACCTGCTACCTTTCAATGGGCAATATTAGGATTTTTTTTTTGATCTAGTCGATGATAGTGTTGAGATCTATATGGATGACTTCACCCCATATGGGGACTCTTTTGAAGAAGGGTTTTCAAACTTAGAGAAAGTACTTAAAAGATGTAAACAAACACATGTTTCTCTATGTAAAATATAATGTTATATGATGATGGAAGAAGTAGTAGTTCTGGGACACTTGGTTTCAGTTGCTGGTAGAGGTAATATTACATTTTTATGTACCCAAGACACCGACACAGGTACATATTTTTATTGGTTATGCTGGCTATTACAGATGTTTTATAGAAAAAATTTCTAAAATAGCATTCCCACTTTTTCAATTGTTGACTAAAGATGCAGAGTTTGTGTGGACAGATGAATGTGAAGCAACCTTTGTGAAAATCAAGGAACTAGTCTGTGAAGCTCTAATATTACGTGGTCCCGACTGGAAGCTCCATTTCATATCCATATTGATGCCTCTCATATAGTAGTTGGGGTATTTTTGCGACAACAGGAGGACAAAAGGTCATATGTCATTTATTATGTCAACAAAAATTTGACTCCTGCTGAATTGAACTATACGGTAACTGAAAGAGAGTTTATGGTTGTTATTTATGCTATTAATAAATTCTTTCATTACATTACATGATATCCCACTTTTGTACACACTAATCACGCAAAAATCAAGTATTTAATGAATAAACATGTAACCCCTGGTCATATTACAAGATGGTTATTGTTACTTCAAGAATTTGATATCACCATTATAGATAAACTAGGGAAATATAATGTAGTTGTTGATTTCCTATCTAGGCTTGACACTAGTGATGAACGTACACCTATAGAAGATAGCTTTATAGATGAACATATTTTACAATTTTTACTCATACTCCATGGTATGCAATATTGCTAACTATCTTGCTACAGGGAAGGTACCGTAAAATTTGTCATAGATGGAACAAAGAAATATTATCCATCATAGTGCTCGTTATTCATGGATAACAGGATATCTTTTTCATATAGGAATCAACCAGCGAATCTGGCGTTGTGTAGGAGAAGATGACATCTATGGTGTCCTGAAAGCTACTCATGTTGGTCCCTGTGGAGGAAATTTTGCAAATAAACGGATTGGTCATAAGGTGTTGCATATGGGGTACTATTGGCCCTCTATCTTAGAGGATGCAAGGAATTATGTTCGAGGGTGCAATAGCTGCGAGCAAATGGGTCAGCCTGGTTGATCGGATGAAATTTCATTACAGCCTCAAGTAGTCCTTGAGCCCTTTGAAAAATGGTCTATTGATTTCATTGGGTCATTCAATCAGTGTTCACATCAGAAAGTTCACATTTTGGTCTGCACAGATTATGTAAAAAACTGGGTAGAGGCCAAGGCTGTTGTGAAATCAATAGAACGGGTTTTCTCAGACTTCTTATTCAAAGAGATTTTTTCTTGTTACGGTGCTCCTATGGAGATACTTTAAGATGGGGGAGCGCAATTTACATCACATATGATAGAAAGGATTATGAAAAAAGTATGGAATTAAACATAGGGTGACATCTCCATATCATCCTCAGGCGAACGGTTAGGTGGAAAGCATGAACAAGGTAGTAGAAAACATCCTCAACAAGACTATAGCAAAACATCGTTGATATTGGGCTGAAAAGCTTTCGGGAGCTCTCTGGACATATAGAACAACATGGCATAATACTATAGGATTTTCACCATATGAGCTTGTCTATGGGAAATCCTCATTGTTTCTAGTGGAATTCGAGATTAACACACTTAGAATAGCTCTTTAAGTAGGACTGGATCTTTCAGGAGCCCAGAAACACTGACTGGAACAGTTGACTAAGCTGGATGAAATTTTTTTAATTTTTGTCCAGAAAATTGTTGCGATTCTGCAGCAGCAAACAAAATGGCACGATAAAATTTAGAAAAAGGTGTTTCACAAAGGGGATTGGGCACTACTTTATGATTCTCGTTTTAAGGACTTTAAAGGAAATATTTTCTCTTGTTGGATGGGACCATATGAATTTGATGTGGTGTTTGATAATGGATCTGTCAGACTTGTCACAATTTATGAGACACGTACTTCCTTCATTGTAAATGGACATCGTCTTAGATTGTATCACCGCCCAGCTTCTAAAGACGCCTTCATCAAACATCTCTCTGATAAATCTGGTTTTAAAGTTGTTAGTGTAGATAATTCCTCCTCTCCATCCCTTGATTAAAAAATAAAAATAATAATAATAATTAATAATTAAAAAATTATATATATATTAAATAAAATATTGTTACTACTTTATTTTTTTGTTTGCAGGTACTCCACTAATGCTCATATTTTGCGAAGGTTGATTTCATCTAAGTACCCTGGTGTTGTTACTCCTTCAGTGTTGCTACTCCATAGTGATATTTTCCTTAAGTATCCCAGTGTTGTTACTCCTCCAGTGTTGTTGCTCCTCCAATGTTGTTGCTCCTTCAATGTTGTTACTCCTCTAGTGTTGATACTCCATGGGGGTATCTTTCTAAGTAACCCGGTGTTGTTACTCCTCCAGTGTTGCTACTTCATGGTGATATTTTTCTAAGTAGTGTTGTTGTTCTTCCGGTGTTGATACTCCATGGCGATATATTTCTAAGTACCCCGGTGTTGTTACTCCTCCAGTGTTGCTACTCCATGGTGATATTTTTCTAAGTATCTGGTGTTGCTACTCCTCCGATGCGGTTACTCCTCTGAGGTTGTTACTCCATCGAGGTAAGTCACTAGGTATGTTCTTTATCGACTTTGTTGATTTAATTAATATTTCACCTATGACATGACCTGATTTGACTGCGGACGGTCAACACCTTTAGTTGGGGGGAGGTAATGATTAACATCCATTTAATTAAATGTTGATCATTATTACCATTAAACTTTACTTCAATCTGTATACACCCACGATCATCCTACAACATTGTCCAGATTTCCACCATACCATGCACAATCACTCGCATGCAATAGATTTAATGCAAGTATGATAGTACTAATAACAATATGTTCCCAACGCATTAGGATGATTGACATAATTATTATGATCCATTATGGATTTGTATACCTCCTGATCATTTCCACCATGCCCTATACAATCACTCGCATGCATTAGATTTAATGTGAAGTACAACAGTACTAATCGAAATATGTTCCCAATGCATCGGGATGATTTCTATAATTATTATGATATTTCCCATATCATTTGTCCAAAAATCCCCACTACCACATTCCTTTCCACCTTAATTTCCCCGATGTTGCAAACTACCAGCCAGTAGTCTCCCCAACATTCTCACTTCTACTCCAAGCGTAGTTATAGAGCCTCTGCCGGAATGGGCGGACAAGTTGTGAGGAATGAGCCCGAAGACACAGTTCAGGTACTGACTGGAAAAAATTTCAGGAAGCGGGGTGGCATACTTACTTTGAGAGGTTGCATGGATTTGATGAGTCTATCACAGTGGAGTTCGCGATAAATTTGAATATAAATTACTCCAGGGTCCGTGGGCTAGACATTCCTGCTACAGAGGAATTCATTGAAACTATTAGTGGAATTCCATAGAGGGGGAAGAAATGATTCTCTCGAAGATCACCTTTGTCGAAATTCCCGAAATTTTTTTTGCAAGCAGGGGAGACAGTGGCTCAGAAAGGAATAAGACACGATCGGAAATATTTGCCTCACCCATTGGCCTAAAGTGGCATATTTTGTCATGCACTACATCACCTGTTAAGGTCGACCTTCTATCTTGTTTAAATACCATTTCAAACTTCTTGCATGTTTATGGTTTCATCATGTACATTTTATGGATATGCCATTTTTCCTATGGAATAATCTTCAATTAATGGGTTTGTCAACCTGTCGATCACGACACACATTAATAGTCCTTACAAACCATGGGCTTGTGAATTTTTTGGTAGTGCATGCCTTGTCACGAACTACTATGGCTTGGCCTCAATTTATCGAGCTAGAAGAAGAAGAAATGGTGGCCATGTTATCAGCAGAACAAGGAGAAGCGGAAGAGGAAGAAGGGGCCACGGACGACGCTACCCTAATAGCATCGACCACTGTGGAATCAGGGGAATTGGCTGCGGAACAGACAAAACAAGAAGTTGCAGAAGACACAGTCACACAAGAACCAGTGTCATTTGATGCGGAATTGGAAGACTTAGAAATGGAACAGATTGAGGTGGAGATCACAGTAGACACTGCTCCACAAGAACCAGTGTCAACCTTCGACCTAGAGATAGAGGTAATGGAGACAACAAGGGTTGGATCACCGGAATTAGAGGAAGAGGCAGGAGACGTTGTCACACAAGAACCAGCATCCCTTGCTGAAATGATGGAAGAAACAATGTACCAAATAAGTGTTGAAGCCATTGCTGCTCCACAAGAACCAACAGTGGCTATCAAACGAATAGAGGAAGTAAGCGGGAAAGTGGAAGAAATACAGGAAGAAAGGGGAGAGAAAGTTGCAGAACAATTAGTATATAAAAAGGGAAAAAGTGGAATTGAAGAACTGAAAGAGGCAGATGTCGAAATTATGGAAATTTGGGAGGATATATATTAGATTCCATTCCTTGTTTCCCTTCCGAAAGGGGTGAGAAAAGCTCGTTCCCATAGACACTGGATTAAGGATAAGGTCTCTCCCCCAATATTTAAATTTGTAGGGTCAATCTTGAGTGTCATTGTCGACACTGCTATAAAATAATTAGCGTCAACCGAAGAGAAAGTAGAAGAATTGACTGCCGAACCACCCGAGGGAAATGTTTTAATGATACCGACTTGCAAGGGTCGGAACCAACCCCTGAGCCGAGAGAAGAAAATGTCGAAGAAATTTCTCTACAGGAGCCATCCAGGGAGAATGTCGAAGTTCCATAACCTATCGAGGAAGATGTTGGGGATTCTCCTCAAATTATGAAATAAACAGAAGAAATTCGAGTTAAACAAGAGCCAATGGATGAATTTATTGAAGCCAATCCACCACCGGCCAGGAAACCTGTAGAGGAAGTCATTGTTAAACAAGACTTCATTGAGTAGTGTGCAAAAAGAAGGACTCCTCTCCAAGATAGATATTGGTCTCAATTTAGAGAAAATACACAGTTGAAAATGGAGAATGGTAAGTTGAGGAAACGAATTCTTCATTTACGAAGGCAGGTAAGGAAGTATAAGAAGAATGCCAATCAGGTTGTTGTGAATCCTGAGGTTGAAACTGTCACAATAGCTGTACAGACTAAGGATAGGCCTACGACCACAGTAGCAATACAAACCAACCCTTTTACTATATTTGTTCTAGTCAAGATAATTCGTGTTGACAGCGAAAATCCAGAAGTGGCGAGCTACTGCATCTCGCTTCTAGCGTGGGTCCATTTCTTTGGAAGCTCACCTGGAGGGGATAAGAGGGGTTAGGGAGCAGGCTGCTAGAGAGATATTTGATTATATGACTCGAATGGAGAAGGAAACATATAAACAAGAGAAACAACATAAGAATATTAAGGAGTTGGAAGAGAATATACAACTACTAAAGGATGAAAAGGACCAGATGCTTACCTTGGCGCAACAGGCAATGGCATGTTAGCCTCCTGCTAACTCTTATGCTTTGTTCCTCCATGAATAGTATTTATTTTTTTGTCTGGAGAGTATTCACCAAGAAATCCGTCATGAAATGAGTGATCCTGTTCAATTTTTAAGGATTTTAAGAGGTCGTAACATTCTGAATCAACAAATTTTGATGTGTGAGTTGTACATGCATGATTATCTTCTGAAGGATGATCAGACCTTCAACCCGATTCCTTATGTAGGAGACATAAAATGGAGGGCTTTTACTTCTTTTACTATCAATCAGGTGAAATGGAAGAAAGCTTTTTATACCTTCTAGGAAAATCAAGCAATTCGACCACTCATGATTAGGATGGAACACTTTCAAGCTCTCAACATTTTCAACAAACACACTACCTTTTTGAAGCTTGAGGGACAAGCAAGGAATATGTTGACAACACATAAATGGTGTACAGACCTATGTACAAAGAAAATCTATAATTGTCAAGATGAAGCCCAGGATGTCTATCAAAAAAGGTGGATGGTATCATTGTTGTAGCTCCTAGAGACAGCCTTGAGTTGCAAAAGACCAGTGCCTAGGACATCTTGAAATTAGAGGTTAGATGTAGACAATTTTATGGGTGCCTCTGATAGAATATGGATTAAGAGGATAATGATTGTGGTGGTTCAGGAATGATGAAGACCTTGGAGTCTGATTCATGTGAATTACCCTATACTGCGAGAGCGCTCAGGAGGTTGTATGGCTTGGTGGCTTTTCAAATGGGCCAAGTATGAAACAATGAGCAGAGGCTTTCGAAATATGCAAAGGTGTTGAGAAGGAACGAAGGAGGAACCCGCTAGAGACATGCTTAAAAATCTTAAGACTCTGTCTCCCGTGAACTCAGAGGAAGCGGATGTAAGTGGAATGTGACTAACAATAGAGATTCGTGGAGCGCAAATTAAGGGGGCACAACAAGTTTAAGACATGAGCGTTATTCATACACGAATTCATGAATAAAAATGCATACCACTGAAAGCTACATTACACGAATCATCAAAGCAGCAGAACATTGAAAGATGATTGTACATAAACAGGAGATGACTCATAAACAAGAGAATACAGATACATAATACTCATTGCTCCATCTGGAATCCAAAAAAACAGCATTGTATCATATTATGTTCAAAACAACTCTCCCAAATATGTGTCTTAGAGCATAAAGAGCACAGTCATATAGAACTACAACAAAAATTCTCCAAAATTTCAGAACCTTTATTTCATCTCTGAACTCTCTAAATATAGAGTTCTCTTTGAGGGTCTACGATCAAATAATCATTCATGATCATCCCACACATGTGAAAATCAAAATATCCTAACCAAGTAGCAGAGCGTGCATCAAGCAATCACTCCCGTAATCAAAGAATCAAAACAGAAACCGATGAAATCGAGATTTCACCAGCAAAACATCATAATCAAACAGTAAAAGAGAAACATAGTTGGCCACGGAGGCTAGATCCTGGAATCTTCAAAATGGGGCGGTGAGGAGTGGCTGTGAACAAGTGGGAAGTCTGGTTTCCATCGCATGATTCCACATGTTGTGGGAAGCCTCCACTCCCTGGTTCTCATGATTCACATTAACCGTTATGAAACGGCTAGTCGTGCCGTGCATGCCTGGCTCTTTAGCAGATATTTCCTGGACCAAATGAATCAACCATAGCTATGCTTGTTCCACTAAAAACCCATGTTGTGCTTAACTTGCAAAACCGGAGACCGGGCTTCAGAAGGGGCCCTGTGACATTAACACAAAGCGGGACAGTTTAACACTGAAAAGGGCGGGACAAAGGCCATGGAAGGGCTATTGATGACGTGGCAAGGAGGTGGGGCCCAAATTGATATCTCAGATCGGAGATCAGGATATTTTGTTATAAGTAGCAAAGGGTAAATGGTATAACTTGTGATTTCCGAAGTGCGATGGAGCGGAGGTGACGTGGCAAGGACGAAGGTGGGGTCCAACTTATATCCCAATCGCAAGTCGGGGAGTTTAGTTATGAGAAGCAGAGGGTAAATGTTAAAACTTGTGATGTGCAAAGTGCGACGGGCGGAAAGGTTGGCGATGCGAAAAGGTAAGTTGTAACTACCCGTTCCTCCTTTGACTACGAGGTGTTCGCCCGACCCGAGCTTGATGTGCTTGGCTTTTACTTCAACCATTCCTGCTCTTCATTTGCTTAGCTTTCCCATGTTTCCTTATCATTCATAGAAACCACAAGCCAACATTGCCTTATATGGGCCACTTCTCCACCTTGTGCGCGGACACGTCAACATTGGCTCTATTTGGGGACAATGTGTTGTTCTCAGTGTGTTGAGAACCTACAAACATGAATGTCTGTGCTTTATTGGGCGCATGGAGTCACAAATGCATACTGTAAATCTGAACTGAAACTGCAACTGAGTTGTGCACTGTAAACTATCAAAACGGAAATCACTGCCGCACCCTGAAAATCTCAAATGTTGAAATTTGACCCAAGCTGAAACTAAAATATGAAACACACTTGCACTGAAAACTGCAAAGCAATCTGAAACTAAAACGGAAAGATGCTCATAGTACTGAGCTTATTTGCACACGTACCTACCCTAATCTGCTGAAATTACTGATATTCTAAATGATACAATAATGCCAGCGTAACAAGGAAAGCAACTGCTCTAATAAATTTGTTCTTTCACTATTTTTCACTAAACTTAGGAACAAACCTGTTAATGGTTTTTGATAGAAATCCCCAGTCTGATCTTCATTGCAAGGAGCTTGGAAAACCTGAACCACAACAGAAGTGTTGAAAAGGTATGGTGGCTTTGTGATGAAAAATTTCTTAATATAGATAGCCACTGGATCAAGATACACTTGACCTATTTCTGAATATGATGACCCAACTGATCCAACCTCACAACTAGGTATTGCACATGTGTTCTCCATGTCTTCAAACAACTCGGAACATGTTTGCATTTTATCTGATGAATTAAGGCATAAAGGTAAAGAATCAAACTTGATCAATTCTTCCTTTGTTTTAAACTTTGCCTCTCTGTTCAGCAGGTTCACTTCCACATCAACTGCAACATTTTTCATTTCTTCAAGGTTTGTTGTGTCCCTTTCTCTTACTTGGAATGCCATCTTTGGATTAAAGGCATTTGAGTAGTGCAAGAGAGCTACTCCCGGGGGTGGCCATATATCAGAAGGCATTGAATGATACACCTTATTGAACCTGGATGAAAATTTATGTATTGTCTCCCCTGGCTGCCTTTTTAAATGTTCATACTCTTCTATGATAAGAAAGACATTTCCCATGATTACCCATCAACCTAGGAAAACTGGCATGAATTGATGAAAATTTCTCATGTTAGTAGCTAGAAGATTCTCAAACCAATTTTCAACTTTACCTTGTATTGAAAGAGAATTTGAGAGATGGTCTTCATCATGCAAATCTGACTGGTCTTTAATCTCTAAAGGAAACGATGCTTGCTGAAGATGTTCTTGTGGATCTAGACAATTAAGCTTTGTTTCATCTGTTTCCGGATCACCAAATTGTTGTTGATTTTTAGTGTTGTCCTCTGGGAAACACTCTAGCTCTTCCCCTTCTTCATGGAGGGTAAGCTCGCCTCCCTCTTTTTCAACATAGACTAGGAACTGGTTTTCTACATGCGGTCCAAAAACCACCATGGGTCGTTCTTCTTGGAGATTAGAGGGTGTGGGCCCTTTTTCTGTAATGGCTTCTTTGAGCTGCTCATTAGGAGGGTCGGGCAGTTTCAAGGGTCTAGATGAGGACTTCTCATTTTTGGGAGGATCAACTTCTTGCTTAGTGGATGCAATGGCTTTATGAGGGGCTGACTCTTCTGATGGCTTTTTCCCTTTACTGGCAAGACCAAGAGGGGTTTGTTCTCTTAATGTCGACTCTTCATTTTGTTCTTGCACTCGGGTTCTCTTCCTGGAGGACCTGAGGTTATACTTCTTGTGGAGTTGAGCTTGTATGAAATCCACGAACTGTTTGCAGTAACTGTCAATATCTTGATCCTCCGGAGGGGCCTCCTCCTCCTCTTGCTCCTCTTGCAGGGTAAGTTCACCCTCCTCATCATCAGAGTAAGCGAGGAATTGATTTTCTTGGCTGTCTGTGAATTCCTCGACCTGTCCCTCCACTTCTCCCTCCAAGTATAGAGGAGGTTGAATGTGGTCTTGTTGTTCCTTCCTCTCCCATTGCAACAGTTGCAGAGGGGGCTTCCGATATTGAGGATTAAACCCTCGGTAAGGAATCATTTGGTTGGGATGAGGAGGGAATTCTTGGCCTCCAATTCAAGCTTAATCAACTTATTTGAAAGTTTCTTGATTAGCTTATTCATTTCTTCAATTCTATACTCTTCTTATTCCCTTTCCTGATTTGAAGTAGAAGCCTCCTCCTTGTTATTTCTTCTGGCTTCATGTTTTGTCTTCCCCTTGAATTTACTAATAGAAGCAAAGTTTGCTTCTACCTCCAATGCATCAGTCTGGGTTTGATCCAGAGATGTGGATTTTCTTTCTCTTAGGGTGAACCTGAACTCTAGTTCGAAATCTCTTGCGAATACCACCTTGGTAGCTGCTTGGGGAGGCTTTATTTCAGCAGGAAGATTATCATAGAGCTTATTGAACCTCTTTATGAATTATGTTACATCCTCATTGTGTCTCTTCTTTAGAGCATTGAACTCGATGAGAATGTATCCAGGGTCCCTCTTTTCTCCCCATTTTAATGTGAAGAAATTTTCCATTTCTTCCCAAGTGTGGACTATGTTGCTGGGTAGAGACTTGAATCACTTTCGAGCTTCTCCATCCAAGGATTGGACGAAAAGCCTTAACACCACATCTAAGTGCTCTACATTCATATTCTCAGCAAAGGCGCATAAATTTTCGATATGTTTTTGCGCCGAAGTATTATCTTCCCCTGTAAACTGCGACAACAACTCTAGATAGTCTTGCGGCATATCATTTAGAGGCTGAGGGAGGGCCAAGGGAGCATAATTTCTCAAAAAGAAAACCAGCAAAGCCATCTGATTTAGAGATGGGGGTAGATGGTGGATCTGAATCTGGTGTGAGGCATGGTGAAAGCCAGGGTTACTTCTGATTAGGACTATTTTACAGTGGAGTCGCCAAGGTGATGAATACGCAACTCCCAAACCTTCCTGCTCACTTGTTTGAAGGGTGGAATTTATGTCATCTCCTAGGGAAAAGATTTATTCATTCGTATCCTTGGCAACAGTGCCAGAAAGATGTTGTAGCTCCTAGAGACAGCGTTGAGTTGCAAAAGACCAGTCCCTAGTACATGTTGAAATTAGAGGTTCTATGTAGACAATTTTATGGGTGCCTCTGATAGAATATGGATTAAGAGGATAATGATTGTGGTGGTTTAGGAACGATGAAGACCTTGGAGTCTGATTCATGTGAATTACCCTATACTGCGAGAGGGCTCAGGAGGCTGTATGGCTTGGTGGCTTTTCAAATGGGCCAACTATGAAACAATGAGCAGAGGCTTTTGAAATATGCAGAGGTGTTGAGAAGGAACGGAGGAGGAACTCGGGAGAGACAGGCTTAGAAGTCTTAAGAATCTGTCTCCCGTGAACTCAGAGGAAGCGGATGTAAGTGGAATGTGACCAACAATAGAGATTCGTGGAGTGTGAATTAAGGTGGCACAACAAGTTTAAGACATGAGTGTTATTCATACATGAATTCATGAATAAAAATGAATACCACCGACAGCGACATTACACGAATCATCGAAGCAACAAAACATTGAAAGATGATTATACATAAACAGGAGATGACTGATAAACAAGAGAATACAAATACATACTACTCATTGCTCCATCTAGAATAAAAAAAAAACAGCATTGTATCATATTATGTTCAAAACAACTCTCCCAAATATGCGTCTCAGAGCATAAAGAGCACAGTCATACATAACTACAACAAAAATTCTCCAAAATTTAAGAACCTTTTTTTCATCTCTGAACTCTCTACATATAGAGTTCTTTTTGAGGGTCTACGATTGAATAATCATTCATGATCGACCCACACATGTGAAAATCAAAATATCCTAGCCAACTAGCAAAGCGTGCATCAAGCAGTCACTCCCGTAATCAGAAAATCAAAAAAAAAATGGGTGAAAACGATATTTCACCAACAAAACATTATAATCAAACAGTAAAAGAGAAACACAGTTGGCCACGGAGGCCAGACCTGGAATCTTCAAATGGGGCGGCAAGGAGTGGTTGTGAACAGGTGGGCAGTCTGGTTTCCATCGCATGATTCCACTTGCTGTGGGAAGCCTCCACTCCCTCGTTCTCATGATTCACATTAACCGTTATGAAACGACCAGTCGTGTCACACGTGCCTGGCTCTTTAGCAGAGATTTCCTGGACCAAATGAATCAACCATAATTGTGCTTGTTCCACCAAAAACCCATGCTATGCTTAACTTGCAAAACCGAAGACCGGGCTTCAAAAGGGGGCCTGTGACATTAACACACAGTAGGACGATTTAACATTGAAAAGGATGGGACAAAGGACGTGGAAGGGCTATTGATTATGTGGAAGGGAGGTGGGGCCCAAACTGATATCGCAGATCGAGAGTTTTTGTTATAAGCAGTGAAGGGTAAATGGTCTAACTTGTGATTTGCAAAGTGCAATGGGTGGAGGTGATGTGGCAAGGACGGAGGTGGGGCCCAACTTATATCACAAATCACAAGTCAGAGAGTTTAGTTATGAGAAGCGGAGGGTAAATGTTAAAACTTGTGATGTGCAAAGTGCGACGAGCGGAAAGGTTTGCAATGCGAAAAGGTAAGTGGTAAGTACCCATTCCTCCTTTGACTGCGGGGTGTCCACGAACACCCGACCTGGGCTTGATGTGCTTGGCTTTTACTTCAGCCATTCCCACTCTTCATTTTCTTAGCTTTCCCATGTTGCCTTATCGTTCATAGAAACCACAAGCCAACATTCCTTTATATGGGCCACTTCTCCATCTTGTGCGCGGTCACAGGCCAACAATCATCATCATCAGTCAGGGTTTGGGATCCTTTTGGACCTCCTAACTTTGTTCGAGCCCTAGAAAGAGGGTAACGGTATATTGCACTCATACGGCAATGCGATACCCGATGGATGGGGTTGAGATTCCAATTTCCTCTTATTTGGTTGTCAGCTGAAGAATACATGCCGCCCTATGTGGTTGACGATGACTGGTGGAAGGAAGTTTCCAAGACAGGGGGATTCAATCTTCCCGGGACAGACATGGCTAAGGGGTATGATCTTGCACAACTCCATGCCAGTCACAGTATTTCAAACCCAGACCTGCGCAGGCGACGGGCTAAATGAGGACACGCAGTAGGCTAGTTGAGGGGAGATGTTGGTCGCAAGAATTGCCTCCTCTTTACCTACCTTTTTACCCTTTCTTGCATACCTTTCACCCCCTTACTAGATCAATTTATGTTATAAACTGCAAAGGTATATCCAAACCGTCATGTCTTCGTGAATATTGATTAATGAAGCATAGTTGAAGAGAATTGTTACTTTAGTGACTTGCTAATCTGAGTTTTGATGCAGATTTGATGGGAGTTGACTAGGTTGTGTTTCGAATGCCTAAACGTCACAAGCTGGAATCACTATTTTGAGTTTTCAACTGTAACAACAACAATCCTTTAATATCATGTATACACTATCTTTGTAATCCGTTGGATAATTGTACAATTGTAGATGGGTAGCTACTGTAGTATTAGGGGGTGTCAGTTGTTTACTGCAATGTATAAGTAATTACTCAGATCTGAAATACAGAGATTAGCATACGAAAGATTCTGAGTCTGTAACAGTAACTCTTTATTGTACTTTTATTACAGTTAATGCAATTTCCGATTTCCTAATCTTTCCTTTAGTTTATAACTTCGTCACAACGCTGAGCAGGGAGTTGGGCCCGCTCTCCTGACTAGGTGTTAGTTGGACTAGTGTGTGTTTAGTTTTATTTTCATTGTGTTGCATATTTCTTTTTATCGTTGTAATGGTGTAAATGTGATTGTTGTGAATCTTGATTATTGTTACTATAGCTGCTATTACAGTCAATATTGTTGTTACTCTTATTGTTGTTACAGTTGATTGTTGTTACACATGGTTTGTTTGATTAATGATCAACATGGAGTTGTGTAATCGTTGCCTGCATATATATTGCATGTTAGCCTTGCAATAACCAGGCGAATCTCGGATTGACATTTAATGTGGGAAAAGGGTGAATCATATAATTCATATTTTAACACTAACTGTGTGATCAATGATTTTGCTTTGATTGAAGGGTACATTCTTTTTAAAGGCCAAACAAAAGAGTTCAATGATCAACATCACCAACATTAAGATACATATAGGGCTTGGTGTTCTTGATTAAAAGTCAATCACATACCTTTATATGTGATAGAATCCAATGACACTGTCGCAATCCCATCAATTCAAAAATCTTGAGAGGAGTTCAACAATCAACATCTCTAACATCTCCAACATTAGGATACATATAGGGCTTGGTGCTCTTGATCAAATCCCAATCACATACCCTCATATGTGATAGAATCCAATGAAAATGCCACAATCCCATCAATCCAAAAATCCTGAAGACTGTTAAGTTTGTTGAATTTTGAATGGCATATGAAATTCTATTTTGTCCATATGATGTCCGATGAAGTTGGAACCACTCTCAAACATACTAAAACAATTAAGAGTAATGTTAAAAGTTTATGTAAAAGTATAATAGGGAAAGGTAAACGAAATGCTAACTTTAACTTTCATTTATCTTTCCTTTTTATCCCTTTACTTCAAGAATTTAACATTACCATTACGGAGCACCTAGGCAGCACCATGGGAGCATCCAAGGAACGCTTAGGAAGCACCTTGGGAGCACACTCTTTGGTTTTGGGAGTGTCCTTGGGAGCGCCATGCTCTATTTGAATGCTTTCTCACAAAGCTGTAAGCAAATGAAAACAAGCTTCAAAATCCATTAAAAAAAAAAGACAAAAAATGGACGTATTAATGAGGATGCTCATTCATTCCCTGCCACTATCTCAGAACATGGCAACCAAGCTCACACTCAGCTGGAAACATGCATTCTATGCAGGAATTCATCCGTGTATTTTATCCCAAAGATATCAGCAAATGAAAACAAGCATTAGAACTTATACACTATTAAAATCCAACATAGCTTTATAAACAGCATTAAATATCTGTTTGATTTTAGCTCTACGATCAGTAACAAATTGCATCTGAGCTTTAGTTGTCATTTCCTGTCCAAGAAATAAAATGAAGTCCCATAGTATCTTTGTTGGAAATGCTCATATCATTTACCATCTCTTCTGTTTTATTTGGTAACGTTCCAGACTTTTGAGATCGATAATCAAGCAACACACAGAGTACAAATGAAGCTGTAACAATCATATCAAATACATAATATAAATAATCACACGAATTGCATAAAGAAATATATGCAAATGGAAGACAATCCAATAAAATATATATTGTTTTACTTCAATCAGTACATTTACAGTTTACTTACATAAGCTGATAAAAATGCCTACCTCACACTGAGCCATAAAATCAACTCACTTGAGCAATTTTTTTCTTGGATGCATTACGTCCCACCATGACAAGATTGAGAGATCTATCTCTCAAGGCCTAAAAATTTGACTTTCCCTATGAAGTTTGTATGTCACGGCCAAAAATGAGGAATAAACAACAAACATAACCAGAATACATACATTGAATTATATAATGCCTATCCATGTTTATAGAAACAAAGTCCTTTCTAGATGTTCAAGCCCAGGGGCTCTCTTTTTTCCATAGTCTGTTGGAACATTTAGCCTCCGCAGCAAAGGGCTTCAATCCGTTGATTTGGATGACTTTCCATTAGAAGATTTCCCACTGATGACATTCTTAAGCTTCTGGACAGATTGAATCATCTTGGATCCTACATTTTGGAAGATATCCCCTGCACGGCGTGGTGAAGGCTTTTCTCCATCTATTGTCTCATGAACCACTGTAGTTGGAACATCCTCTGTTTTGCTCTCATCTCCAGCTCCGGATCTGTGATCCACAGTCGGAATGGAAACCTCTCGAACCTCTGCAACATTGACCTCCTTCTCCCTATGAGACTCAGCAGATTCAGATGCCTCTTTATTCGATTTCTCTTCTGCCACCAAATCTGAAACATTTTCATCTGCAGGGACTTTGTCCTTGTAGGCCACTTCTTCATTTGAGCTTTCCTTCTCTGCAACCTCAGGGGTTTCTCCTGCATTCAAAGTTTCTTTCCCTATAGCCTCAGGGGCATCTTCAAAAGCATCCTCCTCTTTAGCCTTAGGAATTTCCTGCACCTTTGAAAATTCAGTAGCACTGTTATCAGCAATCTCACGGGAATCTTGTTCCTTAAAGGTTTCAGATTCTGCAACCTTGAGAGAATCTTGATCCTCCGGGATTTCAGTTTCTGCAAGGGCAACATCACGAGCCTGTTGCTCGTCTGGGCTTTCATTTCCCTTGACCTCATGGGTTTTTTCTTCCTTCAAAATTTCCTTTTCTTCAGCCTCTGGAATAGAAGAGTCAACTTCTTTCTGTGCATATTCTATCTTCTCAATACTAAGATCCTCCATTTTTTTCTCAATAGACTGAAACATCAATCAAATAAACAAGCCCGTTAGCAACTCAATTCAGCGAGAACTAAACTTGCCTGTTTGATAACCAAGTAAAAATTGAGCCTATTTAAGCACAAAATACATCCTAATTGTTAGGACCTCATCTCATAGTAACTAGAATCGTGAGCATGGAAACCATTAATTGCAAAGCTTGCACTGGGAACATCGCAATTATCCACAGCCTTTCTGCATTTTGTTCCTGGCCCAAACAATTTCTCTGCATCTCTAGGGCTACACCATGGGACAAGCACATGACTTAATCTATGACCAAAAGGGCAAACCCTAACAGCATTAAAACATCCATTCATTCACCTAGAACCGAAACAAGAATCAATGAGCTAACACTTTGGGGTCATTTTACAACTTCAAGCGGGTAAAGTATGTTCTGATTTCACAACCTATAATGGGGCCTCTCAACAACAGTCACCTACAAGACATCCAGTAAGTTAAGCTCCATGCTTCTTCCCTGCCAAGAAGAAAAGCAAGGATGCAACATTTGGGGACGATTTTACAACAAGAATACCTTACATCCAAAACCTATAATGGTCGCCTACAAACAAAGTGCAGGGCATCATTCTCTTGAGTTGCATGCAATCAAATGAACATCAGTAAAGCTTCTAAAACTATCTTAGGAATCTATAGAAAAACTTAAGGTTTGAATGCAGTTGAATCCCTTGCATAAACATTCGTAAGCAGGCATGAATAAGCAAGATGCCAAGAGAAAATATGCATGGATTCAATCCTTTCACAGTATCATTTGCACACATATTTACAAAACAAACACATGATCAGTTCAAGATACAATTTATGTGATAATATGCCATAATCAATCCCATGATTATGGAACCACCGAAGTCACAAATCAAACTGAAACCAAATGAACTTTCGTAGTCCATGTAAAATCCAAGACAGATAACAATTTTTTTTATACAAAGAATGATCTACAATGAAAGAAACACCAATAGATAGCAGTGCAGAAATACCGACCTCGTTCATGGTAGACTCAGAAGGTATTGTTGTCTCAGTGGCCATGGTCTTGATGCTATCTCAATGAATGTGATGATGGTACTTGAGAAGCCAGATAAATCCTTACAAAATAATGAATATTCAGATTTTCTTGCAGATGGGTGCTGAAACCTGAAGAGATTTAGACTGTAAATAGCAACAGAATACCGAGATTATTGCAAAAGGGCTTATTTATTAAATTCGATAGAAATGGTTTGTGGTCTGCCCAGATGGATTTTTGAGTTCATTTCCAGGATGGATGTTCAAAGACGGAGCAGGAAAGCCAATAGAAGGCGGTACTGGACAGTGTAGGTTGGAGCACTGACACCTCATCATACACGTGTAAGCAAATTTTTCAATCAAGATTTGGCAGCGTTTGTCTGGCTTAATTGGAGATTTGAGGACCGTTGGATTGAAATTGTATGAGAAATGATATTGTATCTAATGAAACCCGTTTTGGGTTTCTGTTTTTCCGTTTACTGACAGCTTTCGAAAGTGGAACAGTAGACGTCGGCCACCTGCGCCCGTTTCTTAACCACTTACTATTGAAGGCTGTGCCTTGCACCACAAGTCTTGAGATTCTAAACGCTTTATCCTAACAATGTGTAGTCGGCGTGCTGACTAGACTGTGGGACCGCAAACAAAGCGTTTTTTAAGAGTTTGCTTTCCCTTGAAATGATAAGACTTATTACGCTGTCATTAGTGATTTCTGGAGTGTGAAATAATAAAAGATTGATTTAAGAATGCAATTTTTTGAAATTTACATATCTTATTATTTATTTATTTTAATTTTGTAGTATCTTTTTATTTTTAATTTTTTTAAAAACTAGTTGTTATACATATTTTATCGTTTACAGTAGCTTCAATTTGCTTGGAGGAAACCACGTCTGTTGGTCACCGCAAAGAGTTAAAAGCTAACCAAAACTGATATTGTTTTTTCGTTCTACTTACTGCTTTTATCACTTTACTATGTCCATAACATTAGCAATGTCTATAGCATTAGCAACTGAAATAGAAACTATAACTATTAATCGCCAAAAACATGAGAAAAAACTATAAACTAGGAAGATTTTCCATTGGAAGAGTCCATTGGCATTGGATGCTTAGATCTGTGCCTTCGCCATCTCATGAATGTCCTGTTTTATTTGTTGAAGTTCGAAGAGCACTGATGAATTGCCTTCCCTTTCTTCCATGCTAGACATCGCCTTTGCAAGAACACATTTCAATTTCCAATAAGTCTTAATTGATTGAATATAACATTTTTATATATTGTAAATAAAAAAACTTTCGGATTAATCATATTATTAAGATTAGAACAACCAGGTCAAAGTAACCACATTAGCTGGTTCGAAATGTCGACCTAATTCTAATGATGTGATTAATCCAAAAGTTCTTTTATTTACATTATGGATCACAAAAGTCTTAAATCTAACATTTTTATACATTATTATTTTCATATATAATTTTATAAAAATATGATTTTATTTTTTATTTTATATATATATATTTGATATTTTAAGATTTTGTTTATAATACAATTTGAGTGGGTTTAATGTTTAAGAGCATGTGTTTTTTCTAAGAAATCATAAGTTCGAAATCATAAAAGGTAGAGTATGTATGTTTTCGTAGATTTAGTGGTCAAATCATTGAGTGGAGGTGGATCCCTTATCCCACAAATAAGGAGGTCTTATACACCAATTTAGTATCAAAATACAAGAGTTCTAATACACCAATTTAATGTTAACATTACACAGAAATAGACTCTTATTATATTTATTGTGTTGTTTTTTAAATAAAAACTTATTCCATATCATGGTGCATTTACTTTTAATTTTTTTGGGTTTGTTTTTTTATATCGTTTTGTTTTTAAAATTAAAATATTAATTATTTAAAATTAAATTATAATTTAACATGGTGGAGACATATCAATAGTAAGTGTGTATTCATGATATAATATTTGTAATAAAATAATAATAACTGATTTAAATTAATTAACTTTGATTTGATTTTTTTAATAATTTAGCGGGATTAAATTTATTAAAAAAATTTAAAAATTTAAGCAAAGAGAAGTTTGAGTTTTAATAACTTTTGATACATTTATATTAAAATAAAACTATATTTGATACATTTATATTAAAATATAAAACTATGTTTGTGATAAAAAGTTTATTTCAACTTTGAATTTTTCAAACATGTAAAAAGGAGGGGAAAAAATAAAGTATGAATCTCAAATTATTTAAAAAATTATGATAGTTTTAAATCTCTCATTTCTGAAAGGCCGAGATAATTCATATTTTTAAGGAGAGTTTTAAATTTCATTTTTTATTTGTTTTCTCTTATTATTTTTTTTTCAAGTTAACATATTTAAGTTGGACATTTTATTTTGTAAAAATTTTGAGCATTGAAAAGTTTCATCCTGGTTGATTTTTGATAAATTGATATTAAAATAAAATTAGGTCGATGTAAAAAGTTTATTTTAACCCTTAATTTATTGAATATGTAAAAGAGGAAAAAAATAAAAGTTTGAAGGTCAAAATGCCTTAAAAAATAAGATAGTTGTAAATTTCTCATTTTTATTGAGTTGGATTTATATTCATTTATATGTTTAACGAAGTTTAAAGATTAAGATGGATTTATATTTATTTTTGTATTAGGTGAATGTTGTTAACTGGATTTTCTATTTGTTTTTTTAAATATAAATTTATATTTTCATTTAAGTATATTCAAATTAGACACTTACCACATATAACATGTCTTTTTCATTTTTTTGAGCAAAATATTAAATTGCAAACAAATATTAAATTTTGATGTAATCTAACTAGACTACTTTTTTGCCTTGAAAATCATGGAAATTATGGAAAGATTTTAAGAAAATTCGGCACAATTTTTTGTAAATCTAGGTTATAGCTATTAAACTTCAATATTTTGGGTGTCCTAGAGGTTTTTGATGGCGTTGAATCCATTTCCACAATTAAAAACATGATTCAAAAACTGCTACTACAAAATTTCTTTAAAAAAATTGCTCAAAATCAGACAACTTTTGACCATTCAAACAATTCCTCAACCTCCATAAATAACTCCTTAAATTTTTACAATTTTTTCTTTTTAAAATAATCTTAAATTACTTAATATTAACTTAAAACTAATTCTCCTCGAAAAATTAAAAGAAATAAATTAATAATTTGGACCTGCCATTCTCTCAAATCACCACTCCATTAGCATTGTAAAAAGGCTTAAATTTGAATGTTGCGTGAATGACCCAACATTCCCGTTACCCCCAAAGTAATTTTCGAATTAAAGTTTTTTTTTTCTTTTGGTGGCGGTGAGGTGCCATGTGGTCAATTCGACATCAGACGCGGTAACCGACACAAAAAAAAGAAAAAAGAGTTGCCTCTCTTTTTTAAAACAATGGGATGGTAGCGAAGCAACCAGAAGTCGGTGAGTTGAGTGGCGTGGGTGCCACCAATGCATGGTGTCTCTTTCTCTATCGAACGCTGAGAAGAAGATAACGTTGAGAAATGAAATGCTACGTGGCAAGCCCGCAGTGGCTGGAAGCAGCCGACCTGGATGAGCTGAGAATTACATGACGTTCAACTTTAATTGATCTGAAAATGATGCAGAGAATGGTTGATACGTTACATTACAAAATATTTGGAATTGATTGATCGTCATCTACGGCCTTGCAGGAAACTTTGTCAACCCCATAACGAAGCTTCATGCTGAAGGTTAGCTATAAAGGTATCCAATATTCAAGTTGATAGCTACTTAATAAAAAATATAAAGATGAAAGCCAAACATGGGAACAAGAGCATAGGATAAAGTTTCTTCATTACAATATTACTAATAAATTGGTTATTTATAGAATTGTTGCATGAAAAATGTGTCACCATGATGTAAGAGCCGATCTCCATGTTAACAACACTTTATTTTCAATGACTGATTTTATATGTAAACACTTTATTTTCAATGACTGATTTTATATGTAATAGTTATATAGATAGGTGGTATGAAAATGTGTCACCATGATGTAAGAGATATCAAGTCTCCATGTTCACAATACTTTATGTTCATCAATTTGAATTAAAAGCACTCCCAACATCCATAAAGAGAGATAAGTAACTTGATTTTTATTTACAAAAGTGAGAAAGTGGGTGGAGTTTTCAAATTGATAGATATATTTAGGATACTTATTTTTATTAGTTTTTGTCTCTCATGGATTATAGCATTTATTTCATGTTCAAGGTATTTTGATAGTGTATTATTTAGTTGTATTTTTGCAATTTTAATCGAAGATGTTTAATATTTTTGTGTTTGCATTAAAAAAAAAAAAAAATTCTCATTTTTAGTAAATTTTATTTCTAGTTTTTAAATTCATGTGGTGATCGTTTTTTAAAGAGCTGACGTTTTGAATCTCAACGGGGATCCATCATCAGGACTTTTCTTGAATGAAGAAATTGAGAGAAAAACTCAGACCAATAAATAGAACTAGATTTCTTGTAAAGAGCGGACCAAAGTTTATAATTTTATATTTTTAATAATTATATTTCTAATTAAATAAATTTAATTTATTTATTAAGTTAAATTTACATTTTTATTTTAATTATTTTAATAATAAGTCTAAATTTTTTTTTATGTCTATTATTTGTTCTATTGAATAGTAATAAAATAGGTTATTTTTAATAGTAACAAAATGGTTATTTTAGTTTATAAAGAACTATTAAATTTAATAAGGGACTTATACTAAGTTTAAAAATCTATAAAACTAGTATTTGCACGGTGCGGCGGTGCAAAGGGAACGCCGAAGGCGTGCCAAAACCGCAGCGACTCCCGGCAATTGGACAACAGCATGGACAGAGTTGAGAGCAGCAGGGTGGGATGGATGGCTGCCAAGTGTCAATTTTTGACAGGGCAGAAGGGTGATAGGTGGAGCACAGGGATTGGCTGAGATGAACAGTGTTTCCCAGCAAAGCTCATAATAGGGACACCTTCGGCGTAAATATGTTAAGTTTTTATTTTTAAATTTCTTAATTAATTATGTTAGTTATAAAAACTAAAATCATTATTGTCTAAAAATTTTTAAGGTAAAAGTTTACTAATAATTAGGGAAGCTATTAATTCATTTAATTTAATGATATATTTAATATATTATAATTTAATTAAGGTCATAATAAAATAAAAATATATAATTGAATTTACAAAAGATATATTTAGTTCATTTAAATATATCTTTTTAAATTTATTATATATCTAATTTTATTATATATTTAATATTAAGGAATTTTAAGTAAAGGAAGTGAAAATTAAGATTAATTTTTATTTTAGCTCATTTTAATAAACTAATTAATCTATTATGCTATGAAAAAAACTATTTTAGGGAAATTTATTTATTTTTTTTTAATTTTTTTTAAAGGGAATAAAGTAGAAAATCCTAATAATCATTGATTAATTAATAAATTTTTATTTTAACCATATAAAAATTAATTAATAGGGATAATTATTAGAATTTTTCATTTATTAAAACTAAATTAGAATCCAGAGGAGGAGGAACATACCTGGGGTTATATATGAAAACTATACATCGGCGGAGGGTGTTTTGGAGGAACAGATTTGTCGAAGAAGAGGTCTCCAAGTGTCACTGATTTCAACTCCCCCATCCCTATTAAGATTATCTGGATGCTTTATAATCTCAAGGGCCTCTCTTATTTTTCTTCTTTGATAGTGTTCTTCCCTCGCAATGATCCTAGCATCTTCTAGACGTACTTGATGTTTAGTTTTCGAGGAGTGTTCTGCAAGGGCTGAGGTGCGTGATCATTCATATTGATATCAGCTCCATGTTCCTTAACTCTTTTCTGAAGTGAACGCCCAGTCTCACCGATATAACTTTTCCCGCATGAACAATCAATATTTTACACTCCTTTAAGTTGTTCAGGGTTTATGCCATCCTTAACTAATCGCATATTTTGCCTAATAGTCCCTAATGCTGAAAATTGAGCGAAAATATCGTTCTTTCTCAGGACCTTGGCGATTTTATCAGTAACCCCCTTAATGTATGGTAGAAAAACTCTACCCATATTTCCTTGAGGTTCATGGCGATTCCGAGGTAAGATCGAACCCTTAGCTCTTTCCATGGCTTTTTTGATATCTCTCTCCTTATAACCTAAATCTCTGAATACAGCTGATAGGTGATTGATTTCCTCATTCAGGTGTTTGGTATCAGAAATCCTCATGGCTCTGACGGCAAGGGTATTAAGGACACCAAAATTTTGAGCCGGATGATGGTAGGACTCAGCATGGAGATAGCTATCAGTATGGGTTTTCTTTCTAAACACGTGGTGCCCAAGTGTTCCATCATCATTCCTAGTGACAAGAACGTCCAAAAAAGAAATGCTCCTATTTTCTTCAACCTCCATTGTGAACTTAATCTCTATGGATATGGAGTTGAGGTGATTAAAAAATCCTTCAAGATTCTCTTTACCATGGGTCCATTTTATGTTGGTGTCGTCTACAAACCTTTTCCACTAGTCAGGTTTTAAGGGATAAGAGGCAAGGGCCTTTTTCTCAAAATGTTCCATGTATAAGTTGGCGACAGTAGGGGATAGCAGAGATCCCATTGCGACACTTGATACTTTCTCATAGAATTCCCCTTGAAAGATCCCATTTCTAATTTTTTATTGGCTTAGGAAGCTCTAATGGGACATAATTCCCTAGGTGGAGGACGTCTTATTTTTGGTATTTATTAGTATCTGAAAATTCATTAAAATTAAAATTAAAGTAATTTTGTGAGTGGTCATTGCTTTTGTGAGTGCTCTGACATTGACATTGTTATGTTAGTGTTCTTCACAATGATGCAAAAATTCATGTGGTTGCAATTTCTTTGCGTAGGCCTGAGGTGGGGAGGGGGGATCAACGAATCTCCAATTAATATCATTATGTTTCCCTGTATAAAGGACGAAGATGTGCAGGGGAATGAGGGTCCTTTGCATAGAGAGGGGTGCTTTGGCACTGACATTATTTTGTTACTTCTCTATTCTGTTTTAAAACTAAAATACAAGTAGTTTTGTGACTGACCATTTCGTTGGTGAGTGCTCTCACGTTTACATTGATTTGGTCAATGATGCGAGAATTTATGCGTTTGGGTTGAAAAAAATTCCAATTTATATTACTATGTTTCCTTGTGTGAAACTTTCACTGCGTGTAGGACGAAGTAACTGTGGGAGAACAGGGGTCATTTTGTTATTGCTATACTCAATCATGCTGTTAGCCACCTATAAAAAAATTTCATACCAAATGGTGGCTAAATATTTTTAGCCTTAAAGAAACAATTCAGGTCCAAATTGTGAGTTCTTGAAGTCCTGTGATATCCTTTATCCTTGGAGTTACTCTTCACTGTTGTTTCACTTCAAAGCCCTCACATACCTACTGTTTACTAAGAGAAAAACTGCTCATAAAGCTCCATTTTCCCTCATTACACTTCTCCATTTTCATTCTCCATATCCATCTATAAAGACCCTCATTTGACTTCTAAACCATTCCAAGACCCTTTTTAAACCTTATGTCACCCTTTCATTTGGTTTAAAAACCCTTTTTCCCTATCAAAACCTTCAAAATCCTTTGAAAAACCTTCAAAAATCCTAAAAAACCTCCATTTTTCTTTAAAAGCCTTAAGCCCCTTTCGGCCTTAAGCCCCAGCCCCTTTCCACATATAACCCGCGCTGTGACCGAGCGCGAAGCGCTTATCACATCGCAAATATTCATCGCATCGCAAGTATTAATCGCATCACAGAAACACATTTTACTCGTTTTACATGGTTATTTGCCTCCCGCCGATGCGATCCCGCGATCAATTCTCCACCATTGATTTGATCTACTATGCCCAGATCTAACGGCCCATATCACTCCCCGTTCCAAACCCACTGTTCCACCTTTTTCTTCATTGTTAAATCTCCCCCATCGATCTAGTTTTCAGATCAACAGCCCTTGCTCCATTGCAAATCGGCAATCACAATTTTCTTTATCTTTTCCCTTTTCCTCTTCTGGTGTCAATCCTGTGATTTAATCTCAGCCGTTGAATCCATGAGAACCAACGGCCCAGATTTAATCGCGCTCCGTCATAAGCCATCCACCATTGCGCCCGCCGATTAAATCTCCACCGTTGATCGCTCATACCGATCCGACGGCCAGCGCTTAATCGCGCATCGCAAATTTCCTTTATCTTTTCCCTTTTCCTCTTCCGAAGCTGATTCTGCTATTTAATCTCAGTCGTTGAATCCACAAGAACCAACGGCCCAGATTCAATCACGCTTCGCTCATAAGCCCTTCACCATCATGCCTGTCGATTTAATCCTGACTGTTGATCTCTCATCCCGATCCAACGGCCAACTCTTAATCGCACATTGCAAAATAAAAAACTCGGTGTTTTGGCCTCTTTTATTTTCTCCAATGCGATGTAATCCCAACCGTTCATTCTGCCAGATCTGACGGTTCGCTCTTCATCGCATCGCGCTCATCCATCTCATGAGCCCTCTGACATCAACCCGCCGATTTAATCCTGACCGTTAGTCTCTATTAGATCGAACGGTCCACGCTTAATCGCATTGGCACATTGCATCGCCACTTTTCCCTTTCCTCCCGCCGATGCGATTCTGCGATGAAATCTCCGCCGTTGATCTTCTTAAATCCAACGGCCCACATTAATTTTTCTTTTTAAACCCCACCCTTCTCTTTCTCCCCCATCTACAGATCTCAGCCGATGATCCTCTTGATCCGACAACTCCCATTGATTCTTCCCTTCTGCCCTTTATAAAAGGTGGGCCCTCTCTTCTCCTCGTTTCTCCACCAAATTCCTTCAAAACCTTACCTTTTCTATATTTTTTCATTTCCCGACAAAAATATTTTTAAACGAATCCTGACCGTCGATCTACAAAGATCAAAGGCCACCAGGCCCCATCCTTCCGCCTGTTCCCTTTCCCTTCATTTCTTCATATCCGCTCCTTTTTTCAATCGTAACCATCCATCAAAGAAATCTAACGATTGGAACTTAACCCAATAGCCTATTTCACCCATCCACTGCGCGCCAATTTTGCTGATGTCACCCTAGACCCCGCATACACTTTACCCTGCAGCTCTTCACCCATCGCGTTCAACCCGCATCGTTGGATCTGGAGCCTCCAATCCAACGATCGACGATCCATATCGCACAATTTTCACCCCTCTTTCCCAGTACACTACTTCCATGCGATAAAAGTGGTTTTAGAAATCCACATGTCAAACGCTTACCTATATCGCGTTCCAAAAGCTAAAATTGCATACCACCCAAATGCAATGCGAAAACTGATGTCGGTTTTCCGCTATACCACTGCCCTTTGCTAACATTGCTTTTCATCTTTTAATCTTAGTCGTTGATCTTTGAGATCGGACGGTCCTGATTTAATCTCGCCCCCATTTCACTTTCCACCCAACTTGCTCCCCAAATAAGTTCACCAAGCAATCTCCACCATTGATTATTCTAATCCAACAACTCTTGTTCACCCTCGCACCCAAACCTCCCAAAACAGTTTTAAACCTATCCTCGCAGGATTTTTTATAATTTTTGTTTTTTTTGTGTAGGTTATATGAGTTTTTCCCATAATTTTAAAAATAACACGAAGGCCAGGATGACGATCCACAGGCCAATATTCATGTAGAAAGGGAATCTACAGGGTTCAAATTTATGTTTCTACCCATGCCTCATGAGCATTGGTGATATCATGAAACCCTTTGTGCACCTGCAAACAGCATAAACAGTCAGAATCAATTAATGAAAGAGTATCAGTGTTAAAGATGAAGATTATGGCTTAATCAAGCCTGAACATAGATCCAAATATAAATCACTGTGTTTATAGAATTAGATCAGTCGAAGAAGCCTCCACTTCCACATCAAAGGGGCTAATTGAATCCCCCAGCTACCAAAGTGCCACCTACAGCCTCAATAAATCAAAGAAGGCATAATTATTGCCTTAGTCAGTGATATTTTTTTTAAAGCAACCAGAGTTATTGCAAGCCTGCCTAAAGAGTTTTAAAGTCAACAAAATCTTCTAAGCGGCTAAATACTTAATGAAAACCAATTAATACAGAGAAAATATCAAAAAACTTCTCTGTTGAGCCCCTCAAAGGCCGAGAAGCACAAAATCTGCATTAATTGAACAGTTGGACCCTTCTTACACTCCACCTCCTCATTCTTCTATAAATATGGCTGTAGAAGACAATATAGAGGTTGGTCTCTAAATATCTGTCGTTTGTAAATAGTTTTCTGAAGCTGTTATAGCCCTGTTTGTAATTGAAGATACATAAGCTGAGATGAGAAGTTTGAAGCTGTAGAGACCCACTGGACTTGAAGATTGTAACCAATTTGAACATCAAATACAAATAGCTGATTTATGGGATCCTAGTCTATGTTAATGGTGATGTGTTTCTCACTGTAATTGCTATTTTCTTTATGTTTCCATTCTGTCCACTTTTCTTTGATAAAGAACATCAAATATAGATTAGGATTTACTTCTGAAGTACCCTAAATCTCACTGAAAATATTTATCCTTTATGTTTTCTGTTGATAGTTTATTTAAAGATAATTCAATAGAGTGTGATCAGTCAAGGAATGTTGGTTAGCCCATGTTTTGTTGAGTGTAGCTTGAAATATTGTCTTTGAATGTTCTTGAGAAGTTTGCTAATTAAAGCTGAGCTATAGAATTTTATGGTTAGCCCTGTTCTTTGGTTTATCTCCAACAGTAGCTTTGAAAAGTTCCCTTAAGAGTATGTTGAAAGCAGGCTAGTTTCAAAGTACTTACCTGATCTTAGACTAATTTTTATGTTTATCATGAATGTTTTCCTTTGAATATGTTGAAAGCAAGCTAAGTTAAAAGTCTTTACTTGATCTTAATCTATTATATGTGTTTTAAATTTTTTCTTTTGAAAGTACATCAAAAGCAGGCTAGTTTAGAAGTACTTACCTGATCTTAGATTACTTTTATGTCTTTCCTTAAGTGCATGCAAAAAGCAAGATAGTTTCAAAGTACTTAGGCTGTCCTTTGTTCCTTCATCTGTTTGATTTCCCTCACTCCATTTCTTATTGTCTCATTCCATAAAATCAACTTAAAGAGATCCTTTGACATAGATGACTTGCCCCATGGACCACTCTTGAACCTTGCTATTTCAATTAAATCCTCTTATGACTCCATAGCCCAATGGATTGAAGCTGATCCTTGCCTATCTTATTAGCTGAACCATTCTTTCACCTACATACACTGTCACCCTTCATTTAGACTTCCTTCACCTTCATTATATCTTTGCCCAACCAAAAAAAACAAAAAACCCTTGTTCTTAATAACTAGCCTAATATCATACCAAAAACCTTAAAATATAAATCAATCTTTGCACTTATAGAGAGATCCCTCTCTGGATTCAAGAGGGCTAGATCTTAGAATCTCAAAGTGGTTTTTGATGTAGTCTCTGCAGCGTTTATTCTTGCCAATCTACTAAATTACAGAGGCCTAACATTTCTGGCAACTCCACTGGGGACTTCTGAGTAAAATCCTTAAAACAAAACACTCAGTGTTCAGTGCAGTATAAGTAGCTCTCTTCAAGCACTACCAAGCATGTTGGTAATCATGATAGGACTTATTTGAATAAGTGACAAACTAAGTAACCCTTAGGATTCTCATAGAACCTTATCAAACCTTGAAGGAACCAGCTAGTTAAGCCATAAGAGTAAACTCTGTTTGTCTCACCACCGTAGCTAAGTGTTGAAACAAATTTAGGACACTCTCATAACCCATAGGACTGAAAAAACTCAGAAAACCCAAAAACATTTCAGATTGGTATTCAAATAAATAAATGGTGGTGGACTATAAAATTTTTTACCTTCCAAAGCTAAAAATTTCCACTTGGTGACTCCACAATCCTAAATAGACCTAAAGACTCCATTGGGAAACCCATTACTATCATAAAATTATATAAGCTCAGTTAAGAAAACTTTGAGGATTAAATTTTTCTTGCTAAAAGATCAGTTAGCCTACTAAAGATTGTCATATTTGGTTAAACGTTTCTTGTTGTTGGGTCTGAAAACATAGCATAGTGGCTTCTAGAAGAGTTCATACTAGAGCCTATCCTGACCCAAACCCTCCTGAGATAGTTGATAACCCTGAAAGCGCACTTAGGAAGTCTCCTAAGGCTCAAGCTTCAACTATTGTCAGACCTGTTCAAAGAGCTAATTATGTTCCTGAAAACCTTACAGCTCTACAAGATTCACAAGTTGACTTAAGAAACCCATTCAGAACTAGGTCACTTAATGATATAGATCAAATAGATTTTGAGTCTCCACCTTCATCCCAAGATAGAGGTGAACATCTTGATAGCAGAGAAACTACCCCTCCTGATTTCCATTTCATCCATAATTTTGGTTTCTCTCATCCTAGATCTGCTCAACAATCTCTTGCTAGTCCATCCACTTTTGTTATCGATACACCCACTGTGCAAACCACCCCATTCCATCAACCCCCTCCTATCTTACATCCTTCACTTGTAAACCGCCCACTTTTTCCACAATCTCCTATCATGGCAACATGGTATGCCCCTCTAGTCCTTCCTTTACCTTTAGTCAATCTGGCATAGGAATATCAGTCCAAGATACCATTATATAATGCCAGTGGTGCTACTGCTGCTTCACAACATATGGACAAGATGAATGACTATTTTTACAGAAATGAGATTGATGATGAAACTGTCAAACTTAGGTTATTTTCTCAAAGTCTAGGGGGAGAAGCAAGAAAATGGTTCAAAGGCTTAACCCCTCAAAGTATTAATGATCTCCAAGCTCTCCATAAGTTGTTCTTAAACAAATGGGAATTTAGAAAAAACCCTCTCCAAATACTTTCAGACTACAACAATCTCAAAATAAACACTAGGGAAAGTGTTCAAAATTATTGCACTAGATTCAATAGTGTTTATAATGCACTGCCTCTAGACTTGAAACCTCCACAAGGCTCAGCCTTGAACAAATTTCCTGAAGGATTTGATCCTGAAATGGCCTATCAGCTAAGAGAAAGAGACCCTTCGACTCTAGAAGACATGCAAAAAGGAGCTCTTGCTGTGGAAGTGAATTTGATGGAGAAAAGAGAAAGGATGAGGAATGAAAAGAAAGTATCATTTAGGGAGGAATATGCACCCTCCACATCTAGCTCAAAAATGGAAAAAATGATGGAGGACATGATGAGGAAGATGAGCATACTTGAGAGAGCACAATCTAGAGAAAACCAATCAGCTCCCCAAAACAGAAATCAATCTCAAAATCAAAATCAAAACGTTAGAAGAAATCAGCCTCAAAACAGACAAAGAGAGGATGATCAACAAATCAAACCTCCTTTCCAAGAAAACTATGTAAGTGAGGTTGAAGAAACAATTGAACAAACAGAGGAAGATGACATAAACATGCTGGGAGTAGAAAATGATAATTTTGATGTTCCTATTACTAGAAAACAAGGTCTATACACACCCTATGATGATAAAAGAACAAAAGATGAACATTATTATCAAGAGCTAGAAAATGTCATCATAGAGACCCCAAAAGAGTATGACCTTAGGAGTAAAAAAAATCTTGAAGCTCCCAAGAACAAAGCCTCTGACAATTCTACAAAAAATAGCCCTGTGAGCAAACCCAAAATCATTAAACAAAAAGATAAAACAATGGCTGTAAATTCTAATCAAAACAAAGAGAAAGGCACTCGACTTAATAAAAAACAGAGTGCAAACCTTAGCAGCGTTAGCACCTTAGCTAGTGCTCCTATTAAAACAATTTTGAGCAATGTAAATAGAGGAAATCAACAAGCTGATCTTGCTGATAAAGTAGTGATTAACAAGGCTGAAACAAACATTGCAAAAAGTCAGCTTCCTTTTAGTTTGGAACAAGAAATTGCCAAGATTAGAATCTTTGTTCCCCTCACTGAATTAGTCACCCAAGATGTATATAGATCACAAAATTTGAAAGCCTTCAACATAGGAGAAAATAATGACACGGTCAACCTTAGTGATGACCAACCAGAGCTCTTATTTGGTCCTAAGATTGAAGGAAGATACCAAGAAGGGCCAGTTCCTCCATTTTATGTTAGTTTGAAAATTCATGACAAAATTTTACACAATGCTATGCATGACTCAGGGGCCTCTCACAACTTAATGCCCAAAGTAGTAATGGAGAGTCTAGGCCTTGAAATCACTAGACCATACAAAGATCTATACTCCTTTGACTCCAGTAGAGTGAAATGTTTAGGTTTGATCAAAGACCTTTGTGTAAACTTAGCTCAAATACCAGCCAAGTGTTTAGTAATGGATATTGTAGTGGCTGATGTACCCCCCAAGTATGGTATGTTGTTATCAAGATCATGGGGAGCTAAGTTACAAGGAACAATGCAAATGGATATGACATATGCTACCATCCCTATTTTTAATCAAACTAGAAGACTTTATAGGGAATCTCACATGCAATACATGGTCAGTAGCCAAGAGAGACAGGAAAATTCTCCTCTTCATTCTCTACATACAGGCCTTGACTCATTTATTCTATTCAATAATGAAACATTCAATGAGCAAGAAACCTTAACTGACTTAGTGGCCACCCCTCACTGTAATATAGTGGCAGACATAGAAAAGGAGGAAGACAAGACAAAGGTATCAAGACAGTTTGCCAAATCAGAAAATTACAACAAACCAATCACAGGTCTAGGGCTACAAAATAGTCATCCATGGATTGTCAACCTTGAGAGTCAAGAGGAGAGTCCTCAACATCTTGAAGAACATGAGGAACTAAACCAAATTCAACATAGTACTGGCTTTCAAGAACAAATCAAAAGCACACAAGATAAAGAGGATAGTAGTCAATCTAGTAAATCTGAAACTAGTCCTCTTTGGAGTATGAATTTTGATGGGTCCTGCACTAAGAATGATGTTGGAGCAAGCATATGGATACACAACACTGAAAAAAATCATGCTAAAGGGCATTCCTACAGGTTAAGTTTTCAATGTACAAATAACATAGCTGAGTACGAAGCCCTCCTTTTAGGCCTACACTTACTGAAGAAATTAGGGGCCAAAAGGATAAAAGTTCATGGGGATTCATATTTGATCATTAGGCAGGTGAATGGGGAATATAGTGCCAAACACCCCAGACTTATAGCCTATAGAAATGATGTCATGGAATTATTAAAAGCATTTGATGAATTCCAACTAATTTTTGTCCCAAGAAACCAAAATATCCTTGCCAATGGTTTAACCTTTTCTGCTAGAACTTGCTTAACACCTTATGAAACCAAGCAATGCACCACCCAAGTCAAATTTAGACCAAATGTCCCAGACAATGAAAAATACTGGCAAGTTTTTGAGGGAGATGAACAAATAGAAGACTTCCTACAGTCCAGAAATGAATTTGAGCTACCAAGTTCGGATTCAGATTATGAACCAGACTGTCCCATGGAGAAAAATTTACTTGATGAAGAATTAAGGTCTCCAGAGATTGCTGATATAAATATGTTATCTAATAAACTTGAACATACAACAGATATTAGTGCAGATTTAGAAAAAGAAGACTTAAAAATGCTGCAATCTAACACTCAAATCTTGCCAAAAGGACTGGTCCCATTAGAAGAATTGTTTGATTTAAATGATGTTGCCAAAAAACTAAAACTGGAGCCTGTTGAAACTAAAGTAGAAGAATGTAACATAAGCAGTGAAAAAAAGCCAAAAATGATCAAACTGTCAAAAACATTGCCAACTCACATCAAACTGAAATATATTGAGCTGTTTAGAGAATTTTCTGATGTATTTGCATGGAGTTATGAAGATCTAAAATCATATGACACAAAGATAATTCAGCATAAGATACTCTTCAAAGAAAACCAGAAGCCCTATAGACAAAAATTGCACAGAATAAACCCTGTTCAATTACCCCTAGTTGAGAAAGAAATTAAGAAAATGTATGATGCTGGAATTATGGTCCCTGTTAGATATTCAGATTGGGTATCTAATCTTGTGTCAGTTAGGAATAAAACAGGAGAAATAAGGCTTTGTATTGATTTTAGGAACTTAAACAGAGCCTCATTAAAGGACAACTACCCTTTACCCAAGATGGATCACATTTTACAAAGGGTAGTTGGTTCTAAAAGAATTTCTTTGTTAGACGACTTCTCAGGTTACAAGCAAATTCTGGTACATCTTGATGATCAATCAAAATAGCCTTTACCACACCTTGGGGTACTTTCATGTATGTGAAAATTCCCTTTGGTTTAATGAATGATGGTGCTACATTTTAGAGAGCCATGGTTATTGCATTCTCAGAAGAATTAGGTGTCTTCATCATTATTTACCTTCATGAAATCATGGTGTTTTCCAAAACAGATGAAGAACACCTAAGACACTTGAGAAAAGTCTTCAAGAAATGCAGAAAATTTGGGTTATCTTTAAATCCAAAGAAAACAATGTTTGGTCTCCAAGAAGGCAAACTACTTAGACACATCATATCAGAAGAGGGGATAAAGATAGACCCAAAGAGGATTGAGGGCATATTGCAAATCAACCATCCTAGAAACATCAAGGAACTTCAATCTTTCATTGGGAAGATCAATTTCTTGAGAAGGTTCATACCCAATCTAGTTGAACTCCTTAGAAACATAAAAAACATGCTCAAAAAGGAAGAAGGAGTTAAATGGACCTTAGAAGCAAAGAAATCATTTGAACTGGTAAAACAAGCATTAACCAAAACATCAGTTCTCATTAGTCCTGATTTTACAAAGGATTTCTTCATTTTTTCATTTGCATCAGAACACACAGTGGCTATTGTCCTATTACAGAAAAACTTGAAGGGAAAAGAGCAGCCAATTGCATTCTTTAGTAAGGCATTGAGAGATGCACCTCTGAAGTACAATATCATGGAAAAACAAGCCTTTGCCTTAGTCAAAGCCTTAAAAGACTTTAGAGTTTACATTTTACATTCCTACATAATTGCATTTGTGCCAAATTCAATTGTAAAAGACATTTTAACCCAGGATCCAGATGACAAAAGAGGAAAGTGGATTGTTGTGATACTTGAATATGATTTAGAAATCAAGCCCACTAAGATCATAAAAGGCCAAGGACTAGCAAGATTAATGGCTGAGTCTAATTTTGAAGCTCTTGATATAAGCATGTTAGATGCATTAGATGAACGGGAGGGGGTGTCAACTCCCATTATTGAAGATCATTTTCTGTTTTCATCTTGGTATGCTAATATTTTATATGTTTTGCTCAATTTAAATACACCTCCTGGTTTGTCTAAAACGAAGGCAATATTTTTAAAGTTGAAAGCTGTTAATTACTGCATTTTGGATAAATGTCTATATTGGAAAAATGCTAGTGGATTATTGCTTAAATGTTTTCTTGAGAATGATGAAGATAAGATCAAGCATGAGTTACATGAAGGAGAATGCGGAGGCCACCTCTATTGGAAGACAACTGCCAATAAAATCCTTAGAGCTAGTTACTATTGGCCCACCCTCTTTCAAGATGTACACAAAATGATTATTTCCTGTCACAAATGCCAACTCTTTGAAGGCAAAAGAAAACTACTTCCCTTACCCTTGCATCCAATCACTGTTGAAGCTCCTTTTCAGCAGTGGGGTCTAGACTTCATTGGGGAAATCCATCCAGCCTCATCTTCCCAACATATATGGATCCTCACTACAATAGAATACTTTACCAAATGGATAGAAGCCATCCCTTCTAGACAAGCCAATGACTCTGTCATCATAAAATTCCTTGAAAATCATATCCTATCTAGATTTGGCTGTCCTAGGAATTATCACTGACAATGCTGCTGCATTTGGATCCAAAAAGATGGTTGAATTCTGTCATAAATATCAGATTACATTGGGCCATTCTACTGCTTATTACCCTCAAGGTAATGGGTTGGCAGAATCCTCAAACAAGAGTTTGGTGAACATAATAAAGAAGTTGTTAGAAGACAATAAGAAATCATGGCACACAAAGCTAGTATATGCATTATGGGCTAATAGACTAACACTTAAGAAATCAATTGGAATGTCTCCCTACTAGCTAGTTTATGGAGCAGATCTAATTTTTCCAACCAGTCTAGGAGTGCCAGTCATGAAGCTGATCCAAGAAATACAGTTTGAGGATAATGATATGACAAGGAGAATCAATCAAACTATACATCTTCAACAAACCAGGGAGGAAGTCTACAACAGAGCCCTACACAAGAAAGAAAACATCAAGAAGTTATTTGATAAAAGGACAAAAGAAAGTGATTTCAGCATTGGTGACAAAGTTTTGAAATGGGATTCCAGGAGAGAAGATAAGGGCAAACATGGAAAATTTGATAACTTATGGCTAGGCCCTTATCTCATTCATTCTACTGTTGGTAACAATTCTTATTTCTTACAGGAATTGAATGGAATTGAACTTTTTGGAGGTCCTATCAATGGTAGGATGCTCAAACATTATTTTTCTTAACTATACTAGTTTGAAGCCTTTTTATTTTTTCTCATTGTAAATATCATATTTGTCATTGCTTTCAAAGTTAGAAAAAGAAAAAATACAAAAAAAATAGAAAAGAAAAGAGAGCAGATTGTAAAAACAAGAAAGGTATAGCCCCATACCAAAAAAGAGAGACAAAGTCTGAAAGTGTGCAAGCTCAAATGCCACTCCTAAAAACACACTTCTAGTTAGTCATACAGCCTAATCATGACTAACTAGCTTTTCAATTTACTGCTGATAGGTTAGTGAATTAGATTTTCCAAATAGCACAATCTTGGCTTATCAGTAAGGTAGATTAGGATAGAAAAACAAAGGTTCAAACAAGCTCAAATCTTGAACCTATGAGATTGATGAAGAACTGGTTCTAAAGACCTCAAAACTTGAACCAGAAAGGAAAGAGGAAACAACTCAAACAAGACTAAAACCAGAGCTGAAGAAATAATGAAGGATGTTTTGAGATTTTCAGATCTTAAGCCTTCACAATTTTGTTTTAATTTTCTACAAATTTTGGTCTATGTGCAGCTTTTTTTTATGCCATAGGCCACAACAAGTCAGACTACTTAATCCTGGCTTGGGTGCTTTTGAATTTCTATTTTAGAAAATAGAGAATAAAAATCTGTTAGATAGTCTAATCTTAACAGATAGTAGTCTAGGTAGAGAAACTTATGAGTTCAACTGCTTAATCTGAACTCATGGAGGAATAAGAGTAGACTTAGATTAGTTTTATGTTTTCAATAAAAGAATAAAATGATTGATGAAAAGGTTTGCAAGTCCAAGTGCACCTTCTGAAGAAAAAATGTTAGGAAATAGGTTGAGTAGGTAGATGTTTGGGAAATACTTTTCTGCTGATATATCAAGTTTTAAGTCATTTTTGTTAGCAGCTGATAAAAGGGTTTTCAATATGCAAGATACTGATCTACATTCCAGAGATGAATTTATAAGGTTCTTGACACCTCCAAGGAGCTGCCATCCCAGGTTGGAGTCGCTGTTAGCCACCTATAAAAATTTGTCATACCAAATGGTGGAAAAATCTTTTTAGCCTTAAAGAAACAATTCAGGTCCAAATTGTGAGTTCTTGAAGTCTTGTGATATCCTTTATCCTTAGAGTTACTCTTCACTGCTATTTCACTTTAAAGCCCTCAAATACCTGTTGTTTACTAAGAGAAAAACTGCTCATAAAGCTCCATTTTCATTCTCCATATCCATCTATAAAGACCCTCATTTGACTTCTAAACCATTCCAAGACCCTCTTTAAACCTTATGTCCCCCTTTCATTTGGTTTAAAAACCCTTTTTTCCCCTATCGGAACCTTCAAAATCCTTTGAAAAACCTTCAAAAATCCTAAAAAACCTTCATTTTTCTTTAAAAGCCTTAAGCCCCTTTCGGCCTTAAACCCCAGCCCCTTTCTGCATATAACCCGTGCTGTGACTGAGTGCGAAGTGCTTATCGCATCGCAAATATTCATCGCATCGCAAGTATTAATCGCATCACAAAAACACATTTTACTCATTTTACATGGTTATTTTCCTCTCGCCGATGCGATCCCGTGATCAATTCTCCGTCGTTGATATGATCTACTATGCCCAGATCTAACGGCCCATATCGCTCCTCGTTCCAAACCTGCCATTCTGCCTTTTTCTTCATCGTTAAATCTCCCCCGTCGATCTAGTTTTCAGATCAACAGCCCTCACTCCATCACAAATCGGCAATCTCAATTTTCTTTATCTTTTCCCTTTTCCTCTTCCGATGCCGATTCTGCGATTTAATCTCAGTTGTTGAATCCATAAGAACCAATAGCCCAGATTCAATCGCGCTCCCTCATAATCCATCCACCATCGCGCCTGCCGATTAAATCTCCACCGTTGATATCTCATATCGATCCGACGGCCAGCACTTAATCGCGCATTGCAAATTTCCTTTATCTTTTCCCTTTTCCTCTTCCGATGCCGACTCTGTGATTTAATCTCAGCCATTGAATCCACAAGAACCAATGGCCCAGATTCAATCGCGCTCCGCTCATAAGCCCTTCACCATCGTGCCCATCGATTTAATCCTGACCGTTGATCTCTCATCTCGATCCAATGGCCAGCACTTAATCGCACATCACAAAATAAAAAACCTCGGTGTTTTGGCCTCTTTCCTTTTCTCCGATGCGATGTAATCCCAACCGTTCATTCTGCCAGATCTGACAATTCGCACTTCATCGCATCGCGCTCATCCATCTCGTGAGCCCTCTGACATCAACCCTCCAATTTAATCCTGACCGTTGATCTCTCTTAGATCGAACGGTTTGCCCTCAATCGCATCGGCACATTGCATCGCTACTTTTCCCTTTCCTCCCATCGATGCGATTTTGCGATGAAATCTCTGCCGTTGATCTTCTTAAATCCAATGGCCCACATTACTTCTGCTTTTTAAACCCCACCCTTCTCTTTCTCCCCCATCGATAGATCTCGGCCGTCGATCCTCATGATTCGACGGCTCCCATTGATTCTTCCCTTCCACCCTTTATAAAAGGTGGGCCCTCTCTTCTCCTCGTTTCTCCGCCAACTTCCTTCAAAACCTTACCTTTTCTATATTTTTTCAATTCCCGATAAAAATAGTTTTAAACGAATCCTGACCGTCGATCTACAAAGATTAAAGGCCACCAGGCCCCATCCTTTCGCCCGTTCCCTTTCCCTTCATTTCTTCATATCCGCTCCTTTTTTCAATCGTAACCATCCATCAAAGAAATCTAACGATTGGAACTTAACCCGATAGCCTATTACACCCGTCCACTACGTGCCAATTTTGCTGACGTCACCTTGGACCTCGCATACACTTTACCCCGCAGCTCTTCACCCATCGCGTTCAACCCACATCTTTGGATCTGGAGCCTCCAATCCAACGGTCGACGATCCATATCGCACAATTTTCACCCCTCCTTCCCAGTACGCTACTTCTATGTGATAAAAGTGGTTTTAGAAATCCACGTGTCGAACGCTAACCTATATCGTGTTCCAAAAGCTAAAACTGCACACCACCCAAATGCAACGCAAAAACCACTGCCGGTTTTCTGCTATACCACTACCCTTCGCTAACATTGTTTTTCATCTTTTAATCTTAGCCATCAATCTCTAAGATCGGACGGGCCTGATTTAATCTCGCCCCCATTTCACTTTCCACCCAACTTGCTCCCCAAATAAGTTCACCAAGAAATCTCCACCATTGATTATTCTAATCCAACGACTCTCATTCACCCTCATGCCCAAACCTCCCAAAGAAGTTTTAAACCTATCCTCACAGGATTTTTTATAATTTTTGTTTGTTTTGTGCAGGTTATATGAGTTTTTCCCATAGTTTTAAAAATAACACGAAGGCCAGGATGACGATCCACAAGCCAATATTCATGTAGAAAGGGCATCTACAAGGTTCAAATTTATGTTTCTACCCGTGCCTCATGAGCATTGGTGATATCATGAAACCCTTTGCGCACCTGCGAACAGCATAAACAGTCAGAATCAATTAATGAAAGAGTATCAGTGTTAAATATGAAGATTATGGCTTAATCAAGCCTGAACACAGATCCAAAGATAAATCATTGTGTTTATAGAATCAGATCAGTTGAAGAAGCCTCCACTGCCACATCAAAGGGGCTAATTGAATCCCCCAGCTACCAAAGTGCCACCTGCAACCTCAATAAATCAAAGAAGGCATAGTTATTGCCTTAGTCAGTGATATTTTGTTTAAAGCAACCAGAGTTATTGCAAGCCTACCTAAAGAGTTTTAAAGTCAAAAAAATTTGCTAAGCGGCTAAATACTTAATGAAAACCAATTAATACAGAGAAAATATCAGAAAACTTCTATGTTGAGCCCCTCAAAGGCCGAGAAGCACAAAATCTACATTAATTGAACAGTTAGACCCTTCTTACACTTCACCTCCTCATTCTTCTATAAATACGGCTGTAGAAGACAATATAGAGGTTGGTCTCTGAATATCTGTCGCATGTAAATAGTTTTTTGAAGCTGTTGTAGCCCTATTTGTAATTGAAGATACATACGCTGAGATGAGAAGTTTGAAGCTGTAGAGACCCACTAGACTTGAAAATTGTAACCGGTTTGAACATCAAATACAAATAGCTGATTTATGGGATCCTGGTCTATGTCAATGGTGATGTGTTTCTCACTGCAATTGTTATTTTCTTTATGTTTCCATTCTGTCCACTTTTCTCTGATAAATAATAGCAAATATAGATTAGGATTTACTTCTGAAGTACCTTAAATCTCACTGAAAATCTTTATCCTTTATGTTTTCTGCTGATAGTTTATTTAAAGATAATTCAATAGAGTGTGATCAGTCAAGGAATGTTGGTTAGCCCATGTTTTGCTGAGTGCAGCTTGAAATATTGTCTTTGAATGTTCTTGAGAAATTTGCTAATTAAAGCTGAGCTAGAGAAGTTTATGGTTAGCCCTGTCCTTTGGTTTATCTCCAACAGTAGCTTTGAAAAGTTCCCTTAAGGGTATGTTGAAAGCAGGCTAGTTTCAAAGTACCTACCTGATCTTAGACTAAATTTTATGTTTATCATGAATGTTTTCCTTTGAATATGTTGAAAGCAGGCTAAGTTAAAAGTGTTTACTTGATCTTAAGCTATTCTATGTGTTTTCAATGTTTTCTCTTGAAAGTACATCAAAAGCAGGCTAGTTTAGAAGTACTTACCTGATTTTAGATCACTTTTGTGTCTTTCCTTAAGTGCATGCCAAAAGTAGGATAGTTTCAAAGTACTTACTTGATCTTAGGTTGTCCTTTGTTCCTTCATCTGTTTGATTTCCCTCACTCCATTTCTTATTGTCTCATTCCATAAAATCAACTTAAAGAGATCCTTTAACATAGATGACTTGCCCCATGGACCACTCTTGAACCTTGCTATTTCAATTAAATCCTCTTATGACTCCATAGCCCAATGGATTGAAGCTACTTCTTGCCTATCTTATTAGCTAAGCCATTCTTTCACCTACATACACCTTCACCCTTCATTTATACTTCCTTCACCTTCATTATATCTTTGCCCAACCAAAACAAACAAAAAACCCTTGTTCTTAATAACTAGCCTAATATCATACCAAAAACCTTAAAAGATAAATCAATCTTTGCACTTATAGAGAGATCCCTCTTTGGATTCAAGAGGGCTAGATCCTAGAATCCCAAAGTGGTTTTTGATGTAGTCTCTGCAGCATTTAGTCTTGCCAATCTACTAAATTACAGAGGCCTAACACATGCCATAATTGATGTGGTTGTAAGTGCTTTGCATAGGCAGGGGTGGGGGTTGAACAAATTTTGAATTGATATTATTATGTTTTCATGAGTAGAGCTTTTACTGTGCGGAGGACGAAGAGTAGCTATAAAAGTATCCAATAATCAAGTTGATAGCTACGTAATAAAATGTAAAGATGAAAGCCAAACATGGGAACAAGAGCATAGGATAAAGCTTCTTCATTACAATATTATCATTAAATTGGTTATTTATAGAAAGGTAGCATCAAAATGTGTCACCATTATGTAAAAGCCGATCTCCATGTTAACAACACTTTATTTCCAAGGACTATTTTATATGTAATAGTTATATAGATAGGTGGTATGAAAATGTGTCACCATGATGTAAGAGATATCAAGTCTCCATGTTCACAATACTTTATGTTCATCAATTTGAATTAATAGTACTAGCAACATCCATAAAGAGAGATAGTAACTTGATTTTCATTTACAAAAGTGAGAAAGTGGGTGGAGTTTTCATATTGTAGATATATTTAGGATATTTATTTTTATTAGTTTTTTTTTGTCTTTCAGGGATTATAACATTTATTTCATGGTCAAGGTATTTATATTGTTGTATTTTTGCAATTTTAATTGAAGTTTTGGGAAAATGCTTAATTTTTTTTATTTTTACATAAATACAAAAATAATTTTTTAATTTTTAGTAAATTTTATTTCTAATTTTCGATTGGTTTAGGAAGCTCTAATGGGACATAATTCTTTTCGGTATTTATCAGCATCTGAAAATTCATTAAAATTAACATAAAAGTAGTTTTGTGAGTGGTGGGAGGGGGGCTCAATGAATCTCCAATTAATATCATTATGTTTCACTGTATAAAGGACAAAGTATGTGCAGGTGAACGAGGGTCCTTTGCATCGATAGGGGTGCTCTGACACTGACACTATTTTTGTTACTTCTCTATTCTGTTTTAAAATTAAAATACAAGTAATTTTGTGAGTGACCATTACGTTGGTGACTGCTCTGACATTGACATTGCTTTGGTCAATGATGCGATAATTTATGTGTTTACAAGTTCTTTACTTAGGCCTTGAGGGGGGGGTGAAATTTTTTCCAAATTATATGACTATGTTTCCTTGTGCGAAGCTTTCACTATGTGGAGGACGAAGTAACTACAGGAGAACAAGGGTCATTTTGTTACCACTTTGCTCAATCATGGCAGAATTGATGCAGTTGTAGGTGCTTTTCATAGGCAGGGGAGGGGGGGTTGAAATTTTTTTGAATTAATATTATTATGTTTCTGTGAGCAGAGCTTTTACTATGTAGAGGACGAAGTGATTTCAAATCTTAGATGTCAATTCCTGGCTTATATGCCTTATCGTTTTTTATACATTATATGTAGGCATGTTGCATGTGAAAGCAATTTGTTAATGTTACTCTTTACATTGATCACCTTTCCTCTAATTTTTCCTTTCATGTTACTAAATATGTCATTGGAAATTTAGCTTTCGATTTCTATTTGTTGCATACAATAGCTCATTAGAAAGGTGTAGAAGCTAGCAAGTTATTACTTTAACTATTGGGATACATATGCTTTTGTTGTAATAATTATTGTAACCATTGGACTATAAAATATAATCATATTATGCAATATTAAAGAAACTATTTTCAATCTCTGTGAGGAAGAAGTGTTGTGCAATAAAATGAATATGTGAAATGTGCTACAAGTGAGTCAATTGAGTAGAAATTTGTGCCATAAAAAGTTTGGTCTATGTGTGTAAGAATAGACAATGTATGAAACACTCCCATGTTTCCTTGTGAAAAACTTCAGATGAGAGAGCATGCGCCGAAGAACAGTGGTGCAGAGATGAATTTATTATTAAATATTAAACTCGTTTATGCTTAAAAAATTTACAGATATAGTTGTGTGGAACAATAGTTGCATAGAGTTGTGAATACATGCAGAATAAGAGATGTGCGGAGGATGAGGGTCAGAATAAAGAGCTGAGATATGCGGAGGACAGGGTATATGTGGGAGAACGAGAGTGAAAAGAATATGTGAACCATGCTATGAGTGAGTCAATTGAGTAGCAATTTGTGCCATAAAAAGTTTGGTCTATGTGTGTAAAACTATACAGTGTATGAAACACTCCCATGTTTCCTTGTGCAAAACTCCGAATGAGAGAGCATGCACCGGAGAACAATGGTGTAGAGATGAATTTATTATTAAATCTTAAACTTGTTTATGCTTAAAAATTTTACAGATGTAGTTGTGTGGAACAACAGTTGCATAGAGTTGTGAATACATGCAAAATGAGAGATGTGTGGAGGACGAGGGTCAGAATACAAAGCTGAGATATGCAGAGGATAGGGTGTGTGCGGGAGAACGCGAGTGAAAATATGAGTTTGTTTTGCATAGATGGAATTAATTTTAAATTACTTTCCATTTAAAACCTTTACATATGATATGCAGAAGGAAGAGCAGTTGCATAGAGCTGTGAAGTTTTGTGGAATGAAGGATGTGCAGAAGGATATTTTAATTGTAATGTGTTTTAACTCTTCTGGAGTTAGTACATGTGCAATTTGATACATTGCATTTATTATTGTGGTCATTTGTGTGTAATTAGGCACTTTTTTCTTTTTATTAGTAGATTGTGTGGTGTGTGGAGGTCCACACACTGAAAACTTTAAAGCTTCGTTCCCGCTTCAACAAAAAACCAACAATTATTTTATTATTAATAGATTGTGCATAGTACAGAGGTTTGAAAAATCAAAGCTTGGGAAATTCTTCTCCATAATGGATTTCCTCTACAGTCCCGCATGTGCGCATTTGTGTTATTTTGAAAGTATACATTAGTATTAATATTTTAATGCTTTGAAAATTTTGCTTCTAGATTTGATATCTTGGAAGTTGTGTTTGCACTCCAGCACAAGATCAATGGGTATTTTACTATTAATATATTGTGAGGAGTAGCATAGGTTCTCACAATGAAAGATTGATAGTTTTTCTGCACAATGGATTTCCTTTGTAGTCCTGCACATATGCATTTGTATTATTTTGAAAGTATACTTAGTATTAATATTTTAATGCTTTGAAAATCATGCTACGAGATTTGATATTTTAATGTTTGTATGGTTTTCTTGTTCCGTCTATGCATGGGTACATTGATTGAATATGTGGGCAGGTGCATAGTTGGTGAATTGAATTCTGAGAGTAGTAGTATTTACCCATAGTGGTGTTTTATATAAATTAGAGGATAGACATCAGGATGATAAACAATCTGGATGGAAACTTTATCTTTGTAAGATGTTTTAGGCGCAAAATAGTAGTGAGTGGTGATTTCTAGGGAATGAATCTTCATGCATTTGAAATAGCTATTATAGCGAGGAAAAAATGTTATTTGCAGTGATACAAAAAAAAAAAATCATTTCGTCTCGATTATGTTTGTCGAATAACAGAATGTGTACAGTTCTCTCTTTGCAGTATAGTTCATTTGCAATGTTGTGGTCTTACACGTAAATTTCTCGTCGGAAATTTTCTTTCGCACATACATTCTTGCATGTTACATTTGTGAATTAAAGACAAATGACATGATAGTAATTGGAATGGTAGAAAGATCTAGATGTTAGCTTTATCTTTGATGCAGAGGTTTTGTGACATATGTCAGACGCAAAAACATAATAGGTGGTGATTTATATGGAAATGAGTTGACAAGCATTTTGAAATAGTTGGCAGAGAAAGGAAAGAAGATATTTGCATACATCGATAAGATCCTTTTATAATCGATTACGTATTTTGAATAACGGATCGTGTAAATTTTTCTCTTTGTAAATCGCATTTAAAAGCTTGGAGTATTGTCTGAGATTTTGTTGCCTTTCATAAATTGTTATCTCTGAAGCTGAGGTTACAACTTCAATGGTGTCTCAATGGTGTTTCTATTAAATTGCAGATGATAGTAGTAGTGCAGAAATACATAAGCTCTACAACACTGCAAGCTTTTAAAAGGATTCACCTTTGGTGGTTTTCTATTCACATTTGATAGTTTCTTAGCTGATTATCATGATCATAGCTAGTTCGAACTTATTTTGTATAGTAAATTTTTGTTTCTTATGACATGTATAAAAATGATATTAAAGTAGTGGAAAAGTGAGGAGTAAATGCATGTGATTGTTATTAGCTTTGGTATGTTCAATTTCTATGGAGATCATATGCCAAATTTATGACCTCGAGAAGTTGATGTACCAATTTACCCCAACGAGGCCCATATAGTTTTGGTGCTTGATCTCCTAGGGTTATGTTTTTTTGTGTTTAGGGTATTCCATTGTTTCTCAATAATAAATATACCTCCAAGCCTCATTGTAATATAGTTCATAAGACATGTATCCACCACATCTCTTCTTAGAGATAAGCTACCATCGATTAAGCTATTTTATTTCCATTCTGCATGCAAACAATTTTTAGTACTTTGTTATTGATGAATTAAAATTATGTTTTCGTTTTATCTCTGTTTTTGTTTATATTTTATTTCATTTCATTCCTTTACCGCTCGAGGGCTTCTTCGAGCAATAGTTTGATAGGATATCCTACTCCCTCGTATTTATTTTCTTCTACCATGGGGAGGTTGTCAGTGTCATTGGGGACGATATTGCAAAGGCTAAACCAATTCATGTCCCAACTCCTTATACCTCGACCTTGTTGTTTACATACAAAAAAATAGAGAAAGAGTGGATCTTGACATCAGCCAGCAGTGCCACCTTCCCTACAATATTTATCCCTTCATGGATGAGGTATTATGTGATGTTTCTCCTCTTTAAGTTTTTGATGTGTTATTAGGCCAACCATACTTTTTGAGGTGTCATTTTGTGTATGAGTCCATGACTTGCACTGATTAGATTTGGATCATGGACCTAAGTGATAGATCGAAATTCAAATTGTTTGGAAGTGTGCCTAACCTAAGTGACCGTATAGATCTCGGCTTCCTGATTCTGGCATCGTGAATGGTTCAAAAAACCAACACCGTATGAAGAATTTATCGTAGTTTGAAAAGTCCAGTAAACTGCAATTTCTAAACTTTTACCAAGGTTGACTGGAATTTGGGAAATTTAAAAAGAGAATATTCCAAGGAATATTCCTGGAATATTACCAAAATATTCCCTGAAATATTCCGTTTGGACCAGCCATATGCTGACATGTGGCATAGTTTCATTGGGCAGTTGGTTGACGTGTTTTAGTTTGGGCCAATGGGAGGCCGCCATGTGGCCCTGGATGACGTTGAAAAATTTGGTTTTGGTCCCCACAGGATTCAAACAATGGACCTATTTCTGGCTAACATGCGCGCGTGCCAACACACCATGAGTAGTTCTTGTTAATCATATGGCAACAATGATATTTAATGTTTGATCAAATCACATTTTGGGTTTCGGAGGGGCCAGCCCCTCTGCACATGACTGTGGCCCGTGACCCCAAGTCAAGGGCCTAAGCCCCTAACCATCCCCGCCAGCGGTCTTGAAATGTTCACATGCTATAGTACTCATCGCAACATCAACCGTTACTCCAACAACAAACTTTCCGCCAAATGGTCTATCGAAGGTGGACACATGTTTGACATTAAACTCCAACTGTCGCCAAAAGGTTGTTCTGTAATATTCGCAATTAGCACTGAGTTAGTTGGAATATTAAATTTTGTTTTTACTTTCTTGTTTGATGAAAAATAGGATATGGAGATTTATAAATCTCCTTAATATGAATAAAATCAATGGCAATGTGAAATGAGGACATCTTGGCAGCTTAATTGAGCACCCTTGTGTGTGAAAAGGGGTTGGAACACCTAGACTGGGTCAAATTTGACCAAATCAACAATGCTGTCATGGAGTAGTGGCATTCATTGAGGGACAACACAGTTTTAGTTGGAGACTTTTTGCATGGAAGTAGTGTCTTAAATGAGTGGGGCCTAGGGTTAGGAATCTCATCACTTATATAAGGAAGAGGATGGCAACCATATTCATTCAGGTTGAGGTTATTATATTTTGATATATGGTCTGTTTAGACATATAGTTTTCTTCAGCTGTTTAGCGAAGATTGCAGTGTTGTTTAGCACAAGAAGTTCCTGATCAGGAATCCCACCTCTATCCTTGAGAGGCCTCAAAGAAAGAGTTTGCACTATATTTCCACATTCAGGCATTAGGCCAAGCTCCACATTTCATCTACAACACAAATCCTGTTGAGGGTTGTGTTGTGTTGCAGGTTGCAGCAGTGGAGAACACATTTGGGTCACTTCAGTGCTTATTTTAAGTGGAGGGTTCCTTTCCATTGCGAGGTTAGTAAGGAAGGCCCTTGAGCCTTATTGTAGCATTTAGCATCAGGCCACTTATTTATTTGCCCCTACAACACAGTTTCTGTCTTGGACTGCGTTATTTTCAGGGAGGAGTTGCAGGGCGTTTTCAGTACACCATTTAGGGAGGAGGTTTTCTAGAGGAGGGATCAATATTTCATCTAGAGGATTTATTGGAGGAGGCTGCATTATTTTTCATACCAGATCAGCCACATCTTTCTAGCTTATTGGTTGCAATGAATCTTCAGCCCTAGGGCTTGGGTTCCCATCTTGTATATTGGTGTATTTTTTAAAACCCTTTTTGGGTTCTTTGTTGGAGGTTGTATAGAGCCTAGATCTACCATTTTTGTACCTTTTGAGGCATATAACAACCATCTATCTTTTGTGTATTCATTTCTGTAGCAGTGCACCTATGACTGCACTATAACAGTCTTCCAACATTTTGATATAGTAGCAACACCTCAATATTGAGGGTTTTCTTCATTGGAGGCTTGTTCTATCTTGTATTATGGTTTGTAGCCCATATTTTTGTACTATTTTGCTGCTGTTATAATGAATAAGAAGGCTCCATATTGGTATCCATTATTTATGCCATGATTTACACTGATATCTCCATGGTTTTGAACTATATTCCTACTTTTCCCATTTGGTAATATTACAGTGGTATCATAGCATAACCTTGGCTCAGCCTGTGGATCTTAAGCCAATATGTCATCAGAAGAAGGAGATCCTCTCATAGATAGAGAGAAGAGGTATCTCAGAAGAAGAAACTGGAAGTTTGATTATACAGATGATAAAGAAGACAAGGGTAAAACCCCTTTTTTAGGAGAATATGAAGAGGAGTATCCCAAGCTACTTCTTCGAACTATGCAAGACATTGCTAGAGAAATAAAGGATATGAGGATGGATAGATAAAAGAAATCCCCTAAAGGATTGTTATAGCATCATTTATCACCAGCATATACTTGATGACTTATACATTGGCCTTGGGCAACCCTTCCCTTCAGACTTGGACATATTTCTCAAAAAATAGTTTCTTAAAACCCATACGCAACTCTGCCCAGAATTTTCCACGTATACGCGCGAGTCCATACATATAGAACCGTGTATGCCTTTTCAAAAATTAAAAAATATATAATTTCCCTATTTTAGAGGCGGGGTTTACAGTTGTTCCTGTAACTTAACTACCCCATCTCGTGGCCTAACTAATCCCAACTGTAAAAACTAATTTGAGGGAGTACAAAAGCCCCTCAAGGGAATGGCCTAAGGGAGGAAGAGAGAGAGAAATATAGATATTATACATTGTTGGAGCCCTATCCAAGTCTGATATATTCCCTGTGCCTCCTGCACTTCCAATATATTTTCAGGAAACCCTTGTTTCATTGAGATGTTCACTCACCCTATGTAACATCCATTGTGCACTATTCTTGGAAGAAGTTTTGGGAGGCTAAGGGCTGGACGGATCCATAGGATGGTATGCTCAAAGGCCGTGGCAGATTTCAGGTGATATATCCACATTTGTTTACTGTACATGTGTCATTAATAATAGAAGTGCCATCTTGTTCCTGATGTTTACGTGTCAATAATCTTTTATACACGTGTAATGATCGTAAATCGTTCATTTAATATTGTTTTTATGAGATTATGCATGCTTTACACTAACATCTAAAACATATATATGTTGTACAATGAGGATTTTGTGCTTGTTCTTTGCTGGTTTACAGATTTCAGAGCACAAAGAGTTGCAGGGGGTTTGCACCCTACGGGATCTACTACAACCAAAGGATATCCGAATAAGGTCTGCAACCTGTAGTTTCTAGTTTAAAGCATAGAAGTTGGTTAAGTGAGTCCTTCTTGTAATGACATGCCCCTGATATATGAAGGTTTATCAACCCAAGGCCTTACATTACCCACAACAGAAATGGCAAATCCACTGGGGATTACATCTGTGTAATTCCTAGTTTGGGTTGTTTTATCTGTCTTATAGGTTCCCTGACAGGTTTATCACTTTTATAGTCTAGTAATATTTTTTTCAATCAGACTAAAGACCTAGTCTCTTGATCAGGCTTGACTTTTTTTTTCTTTTTTTTTTATCTTTATTTCCATACACAACTTAGTCTCTTCAAAATCGCGTATACCTCTTGTCTTTAAAGGGACCCGCGTATACGTGAGTTTCCTCGGTTAGAGTCGCGTATACACGCATGTTGCACACTGCAAAATCGTGTATGCCTGGGAAAATTTGAAAATTTGAGTTTCCAGCCTCTGTAGTATTTTCTATCTATGGTGAACCATTCCTGTGGTGTCTTTAAGGTTTCTGGACTGTGTTTATGGTGATTGCATATCCATTTCTCTCTTGTTTTTGTGAAAACCTAGCCATTCGGTAAATTGCCTGTTTTGTGTGATTACAATTGTGGTTGAAGCACCAAGATCTTTTCTTGAAGTTTTTGGTTGTTTTGGTCATTCAGAATAGTGAGCATCTGTTTTTTTTCTCTTCTTAGCCCTATGCATTGCTTCGCTTTTGGTTTTTGCCTTCTTGGAATATCTTGGTTTTCTTGATTTCTTGGACTTGCCTTGTTGTGAATCTTGAAGAATCTCTTTTTGGTTTTTTGAGTCATTGTTCTCTGAAATATTGTGCTACTGTACTGAATCAATTATTTGAATTTTATGCTTCTTTTTTCTCATTTGAGTCCTACTACGAAAGTAGCATAGTTGGCTTGAGCACTTTGAATCCTTGTTGAGACTCGTTTTGTTTGATTCCGATTCTTGGGTAGTTTATGCTTGTCTTCTTGAAATATTTTTCCTTCCATTATCCCAAAAAACATTTGTGTTTTCTATAGCTTTTGATTTGAGTTTTTTTTTTACGGTTTCATCATATCTTTTGAAGCTTTTTCACTGGTTTCTAGTCTTTGGTTCTTGGCTTGATTTTGAAGGAAGTCTTTTCTCGATTTCTCTCTTTTATATCAAGTACATTTTGGTGTTCTTATGCATAGGAGTTATGTTTGGAACTGGCCTTGTTTTATTGTCAAAAAGTGATTGAACCATTTAGTTTCTAGGGACTTTTTTTCGTTTCTTTAGAGTTAGCATCTTAGAACTTGCATATCATTGGTAGTTTGCATTAAGTGCATTTGAGCATTTTTAGTCTTTTTCATAGTTTTCTGATCATATGAAGTGTGAGTAACTGAAAAGAAAAAAACAAAGTTTTTGCTTTATTAGTTTCGTAGAACCCATTTAGAGATCTCTTTTCATCGAAAGGAAATTGTTGCATTCGCATGTAACTAGGTTTTCATTGATTTCTTCTGCGTCAAAAAATGCCATCAGTTTCACTATCGTATACCCTTGACTTAAGTAACAGTCAATTTAAAAAAAGAAATATAATTAAAAGCAACTAGAAGTTTTTATATCATTGTCATTAATCATACACCAACTAGCTAGGTTGTAGGGCCTTAGATTGGGTGAGTGGAGAGTTAACTCTCCAAGGCCACTCAAACTGTTAAACATAGAAAGTTTATTAAAGAGAAAAATCCAACACCGTTAAGTGGGCTGGGAAAGCTCTCCTCTAGAGAGTCAAGCGCGAGGGATAGTGCATGCAGAGAAGAGAGATACCCCCTCTCCTATTTGTTGAATCTTGACCTAATACCGTTCCGCCCGGCTGCCGATATGGATTGGTGCCCTTAGTTGCCTATCCTAGGGACCACATAGGTGATTGTGGGGGGTAATAATCGCGGTACCTAAGACAGATGTTGCATCACTTCCATCAGTACTTCTGGAGGGTTCCCTTGTAAATCTTGGGGACTTGCACTGGCAAAGGCTATTGTTAGGAGGTCAGCGTAACTGTTTCTGTGACCTTCGCTAGTAGGCCTGGGGCGTAATTACCCCAGAATATTTTCAGAAGGTCCTATTATTTCGCTTTCTTGTATTTTGGTGTTCAGTCCTCATCACTCAGAGTGGAAATACTTGAGATCTACTTGTCTGGCTATATCTTAGGAACTTTTTAGAGTGTGCTCTTTGCTCCTAGATTTCTTAGCTTCTTATATTTTTTGAGTCTAAAATTAGTCTCTTAAAGTGGCTGACTGATCGCCTCGTCAATCGAGGAGGCTTCGTGGGCTTTCTCTCACGAGTACTGAGCCTTCTTCAAGAAGGCATAGGAGTGATTCGGTGGGTGATTTTCACCCGGTGGTTTCGAACGCAACGGAGAGTGATCCTCCATTGGGGCTTGTTGTTCTATGGGTGGTTCTGGTGTCAGTTTCACTGTCGAGAGGAGTGCTCCACTCATCTCTAGGGTCTTATTTCCAGTAGAAGAAGTTGAAGTAGAGGAAGTTCCCCAGCCTACTAAGTCTCTTCCATCTCCTCTTACTGCTAGTTGTCTTGACATTCTTTGGTACATCGGGCCTGAGTCTCAGATACTAGCTAGTCCTTTTCTGTCATATCCCTTTCTTTTGATGGCCACGACTGGGAACACAGTTTCGACTGTGAACACTGCAAGTGTTCAGACTCCTCTTTCAGTTGAAGGAGGAGGAACTATTGCCATATCGACAATCACTTCTAGTGCTACTATGCTTGGCTCTGGAAACACCCAGGCAAATGCTTCTCAATATAGTCCCTTTTCTTATGGAATGCCCACTAGTGGAATTCCTTCTTTCTCCTTTTCTACTGCTTTAGCTGTCTCCACACCCATACTTTCTATGGCTAGTGGATCAGCTTCATTTCAAGGGTTCCCCTTTAGAAGTGGGCACATCCCTCATTCAAACCCTTCCTTAGGATCCTTGCCTCACCTCGCAAAGTCAAGGTTTCAATCCTTTTTCTGAAGGTCAAAGCTCTAATTTCTTTTCGGGATGGAGCCCTGTTTTTATAGCGTTAGGAGTAGGGAGTTAGTTCTTCCCTGGTCAACAAGGGAATGTTCCTTTCCCTTCATCGAGTACTTCTCAATATTTTTCTCTGTTTCCAAATGCTTGGAACCCTTATCAAGGGGTTTCCTCTCCATTCAATACCTCTGTTGGGGGGAATGTTCCTGTGTATAGTAACTCCATGTTGGGAGGGGGTCCTTCTCTGAATTTTGGGTCGCAAGGATTTTCTTATGGCCTGGCATTTTCTACAAACAACATCTAGCAACTTGGTGCCTCAACAAATCCAGGATATTCTTTTCAGAATGTGGGGAGTCTGTCCTATGGGGGATGGAATTCCCAAGCTCCTCCACGCTTACCATTTCTGGTAACGTTAAACTTTCTAGATCTATCTAAATTGACTAACGATCCTATTCGGTATAGTTCAGGTTGGCCTTTGATCGCCACTAAGCTCCCCTCAGACATTCCTAAGTTTGAAGGTAAGACTGGTGAGGATCTGGCAGATCATATCACCACTTTCCATTTATGGTGTTCATCAAACTCCCTGATCGATGACTCAATTAGGTTGAGATTATTTCAATGAAACTTACCTGGAAATGCAGCCAAATGGTACATAGAGTTAACTGGGGGAATTTTTTCTACTTTTAGAGAATTGGCTACCATGTTCTTAAATCATTTTCAGTTACCTGTCCGTTATGACGTCGGGACTCACCTCTTGGCCAATTTATAGCAGGACAAGGCAACTCACATTTTTTACCATATTTAGGAATGTCGAAGAAGGAAGAGGCTCATTAAAGCCCAAATCCTAAATGAATTCCTTCTTGAATGGTTTTTAAAATCTTTACAGCCAGAAATTTCTAAGGATGTATCCCTCTCAGGGGTATTTTCTGAAGATCAAGGTATTTTTAGGGCTCAACAGCTACAACTGATTTATTCTTAGTCTGGAGTCCTTAATAAAAATTTTTTGGATGCTCCTCACTCCAAATTAGACTTAGCCAAAACTAAACTTGGTCCTCATGGTGATGGGCTTATTGGTTCGATCGATAGCGGTACGGCTAACCTGCTAAGTCAATCACAGCAGTTGTCTATACAATATGCTTCTTCTAGTCAGGCTCTGCCTTCAGTGTCAAATCATTCCCAATCCTTGGTAATTAATGTTGTTCAAAATTCTAACCCCAAAGGAAATCTACAATCCGATGGGAAGAAGAAAGGACATAATAGCAAGAAATAGGACAAGGATGGGAAGGGGAATGCGAACAAATCCAACGATCATGTTGGAGAGGGTAAAAAGGATAATAAAAAGAAAGTGAAGTTTCCATGCAAGTTGTGCACTAGAGAGAATCTTATGCACCTTTGCCCTAAAATTCAAGATGTGCAATGCTTGTTATCTCAAGAGGGTTCTTCTAGTTCCCAGGCTATGTTGAAAAACCCTTTTCCCCAAGGGCAGTAATTACTTGCTGGCGCGAATCCAAATACTAGAGCTCCCTTTAGGGGTAGCCAGGAAGCGGAAAATACATCAAACATATACGTGATGAGTGCTCACGCAGATATCGCTATAAGACCTCGTGATTATGGAAAAGCTAAGTCTTCGAAAGCTAAGGGTGCTCTTGATAGTGCTGAGCAACTCCATATTATGAGGCCGACTGTTGAGCCTATACCTTGGATGATGAAACAGTCTTCAAAGAATACGAAGATTAATCATAATGCCAAGGCTACCCAGAACTACTTGATTGTAGAAGATCTAGATCAAAGTCCTTGTGCCATGTCTACATTAGAGGTTCTCTAGTATTTTCCTACACAATGGAGTGCTTTTCTCACTGCTATTGGGGCTATTGATCAGAATAATTCTCTCATGATCACAGTTGACATGTCGAATTTTAAAAAGAGACTTCCTGATCATATGGCTTTCCATATTAGGTCGACTTATTGAGAATTAAATATCTTTCGAATGGTTGTTGACGAGGGCGCTTCCACGTGTGTAATGTCTCTTGCATGCTGGAAGGGTATTGGATCTCCCACAGTTGTTCCTTCAGCCACTCTTCTGACTATGTTTGATGGTCATTCTCATAGGCCGCATGGTATCGTTTCAACTTTTCCCATCTGTGTTGGGGGAAAAACTGTTAATATCGAAGTTGAGATAGTGGATGCAAGCTTAGACTATAACCTTATGTTGGGGTGAAACTGTATCTATGAGATGGATTCCATTACATCCTCATTATTTCGTATTGTTTGTTTCCCTCACGAAGGGAGAATTGTCATAGTTGACCAACTAGATTGTTCTCCTATAGATCCTAATGCATCTTCTGACTCAACCATTCCTTTGATGAAGGATACCAAACAACCTGTTGAGAATCTGGGGGTTGGACTGTACACTTCCTTGATGGGTACTTTTGATCTTCTGCCTCCTTCAGTTCATATCAATGCTATTTCATCATCCAAGGTTCCTATTCAAAGAGAGTTCTTCAAAACTCATTATTTTTCGAAACCTTGGACCTTACCTTCTCCTACCTCCACATTAGAAGAAGTTCAAGTGGGTGGAATGACATTTCCTATGTCTACAACTAAGATTGCTTATAGCTCTATTGTTGACTCTGTAGATTCCATTCCAGTTTCTCTTTCACTATAGGAATTGGATGGAGATGTGGCTCCGGCTTGGACTATTAGTTCATCTTCGGCTCAGGATTGCCTTGATACCACTCTTCCATCTGAAGAGGCCATCCTTGAAGCAATGACTAGTGTAGAGAGACCGTGGGATGATTTGCATCATTGGTTTTACTTTCTACTGGACTTGTGTGAAGTTGAATCAAGTTTCCGTAGCCTTCAATCTTCTGGTCCTGTTAACCCAGTCCTAAACCCTTTAGCACCAACAAGGGTATTTTTTGAATGGAACATGGCTATTATTTCTCATACTACCATGGTGAACATCTCCAGAGATCCCAACATCATAGAGAATGTCTTCATTGGAGTCGTGTGTTCCCCTGAAGAGATTTAGACTTACACCAATCTCTTTCGAGAGTTTCAAGATGTGTTCGCTTGGTCTTATGAGGAAATGCATGGTATAGATCCATCTATTGTCCAGCATGAGATCAAGATATACAAAAATTCTAAGCCTATCAGGAAAAAGCTTCGTCTGGTCAACCCTAAGAAGGCAGCAGCTATCAAAGATGAGGTGGAGAAGCTGCTTAAGGCAGGTTCCATTTACCCCGTTCCTTTAACTAAGTGGGTTTCAAATCCAGTTCCAATCGACAAGAAACAAGGAACGATTTGAGTTTGCATCGATTTCCGAGACCTAAATAATGCATGTCCTAAAGATAATTACCCCACACCGTTTATAGATCATATCATCGATGAGTGTGTAGGGAATGAGATTTTATCCTTCATGGATAGTTTCTCTGGATATAATCAAATCACTATCCATCTTGAAGATCAACATAAGACTACATTTATTTGTCCCTGAGGTACCTTTTCTTACTAGAAAATTCCTTTTGGCCTCAAAAATGTTGGAGCTAATTTTTAGCGGGCCATGTCTTATGCCTTCCACGACATCAAACATATTATCGAGGCATATTTGGATGATTTAGCTCCTCATTCTTGCAATAGAATTAATCATCCTTCTCACCTCCGTCAAGTTTTTGAACAATGTCAGTATTACAAAATCCGGTTGAACCCAAACAAATGTGTTTTAGCTGTCACATCCGGTCGGTTGTTGGGATTCATCATGTCTACGGAAGGGATTCAGGTAGATCCCTTCAAGGTTGAGGCAATACTTCATTTGCCTCCCCCGTCTTCAATTTGTCAACTTCAAAGTCTGCAAGGAAAAGCTAATTTCCTGTGGAGATTCATCGCAAATTATGCCAAGATTACAAAGGGATTTATGAGATTATTAAAGAAAGGAGTTCCATTCTTTTGGGTTGAATTTGCTCAATGCTCATTCAATGCTTTGAAAAAAGCATTGACCTCTACTCCTTACTGAGTCCACCCGATTATAGCAGGGATTTCCTCTTATCTCTCACAGCAGCAAAATCTACCATTGGTATGGTTCTGGTTCAGGAAGATGATGCTCTTGTCGAGCATGTTATATACTACCTTAGTCGAGACTTGGTAGGTCCTGAACTCTGGTATTCTCTGATAGAGAAACTTGCTTTAGCAGCTATCCATGCTGTGCAGCGGCTCAAACATTATATTCTCCTCCGCAAAACATATGTTTTGGCAGCAGTCAATCCATTTCAATTTGTTCTCAGTAGGCAAGTGATTATGGGCAAATACAATCGGTGGATTGTAATTTGGTAGGAATTTGATCTTGAGTTTATGTCTGCCAAGTCCAAGAAATCATTAGTTTTTTCGGAATTTATTTCTGAGTTGCCCTATGGAGAAGAGATTTTTTATGACAAATCATTTCCCGATGAACATATTTTTCTCATTTCTTCACAGGATCCTTGGTATGGGGTTCTCATATTTTATCTCTAGACTGTGAAGTTTCCCCCGACTTTTTCGAAATATGAGCACTGAAAATTACGTCACTTAGCCAAAATTTATTTGATTATTGGTGACACTTTATATCGTCGCATGGTCGATTCGATCCTTAGACATTTCTTAACTCTTGAAGAAGTTGAGGTTGTGTTGAATGATTGCCACAGTGGAGCTTGTGGTGGTCATTTATCTGGGCTTGCTATAGCCCAAAAAATCTTGCGTGCTGGATAGTTTTGGCCTTCGATTTTAAAATATTGTATTGAGTAGGTCAAAAAGGGTCATTCGTGTTAGGTTTATACTTGAAAGATGCGTGCTCATCCAGCTCCACTCTTTCCTGTCATCACTTTTGGCCCCTTTACAAAATGGGGTATTGATTATACTACTTGTAACCCGCCTTCGGCTAAAGGTCACAAGTACATTATCGTAGCTGTAGACTACTTCACAAAGTGGGTTGAGGCTATGCCTACTTTTGGAAATGACGGTGAGACAACAACTCTATTCCTCTTCAATCAAGTCATTTCTCGCTGTTAGGGTCCTTTAATAATAGGGTTCATAATTTTTTAATTGACTTTGATAAGTCTTGTAAATATGTACATACATTTCTTTCTGCAAGTTGTTTTCCCATATCTGAAAATAATAAAAAAATGAAAAAAGGGTAAAAGTCCTAATAGAAAAATCAAAGGACTTGAAAAGAAAAAAACAATTAAAAAAAAAAACAGAAAAATGGACCCCAAACACAAAAAAGAGATAAGAATAAGACATGAAAGTGATGCAAGTCAAAATGCCACTACTTTTTACTTTTACTAAAAATAAATGATTATGTGCAACTTGTTCAAAATGCCATAATCCATGATAATTTAAATAGTTAATCTTAACTTTTTCATGCTTTAAATTTCATGTTTATAGATAGAGAATAAAGATTTTGTCAAACAGTTTAAACTTGACAAATCAGTAGATAGTTAGAGAATAAATGAGGAGCTCAACAGTTTAATCTGAGCCCTTGGATGAAATAAGGTTAGAATTAGATAGTTTCTTGCTTTAAAATAAAAATGAATTTAGGGTTCCAAGCTCAAATGCACCCATGCAAATAAAGAAAAAATCATAGAATAAATGATGGGTAGGTAGAAAGCAGTTACATAAGGCATGAATAAACATCCTCTGGAAAATTACTAATTTCCCTCCCCTCAAAGTATTCCAGTATTGAAAACCTTTAGTTATAAAGGTCAGAGCATTTCTCTGACTTTTGTTGGGACCAGACCCAAGGCTTAATGACTGATTGGCACTAAGTATTGGATTACCTTCATAGAAACCCTTTTATTCAACTTCACCCCTTCTCCTAAGATAAAATCCCTTTTCCTAAGTTAAAACACATTTTTTGCTTAGGAAAAGTAAAAACCCCCTTAACTAATTTCATTTCATACAAATAAATTCAAAAAACCCACAAAAATACATTATCCTAAAGTATTAAGTGTGAAAAGTAAGTATGGGGCCACCACTATGAAAAATGTGCCTAAACGCTTAATTTACACTTTACTTAGTTCATTTATATGTAATTCCGCTCATTCTATTCATTTCATATTAAATTTAATTTAATTTATTAACTCCTTATAATACCCCATTTGGTAATATATTAAATCCTTTATATTTAAATAGCCCAAACCCACACTATAATTTTATCCTATGGTTTATTTAAACCCATGTGATATATTCCTAGCTCTATAGGTTTAAACTATATGTTTTACATTAAAATCCGCCCAAAGGTTATTTTACACCTGTATATAACTTGTTTGCCATGTATAATGCTTATTCTGCCTATGCCGTCAAACATAAACATTTTACGTTTAAAACTATGTTTTAACGTATATAACATTGAACCCTGCTGCATAAAAGACCACGGGCGCCACACTCATCTACCCATCAACTTCATCGCTCAATCTAGACCGTTCACACTCCCTCCGCCCGATCCAATGACTCACAAGCCATATCGCAAATTTAATGGTGCGATCCTTAATCATTTTCAGATTTGTGATATGGGCAGTATTGCCTCATTATCTCTCCTCCACGCATCCATTTAACATTGGATCGCATCTATTTGAAATTTGCCACTTACCACCCTCCAATGATGCGATAACCGCTTAGCGGTATTTAACCTCCCCATGCCAAACCACTTCCCATTTGAATTAATTGGTATTGAATGCAGACACTGTTTTAACTAAATTTTATATAAAACAACAAATTTATACACGTTTAAACCTTTTCACTATATTTTCTGCTCATTTAACTATTTTCGACTGAAGAAAAGATGTTGTCACCTTGTTTTCATGCACAAACAACTAGAATTCGGCCCAATTCATTGCTGCGACTTTTCAAACCTTCCAATTTACGTTTAAAGACTTCAACAAAGCTTCCGAAAGCTCCCAGACTTCCAGAAACCCTTTTTCAAGTCAAATACCTAAAATAACAGGTATTTTTCAAGAAAAACACCCATCTTACATCTGAAAAGAGCTATACTCATGAATTTATGCCTTCTTGAGGCCTGTTGCCTAAGAATTACCCTTATTTCCTTCAAAAATCATATTTTCTTCAAAACCCTGATAAATTTACAGTTTCAGAAAGCTCTAAGTTGATTTTATGCAAAATCTAATTGTTTTAATCATTCCAAACCCTCATAAATCCTTTGAATGATTCAAACCCTTTTACAAATGCTCAGAACCCCTTTGTGCATGGATTAGACTATTTTAGGGTTGTTTTATCAAAGAAAAGAGCAGGAAACCCTTGTTAAACATTTCCTAAGTCTGTAAAAGGGTTTAAAGATTGATTTTTTAGCAGAATTGACAGTTTAAGATTGGGAAAATCCAAAGTTCACCTATTAAAATCCAAAAAGAAACCTTTGTCATACCAAAAGACCTTCTGTAAACAGTCTAAAGTTACAGAAGAGTATAAAAAAACTAAAAAACAAAGTTTCTAAGATCTTGAGGGCTAAATTGTCAAAAATAAACCCAGAAATGGCTTCAAAAAGCACAATTGTCATAAATCCACTACAACCTCCTATTGTAGATGTTGAACACACCCCTTTAGCTGATGTTGACTATAAAATTATTGATCCTATAATTGAATTTAACCTTCTTGACCTCCACTGCTGGAGTCAAGAAAAATCCTTGGATCAGGTAGATGAAGTACTTGTTTGGGAGTCCAATTTGCCCAAATATGTAGTTCCCCATACCCATCAGTGCCCTGAGGTCACTATAATGTTTCAATCTCACTATTCCCCTGACCAAAGAGCTATTGTTAATGCTGAGAACAAAGTATTATTCACTATCACTGTTGAATCCGTAAACCAAATTCTTCAGTTGCAACCAGATCTTAATGCAGTCCCATTGTCTATAGAAGCTCTTACAAAACTTTATCTGGAGTTAGAATTTCATAAAATATTTCAGATCTTTCAAATATTCATGCCTTCATATGTTGAAATCCCAAAGATTAACCCTCCATATTCATCCAAATTCCCAAAAGGATCAAGACACATTATCTCATTGTTGTCTTTTATCCTTGGTTACTTTACTGATGAGCACACTGATGAGTCTATACTTGGTTTTCTATCCACTTTTGTGCCTGGTCAACCCCCTACAATCATTTATAACTATGCTGAGTATATAGCTGATAGTATTCATGACCGACTTGTAAAACTTCCTACTGAAGGTTTTTTCAGATATACCTCCTTCCTCTTTCATATGTTCCTCTACTTCCAGTCAGATAAATTCCCAATAGCCCGTCAGAAGTTGGATGTAGAAGGTAATCCACTGTCAGTTATTTTTTGGACTTCTTTAATTAGAAAAGAGTCAACTGAGTTCCCTTATGTAGATTTCACATACTGTTTTATTCACCCATTGATAAATATGCTTACAAACAATGTACAACCAAGGATAAGTGATGAGATTAAGAAAGTTTTACAGCTATCAGAGCAGAGTAGAACTAGTGATTGGTACCTATACCAAAACCACACAGAGATTAGAGTCTATGGGTCAAACCTCTTTCCCTACAAATTTCCAAAGTACTTGCCAATGAGAGTGTTTTCCTTAGAGTATATAAGACAAATTCTAAACTCAGATTCTATAACATTTTTGGCTGCTAAAAAGAAAACTCAGCTCAAATTGAAAAACCAAGTGGGTGTTGGAAATATTGTCATTGATGGAAAAGGAGAAGAAAGGAGCAGCACCTAAACTATCACTAAGGCAAAAGAACAAAGAAGAACCAGTAGAGAGAGCATTAGACAAGAAGTAGAGGCAGTGAATAGAAGTAGAGGCAGCGAGGGCAGCAAACAGAGACAGCGAACTGAAGCTGAGGCAGCGGAGGAGAGAATAGCACATCACAATCAGCAGGTAGAGTAATAAAGAAGCGATGCGAATTTGCGATTGCTGATATTGCGATGCGATCGCATATCGCAATCGACGAAACATAAAAGGAATTGGCAAGTGTTTGCATTTGCGATGCGATGATATGAGTACATGGGTACAATGCAAGTGTTTATTATAATGTTCTGAAGGTTTTCACATGGGTACAAAAGAGTTTTATTAAAGCGATGTATTGCCAAAACATTTCCAAAGGTATTAATGCTATATCGAAGGTCCAGTCAAACAAACAAAGGTAATTAGAGTGGGGCCCACAAGGAAAATGGTTTTGCAAAACCATACCACTGGTTTCGCGCAGCTTCTGGGCCATGAGCAGTTTATTCCATTTGGAATGCGATTGTATCATATTACGACACGTCATAATACTAAAACCGCCTATATCGCGTAATTTTTGAGAATTAAAGGTCAGAGGTCAAAATAACGTGATATCCGTCCGATTTGATGCAGAGAAGATCCAATGGTGATCGCATGGGAAAAGTGCATGGACGTTTGGAAATTTTAAACAATAGGTATATTGTGAATGCGATATCTATCTGATCAAGATCGGTGAAGATCTATTAGTGGTTGCATCACGCGAAAGGTGGAGTCTTAATTTCAAGGCTTAAAGCAGAAGTGTTGAAGATCAACGGCGAAGATCTTATCGAAGATAAAAGATCGACGGTGGAGATCTCATCGCATCGGCGATCTCACATCGCATCGGTGGAATGGAAGAACAAAGGAATGACAGTTTGAAAGTTGTTATTGTGATTAAGAGATTGAATCATAACCATTAGATCACGGTTATTTGTGACCATTGGATCGAGCACTGATTGCTGGTGGGACCCTTCGCTCATCGCATCGGCGGAAATCAGATGACCAAAGGCACAACGGACCACTAAATGTTGCGATTGCAATTTAGACAGTGCGATGGAATGTCAACCGTCGGATTGGGAAAGTTAAATGAGGCGGAGTGCCTCCGTAGTGTGGGATCCATGTAAAAGAAAAAGGGTTTAATATATGTTGGCACCAAGGTTTTTTTGACCAAAGCTGAAGGATGAATAAAAGGTAAGCCGGTAAGTATATATGAAGCAATATATATATATATATATATATATATATATATATATATATATATCAATGCAGTGTGGGGCCATCGCATCGGCGTGAAGGCAGAGCAATGGAACAAGCCATTGAAGTTTGTGATTGCGACGGTGTAATTTAATCACAACCGTCTGACCGACGATTCATCCCATCAGAACCATCGCAAAGGGTGTCATCGCAATCGAAATTCATCGGAGGCGGCTCATCACATCAGTAGATATAAAGAGTTTGGCAAGTGGGCCCGAAAGGTTATTAACTATGTTAAAAAGGTCTATTATTATATCACTGAGAGAGGGTTTAAACTTTGCTTAAAGCACTTCAATTATCCATTTATGACAGTTAAACATGATAAGTTCCGAAGGGTGTAACAAGATCATTTCATATGGTAAGTCCGTAAAGTAGATTTTGGCTTGAACCATGAAGGTTGAAGAAAGCTTCTACATTGATAAAGCTGCCAGATTTAGAGCATAATTTGGGAGATGCATTCTACATGCATAGAAAGCAGGAGAGTCTATAGAACTGTTATATGACAGTAGTAGAAAAGACAAATGCATAGTGAGCCAAGAACTGAATGGGTTGAATTGAAATACTTATTGTAACTGAAAATATAAAGTCGTATTTATTTTTATATTGTTTGTGATGAAATGGCCAGTCTCCGAAGGCAAAAAAAAACTCCACTGAAATACTGAAATATGTATAAACTGCAATATTCCTCTGAATGAGCTAGACAAATAAGTGAGAAGGTGGAAGGCAAAGATTCATGGCTGTTCATTTCGAATTCCCTGTGGAATGCTTACGATCATGAGGTAATATCTATAAATGATATTACAAAGATACACATAAAAAGGGTTAGAGAATGGAGAGATGAGGCAAAGAGGGTAAGAAGAAAGAGAAGCAGACAGAGAAGCTGTGAAGGTTCAGAGATGATATAAGGCAGATATGAAGGCTGGTGGATAGATGTGAAGAAGGAATATAATAGAGTTGATATCCAGGTAAATCAGCATGTGTTTTTTTATGAAAGAGTGAGTAAGTGGGTGCTTCCATGTCAATTTGTAGCTTGATAGATGTTAGTTGTAGCTGGCTGAGGTAGGAGCCTCCTGTAGGTTGTAGCCTGTTGAAAATATATGGGATTTGGAGCTTCCTTGCAAGTTGTGTCTTGCAGAACTGAGGTTGTAGCCTCCTGTAGGTTGGAGCCTTCAGAAAATCAGTGGTGAGAGGGATTTGCACCTTGCCTTTGCATCACAACAATAATAAGATGTGGTTTTCTCCCTTATGGGTTTCCACTTATATCTGGTGTCTATGTACATGATGATTATGTTTTGATACTAGGTATTTAATTTGCTTAATACCTACTGCTCACTAATTAAGATTGTGGTTTCACTGTTCATTAAGTTAATCACGAAATGAAGATGTAAATAAGTGTAAATGAAAGTTTTACAAGACCATGAATTCATTAAACTGATTCACCCCCCCCCCCTCTTAGTTTAGCAAAGGATTCAACAATTGGTATCAAATCTGGTTCCTTCTGTATCAGTTTAATAACTAGACGGAGATCCTAGGTCCCCAGGATGGCTAGTCTAGAAGGATGCTCAACAAATAAAGCCCCTTTGTTCACCGATACTAATTATGCCTTCTAGAAAATAAGAATGAGGACGTACATAATGTCTCTAGGAATAGAAGTTTGGGCTGTTGTGGAATTGGGATATGCCCCAAAGGAGTCTGACTCAAAAAAATATGCCAAACAAGATTTTGTAGCTAATGCAAAAGCTATGAATGCTCTCTTAAGTGGACTGTGTGAGGAAGAATTTATCAAAGTAATGCACAACAAGATTGCCAAAGAAATATGGGATACTTTAAAAAGCATCCATGAGGGAGACAAAAAGGTGAAGATAGCTAAACTACAAGTCTATAGAGCTCAGTTTGAGAATATAAAAATGAATGATGATGAAGACATTACCAGCTTCTTTTTGAGGATTGCAGAAATTGTGAATAACATGAAAGCTCTAGGAGAAACCGTAAAAGAATGTGTAATTGTTCAAAAGATTCTAAGATATTTACCATCCAGCTTTAACCCCAAGGTTTCTGCCATAGAAGAAACAGTTGATTGGGAAACTCTGACCATGAACCAATTACTTGGAAACCTAATAGCCTATGAGATGAGACTGCCACAGAGGAAGTCAAATGTGAGGGAGGCAGCCTTTAAGACAGAAAAGAACAAATAAGAAAAAGAAGATATATGCTCTTGCTCTGATGATGAAGAGGCCAAATTTGTCAGAAAATTGGATAGAGGCTTAGGCAAATATAAAGGTAAACTTCCATTTAAATGCTTTAGCTATGGAAGAGTTGGCCACTATGCTTCTAAGTGTCCTTATAAGAAAATAAAGAATCACACTCAAGAAACAGAGTAAACCAAAACAAATAACTGGCAGAAAGGGAAGAGATTGAATAGAAAATCATTTTATGCTCAGCAAGACAGCAATGCATCTGAAAGCTCAGATGAATCCTCCAATGAAGAGGGAACCTCTGAATTTGTATTGATGGCCAAGGAAGAGCTTGAAGGCTTCCTTCTAGAAGATGAGGAAGAAGGTGAAGTTGATCTTGAGGGGGAGCTAAGAAGTGCCCTGGAGGAAATAGACAGACTTAAACTAAAGTGCAGAAAATAGAAATACATTCTCCTCAAATATGTAAGAGAAGAAAAAAATTTAGAAGACCTCATTCAGTTGAAAGTAGAGCTTGAAGAAGCCAAGAAGGTAGAAGACACTCTACTCAAGCAAATTGAGGATAAAATTCATAAGCAAGAGAAATTGGAAGAAGAATTAGTATGCTTGAGGAAGAAATTAGAAAACACCCAAAGGAAATTGTCAATAAACACTCCTCAAATGACAAGCTCTGATAAATTGAATAAAATACTAGATGCTCAAAGATCTCCTCTGATAAAAACTGGGATAGGTTATGAAGGAGAAACAAATAAAGTCAAAGAAAAAGATAACAGGAATATCATTTTTGTAAAAGCTGTTAAGGATAATGAAGCAGCTCAGAAAGTTCCTACAGAAGTAGAAGCTTGTAATGAAGTAAACAGAAACAAGAAGGAACCTCAAATGACAAAGAACGAAATAAATAAACAGTCAACTAAAAAAGGCTCATATACTCCTGAATATATAAAATTTGGAAGCTATCAAAGGAGATTATTCCCCCCTATGAAAAATGTCACTTGTTATGCCTGCCATAAACTGGGACATATTGTTGCATACTGTCATAAAAGGAGAATTTATTCCAACCAACAAAGGATGCAAAAAGTGAAAAGACTACCTCTAGCAAACAAATGGAGAAGACAACCCTTCATCAGGTACACTAATTTTTTTTACTGTAAGGAGTTCGGCCATAAAGCCAAGGAGTGCAGAATGAATGGAAAAATACTGATGTATGGAAACTCAAGGATATGGAAGAAAAATGGAGAATTCACTCATGTACATAATTCATTCAGAAACATAATCAAATGCTTTGACTGCCATCAAGTTGGGCACAAGTGTCACAAATTTCCTCTCAGAGAATGTGGTCCATCATCTCAGGAAAGGTACCAAACAAAAGGAAGCATGCAGTGGAAAAAGAATTTGAATAAGTGTGACCTAGCTCTAATAGCTCAAGACTAGAAAAGCCAATGGTATTTGGACAGTGGATGCTCAAAACATATGACTAGAGATCGAAGCAAGTTTGTAACCTTTGATGAAAAGAAATCTAGGAATGTAGCATTCGGCAATGATAAAGCAGGGAAAATCAAAGGGAAAGGCTCAGTCAGTCTGGATAATGAAAGACGAAAGGCTCAAGAGGTACTCTTTGTGGACGGGCTGAAAGCCAATCTGCTAAGTGTTAGTCAAATGTGTGACAAAGGCTGTGAGGTTCTTTTTAGAGCACAAGACTGTGAAGTAAGATCAAGCACCACAGGAAAGACTTTGATCAAAGGTATTCGAATAGAAAGTAATTTCTATATAGTGAAAGAAAAGAATGAAGCATGCCACCTAAGCAAACTTGATGAATCATGGTTATGGCATAGAATATTGGGACACCTTAACTTTGACCACATCATCAGTCTGAGCAAGAAGAAAACAGTCAGAGATATGCCAGCAATAAAGAAGCCTTCAAATACCATATGTAAATATTTTCGATTGGGCAAACAGACCCGCACATCTTTTAAGACCAAAGATGAACTATCAACAAGTAGGCCACTTCAGCTTGTACACATGGACCTGTGTGGACCTTCAAGAACTAAAGCACCAAGTGGAGAATCGTATTTCATGCTGATAATAGATGATTTTTCTAGAATGACGTGGGTAGCATTTCTCAAATATAAATCTGAAGCACTTGAGAAATTCAAGATATTCAAGGCATTGGCAGAAAATCAAACATGATGCAAGCTAAAGTGCATCAAATTAGACAAAGGAGGTGAATTCATAGACTATGATTTTGCAGACCTATGCAATGAGCATGGGATAAAAAAAAGTTTACAATTGCAGGTACACCTCAACAAAATGGCGTGGTAGAGAGACAAAATAGGTCAGTACAACAAATTTCCAGAGCAATGATGCAAGAAAGTAACATTCCCCAAACCTTCTGGGTAGAAGCAGTACACACAACTGTTCACATTTTTAACAAAGCTCATTTAATGCCAAACTGTGACAATACTCCTTACGAATTATGACATGGTAAACCAGCATCAATCAAGCACTTTAGAGTCTTTGGAAGCAAGTGTTTCATAAAAATTAATGATGAAAAACTGGGGAAGTTTGATGCAAGAGTTGATGAAGGAATATTTTTAGGATATGCATCCAAGAGTAAGGGTTACAGGTGCTACAACAAAACACTACACAAAATTGTGGAAAGCATTGATGTAATATTTGATGAAGATCTACCAAACAGAATAAGAAGTACAAGATGCAGCAATCCTCCAGAAGAACATGAAGAAGAGAACCAAGATAATGATGAACTGAGCAAGACAACAGAAGATACTGAATTAAACTCAAAAGGTCCCTCAAGACACACTCAAAAGAATCATCCAGAAGATAAAATCATTGGGAACAAGAGTGTGTGAGTCCAAACAAGAAGACAGCTTGCTGAACAGACAGAAGAAGTATACCTAGCTATGTTATCACAAATAGAGCCAAAGAAGTTTGAAGAAGCCATCAAAGACAAATATTGGGTGAATGCTATGAATGAAGAACTAGAACAGATTAAGAAGAATAATACATGGGAGTTAATACCAAGACCCACGGGGAAAAATGTCATTGGCTCAAAATGGATATTCAAGAATAAGATGAATGAACAAGGACAGGTAATCAGAAATAAAGCCAGACTTGTATGCAAGGGATACTCTCAAATCAAAGGTCTTGATTATGATGAAACCTTTGCCCCTGTAGCCAGAATGGAAGCAATTAGAATGTTTTTGGCCTTTGCATGCTATCATGATTTCAAGGTATACCAAATGGATGTGAAGTCTGCCTTCCTGAATGGAGATTTAGAGGAAGAAGTCTACATGGAACAACCTAAAGGATTCTCATTAACAGATAAACATGACTATGTGTGCAGATTAAAGAAAGCCTTATATGGTCTGAAACAAGCTCCTCATGCATGGTATTCAAGGCTGGACAAATACTTGCAAAAACAAGGGTTCAAGAAAGGAGGAGTAGACAGCAATTTGTACATAAAGGCTAATGAAAATGAACTCTTGATTGTAGTAGTGTATGTAGATGACATCATGTTTGGTAGCAACAAAGATGAGTTAGCAAAAGGATTTGCTAAAGAAATGAAATCAGAATTTGAGATGTCTATGATTGGAGAGCTCACCTTCTATTTAGGACTTCAAATTCAACAAAAGAACATAGGAACATTCATCTCACAAGAAAAATACTTAAGAGAGATGTTGAAAAGGTTCCAAATGGAAGACTGCAAACCTGTGTCAACTCCCATGATCACTGGATGCAAGCTATGTGCTAATGATGGATCTGCAGATATAGATCAAAGACTTTACAGATCCATGGTAGGAAGTCTACTATACCTAACTGCCTCTAGACCAGACATTGTGTTGGCAGTAGGACTTGTGGCAAGATATCAAGCAGCACCAAAACAAAATCACTTACTAGCAATCAAGAGAATATTCAGATATCTACAAGGAACTGCACATTATGGGCTATGGTATCCAAAAAGCAAAAGCTTCACTTTGACAACATATACAGATGCAGATTGGGCCAGCTGCATGGATGACAGGAAAAGCACAAGTGGAGGTGCATTTTATTTGGGAAAAATTCTGGTGGCATGGCTAAGCAAGAAGCAAACTTCTATCTCTCTATCTACAATAGAAGCGAAATACATAGCAGCAGCAGCATGTTGCACACAAGTAATGTGGATGAAACAAACTCTCCAAGACATGAAGGTAAGCATGGATGATCCCATTTCAATCAAATGTGATAATACAAGTGCAATAAGTATATCAAAAAATCCTGTATTTCATTCAAAAACAAAGCACATCCCAATTAAGTACCATTTCCTCAGAGAACAAGTAGCACAGAAAGTAGTGAAGGTGGAATATGTACCAAAAAAGGAACAAATAGTAGACATATTCACAAAACATCTTGCTAAAAGGCCATTTGAATATCTAAGAGAAAAACTAGGGGCAGTGTCTGTAGATGTTACTCTCTGACATGAAAAGAAAGAATCATTCCAGGGGGAGAGCAGTCAACAAATATTGTCACAAAAGAGCCAGAGCAAGTGAGCAGTGCATGGAACAGGTGCTCAAGATCAGAGTATTATGGACAAGATTTGGAAACCACACTAGGAATGTGCAACCCTTTTCCATTGATGTCAAAGGGGGAGGAAAAGCAAGCAAAAGAAGAGTATTAAAGTATTGCCATCAATGCCAAAGGGGGAGACTGTTGGAAATATTGTCATTGATGGCAAAGGAGAAGAAAGGAGCAACACCTAAACTATCACTGAGGCAAAAGAACAAAGAAGAACCAGCAAAGAGAGCATTAGACAAGAAACAGAGGCAGAGAATAGAAGCAGAGGCAGCGAAGGCAGCAAACAGAGGCAGCGAACTGAAGCCGAGGTAGTGGAGGAGAGAATAGCGCACATCACAATCGGCGGGTAGAGTAATACAGAAGGTATGCGAAGTTGCGATTGTTGATATTGCGATGCGATCGCATATCGCAATCGGCGAAACATAAAAGGAATTGGAAAGTGTTTGTATTTGCGATGCGATGTGATGTGATGATATGAGTACATGGGTACAAGGAAAGTGTTTATTATAATGTTCCGAAGGTTGTCACATGGGTACAAAAGAGTTTTGTTAAAGTGATGTATTGCCAAAACATTTCCAAAGGTATTAACGCTATACCTAAGGTCCAGTCAAACAAACAAAGGTAATTAGAGTGGGGCCCGCAAGGAAAGTGGTTTTTCAAACCCATACCACTGGTTTCACGTAGCTTCTGGGCCATGAGCAGTTTATTCCATTTAGAATGTGATTGTATCATATTACGACATGTCACAATACTAAAACTGCCTATATCACGTAATTTTTGAGAATTAAAGGTTAGGGGTCGAAATAACGCTATAGCCGTCTGACTGCGGAGAAGATCCAACGGTGATCGCATGGGAAAAGTGCATGGACGTTTGGAAATTTTAAACAGCAGGTATATTGTGAATGCGATATCCGTCGGATCAAGATTGGTGAAGATCTAACGGTGGTCGCATCACGCGAAAGGCGGAGTCTTAATGTCAAGGCTTAAAGCAGAAGTGTTGAAGATCGACGGCGGAGATCTTATCGAAGATAAAAGATCGACGGTGGAGATCTCATCGCATCGACGATCTCACATCGCATCGGCGGAATGGAAGAACAAAGGAACGATAGTTTGAAAGTTGTGATTGTGATTGAGTGATTGAATCACAACCATTAGATCACAGTTATTTGTGACCATTGGATCGAGCATTGATTGCTGGTGGGACCCTTCGCTCATCACATCAGTGGAAATCAGATGACCAAAGGCACAGTGGAAGACTGAATGTTGCGATTGCGATTGCGAGAGTGCGATGAATGTCAACCGTCGAATTGGGAAAGTTAAATGAGGCAAAGTACCTCCGTAGTGTGGGCTCCATGTAAAAGAAAAAGGGTTTAATATATGTTGGCACCAAGGTTTTTTAGACCAAAGCTGAAGGATGAATAAAAGGTAAGCCGGTAAGTATATATGAACCAATATATATATATTAATGCAATGTGGAGCCATCGCATTGGAGTGAAGGCAAAGCAATTGAACAAGCCATTGAAGTTTGCGATTGCGATGGTGCAATTTAATTGCAACCGTCCGACCAGCGATTCATCGCATCAGAACCATCGCAAAGGGTGTCATCGCAATCGAAAGTCATCGGACGCGGCTCATCGCATCGACAGATAGAAAGAGTTTGGCAAGTGGGCCTGAAAGGTTATTAACTATGTTGAAAAGGTCTATTATTATATCGCCGAGAGAGGGTTTAAACTTTTCTTAAAGCACTTCAATTATCCATTTACGACAGTTAAACATGATAATTTCCGAAGGATGTAACAAGATCATTTCATATGGTAAGTCCGTAAAGTAGATTTTGGCTTGAACCATGAAGGTTGAAGAAAGCTTCCACATTGATAAAACTGCCAGATTTAGAACATAATTTGGGAAATGCATTCTACGTGCATAGAAAGCAAGAGAGTCTACAGAACTGTTATATGACAGCAGCAGAAAAGACAAATGAATAGTGAGCCAAGAACTTAATGGGTTGAATTGAAATACTTATTGTAACTGAAAATGTAAAGTCATATTTATTTTTATATTGTTTGTGATGCAATGGCAAGTCTCCGAAGGCAAAATAAAACTCCATTGAAATAATGAAATATGTATAAACTGCTATATTCCTCTGAATGAGCTGGACAAAGAAGTGAGAAGGTGGAATTCAAAGAGTCATGGCTGTTCATTTTGAATTCCCTATGGAATGCTAACAGTCATGAGGTAATCTCTATAAATGATATTACAAAGATACACATAAAAAGGGTTAGAGAATGGAGAGATGAGGCAGAGAGGGTAAGAAGAAAGAGAAGCAGACAGAGAAGCTGTGAAGGTTTAGAGATGATATAAGGAAGATATGAAGGCTGGTGGACAACTGTGAAGAAGGAACAAAACATAGCTGATATCTAGGTAAATCGACATGTGTTTTTTATGAAAGAGTGAGGAAGTGGGTGCTTCCATGTCAAGTTGTAGCTTGATAGATGTCAATTGTAGCTGGCTGAGGTAGGAGTCTCCTGTAGGTTATAGCCTGCAGAAAATAGATGGGAGTTGGAGCTTCCTTGCAAGTTGTAGCTTGCAGAACTGAGGTTGTAGCCTCCTGTAGGTTGGACCCTACAAAAAATCAGTGGTGAGAGGGAGTTGGAGCTTGCCTTTGCATCACAACAATAATAAGATGTGTTTTTCTCCCTTATGGGTTTCCACTTATATCTGGTGTCTATGTACATGATGATTATGTGTTGATACTCTGTATTTAATTTTCTTAATACATGTTGCTCACTAATTAAGATTGTGGTTTCACTGTTCATTAAGTTAATCATGAAATGAAGATGTAAATAAGTGTAAATGAAAGTTTTACAAGACCATGAATTCATTAAACTGATTCCCCCCCCCCGCTCTCAGTTTAACAAAGGATTCAACAGTGGGTCCTTTCATATGCAACAACAGGGAAGTAGGTACAAAGACAACAAAACAATTGCTAGAGTATAAGTTTGATGAAAGTTTCTTGTGGAACTATGATCCTTATGGAATAATCAGTAATATGAGGGTGAAATGCAAATTAACCCCATATATTCATGACAAAAAGCCTAAAATTGAAAAGTCCCCCCCCCAATCTGAATGGTTGGAAAATACATTGATGGAATCTGTTAAGCAAGGTGATACTAGTCACACTTTGGAGACACCTATTCAGGAGGACAAAACCACAAAGATAATCAGAGAAGAAGGCACATATACAGATGAAACAAAAATAGAAACTAGATTCAAGCTCAGGTACAATAAGAAATGAAAAATGAATACAACAGACAAAGAAAAGGAAACAATTGAGGCTTTATATGAAGAGAATCCAAATAAAGACACTATGACTCACACAGTAATTGAAAATGAGCAACAACCTGCTACTTCTAATACTCAGATGATTGAAAAACAAGAATGCATGGAAGCATCTTCATCACATCAAGCAGAGGATAAAGATAGTGATATAAAAGAGAAGTATAAAGAAATCAAGGCCAAGAATGAAGAGATTAAAAATGAAATCTATTCACAATACTTAAAGCAGACTCCAGGAAATCAAAACAGGTTGCTTTCAGCCTTTGACTATAAAAATAATAAATTTCTTATGTTAGTTCTTCAGCCTACGGTGCCAGCACCTAAAACAACAACAGATTATAAGAAGGTTGACTTTGAGGTGCCAATCCAAGATGTTCATCCCTTGGACCAAATTGAATTTCACAAGTAGAGCTCAGAAATTGTATATTCTACCATGACTACAAAGGCAATGAGTGTCCAAAATCTTCAGAATACTTTGACCAATATGAGAGATCAACTTGAGGTTGAAAAGGCCTCTTCATATGCTAAAGACACTAGAATCAAATCTTTAGAAGAACTAGTGATTGAAGTAGGGTATGACCCTTCAAATGTGAAAGCAACAGAGGAATTAATAAAGAAAAAGGATGCTGAAAACAATTGAAACTAAATCCTACAGAGCATCCATAGGATAAGGATATTGTGCAAGATGCAAATAAAAAAGATGAGATGATGATGAGATGATGAGTCTCATACTACAAATGACAGCACAGATCAAGGAGATGGAAATTGAGATGGACAAGCTTGTCCAAGAAAAAGAAGCTGCAAAGACTCAAAATATTCCTCCTACAGTCATTCCCATGGTAACAACAACAGTTCCTTCAACTCTAGCATAAGAGTTAGCACCAAAAGTTCCATTGGACAAAGCAGTACCAGTTACTTCTTCCACTACTTCTGACACAGAATCTTCCATTTCAGCAATTCAATAGTCAGATGAGGCCAGTAAACTCATTAAATCCATGGAAGATATGTCAATACAGAATAATGAGATCAATATATTGAAAGAGAAAATCAAGAACTTGGAAGATGCCAAGAAATTAGCACAGATAAATGCTAAAAAAGAGGAACAAAAGGCCAAAAGGTTAAGTGAACAACTTAAAAAGGTAGAACAAAATTAACCTTAAAAGAGCCCATGGCATACATAAAAAATTAGCTATGGTCCAAGATCATTGAGTCAATCATTGATACTTGGCCATCAATTCAAGTAATTTATGAGTAGAAGGACTTTCTTAAGGAAGCCAAAGAAGAAATATTGAAGACAAAAGAAGAGCTAGGTGCTAAGCCTGAAGAAGCCCAAGAAATAATCAAGTTTCTCAATACTAAAAACAAGAAAGAATTGGATGAAATAGCGACAAAGGACAGAACTGAAACAATTATTGAAGTATAAAGGTACTTTCAAAGAAAAATTTAATGAAACAGTTGGAGGAGAAGTGTCAAAATATGGACATGGGCATAACTAAATTCATGGTTAAGTTTGACACATTGAGGCAAAAAGGTTTGCCAAATATTCTTGTTATCAATGATAAGTTGATGAAGCAAGAAGATTGCAATAAAAAGATAAGGGAATTTGTCAAAGAACATGTGAGTAAATCAGATTGGCAAGGAGTTCCAATAGGCAAAGTGTTGCACAAAAGTATTGAAAACTTGTTTTATTTACAACATGAGATAAAACGCCTCTTTGTGGTCAAGCCAAATTTTGTTAGATACACAGAGGCTGATGAGAATTTCAGAAAACTCACAAAGATTAAATTACCAGATGAAGAGTTTTGGTAAAAACTCACAGATTTACTTTAAAAAGACAGTTTTCTGTGAAAGAAGATGAAAAAACAGAGTGTTGTTTTTACACAGTAAAAACATATTTTCAAGCAGTAAAACAGTCAAAACAACAGGTTAAAGAGTATCAGAGGTTAAATTGTATCAGTTAAAGAGTATCAAGTAGGAGATAAAGCTTCAAAACTGATTGAAGATCAGATTTCCAGCGTTAAAGACAGCCCAATAGCCAGCTACCCCAAATCCAACAAAATTACTATTTAATTTCAATAAATAGGACAACTTGCAAGTTTGCTATGTAATTGTCACTATCCTTTTGTAATAAGGTACTTTATTTTCCAAAAAAAATTCCTAGGACTATTCTAGGATATTTTGTATTACTTTTTGTATAAATACTTCATCATTTGAAGTATTAGTGTGGATTAATTGCTGAAGATTTCTATAGCTGGAACATTCTAAACCTAAGGGTTTTTGTAATAAAGCTCAAGTTAGAATATTGGATTTCAAGGAATAAAGCATCATATTACTGGATTCATGTGTTGGGCCACTAAAGTGAAGTACTTTCTACTGTTATCTGTCTATTATTATGTTTTTCATCCATTCATAAATGTGTTCTAAATTTTAATGTGAAATCAAGAATTGTTATATCAGAATTTGTTAAAAGCACTTTATTATTGACTGGTTTTCCTTTTAATGTTTTCTGCTGATATCCAGACTAGGGAACCCTTAATTTCTCCCCGATTTCAATTGACCCCTACCTTTTCACTCCTTATCCGGATCAAAGAATTCTTAGTTTCTCTTTATCCCGATTAAAACCATTTCACCAATCAGCCTTTGAAGATCTTTAGTGACTCTGTTATCTTTCCCTTTAAAAATTTGACTTTAGACCTTGATCCTAAGCTTTATGCTTGACACATTGACTCCATCTGCCCAATGGATTACAGATTCACAACTATCCATCTCATTAAGTGATTTTCCCACCAAAACCAGTCAAAACCTCAAAACCAATTTTCCCTAAATAACTAGCCTAAAATCAAACATAAAAACAAAGTTAAATCTTACAGAGAGAGCCCTCTTTGGGCCTTAGGAAGGGTAGATCCTAAAGCTTAAAAGTAGGTTTGTTGTTACCTCTAATGTTCTTTAAACTATAAAATTAAAATCTAACAAATTTGGGAATTATTAGAGTGATAACACTCGCTTTGGTATCCCCAAAGAGATTGTCATTGATCATGGCAGTCACTTTCAAAACACCACGATGGATGAATTGGCTCTGAAATTAGGTTTATGGCAGGAGAATTCATCTTCTTATTATCCTCATGCCAATGGGCGAGTTTAAGCCGTGAAAAAATCCTTGAAGATAATTCTTCAACGGACGATTGATAAAGCCAGATCCAATTGGCATATTATGTTGTATCCTACACTTTGGGCATACCGGATGTTAGTCAAAACTGCAACCATTTTTACTCTGTTTCAACTAGATTATGGGTTGGAATCTATATTTCCTATTGAATGTGAAATTCCCTCTCTTAAGTTAGCTTTTGAGCTTCTTCCTAACACTTCTAGTCTCGAAGAGCGCCTTCTCCATCTGGAACATCTCGATGAGCAACGTCGAGATGCAGCTACAACGAATGAGGCACATAAGAAATGGGTAAAATTTTAGTATGATAAGATGGTCAAACCTAGGTTTTTCTCTAAAGGTGACCTTGTCTTGGTTTATGCCTAAGAGAAGGATGCCTTGGGGGTAGGAAAATTCAAATCTATGTGGTATGGCCCCTTTATTGTAAAAAAGGTCCTGAAGAAAGGAGCCTATGCCTTGCTTGACTTTGATGGAAATGAGTTGGTGGAGCCCAGAAATGGGCTCTATTTGAAAAAGTATTATTCCTAGGCTTAGGCCTAGCGTCTTGCTTTGTTGTATATATTTTGTTTTTTGTACATATCTGGGTTTCAATTTTTGGTGTGATTTTCATGAATTTGATCTGCTTTGGAAGGTAATATTGGATGACATGAGTCACTTTGGTTTCACAAATGGTGCTAGTAGACATACCCAGAACTTGGCTTCCGCGGCTTGGGTACTCCATTATCTATCCGGTCAGTTGTTAGTTTCAAGAGGTGTCTGCATTTGTCCTGCTTCAAACAACGTAGCAGAATACACTGCAGTGGTCAACCTACTTTTGGAGGCAATATCTTTGGGTGTTGATTCGTTAGTAGTTTTATTGGATTCAGAGCTGGTGGTTTCAGAGTTGAACAACACATATTGTGTCCGAGACCCATTTTTACATTGATTGTTTTTTAGGGTACGTTTGTTACAACAATCATTCCAATTTATCACATTCATTCATATTCCTTGATTTTAAAATTGGATGACAGACTTATTAGCTAATCGAGCAATTGATTGGCATATTAATCATTCAATACTTTAAAAAACATATCAAATACATCATTCATTATCATACATTTGAGTCATCACATCAGATAAATCATTGTATATATATATATATCTATATCTATATATATATATATATATATCTATATATATATATATATCTATATATATATATATATATATATATATATATATATATATATATATATATATATATATCAGAGTGTTCAAAAATATACAAAATATAGACCATCATGTCCTACAAAATTGGGGCTTATGCCCGATCATGTCTATCATAAAAAATATTACAGTCATTTGATCATATCTATAATCTACTCTTGAGGTCCCTGCCCAACATTTGTGTTCCTATAGAACACAATGGCAGTTGCTACACGGTCGAATAACCGCACCAAGTCTCGTGGTACTCCTAATACCCGTCTCTGAATAGCCTCTAGTAGGTCCTCGATAGCAGCCATGGGCACTTGGAGAGTCAAGCTATCCAAGTTCCTTTGTACTGCATGGAGTGTCTTGCCAAGGTATTCAACGTCTACCTCACCTCTGCGATGCTTGTGCCTTGGGTACCCCTCCGGCCTGACTGGTCCCATGTCTGCATCATGATCATCATAATTTTTTAAGTCATTTAGTCCAATCAAAAACATTTTTTTATTTGTATATTTTGAAAAAATCATAAAAAAATCATATAATCAAAAATAAAAAATGCAATCTGACCAAGTGCGCCCCATGCTGCACCGGGTGGCCGGACTAGATATGGATCTGCACGAAAGTCCATCCCAACATAGGGATAATCTTCCATTGAAATGACTTGTTCTTCCCGCCATTGGAAGAACTCATCATCCAAAGTGGTCCAGGGAACTTCACTTCCTGCTAATCTCTTCATCAGATCTACCCATCAGGCTATTCTTGGATCTCTCGGGCTACTGATAGTTGAGATGACGTTGGGCCGAAGCCCTAAGACCCTCTCGAAGAAGAATGTTAACAAGATTGTACCATACCCAAAGTATTTAGTCTTTGCTTTTCGGATTGAAGTTAATTGTTTTTTCATATTGCTCAGCAAAGATGTGCACCAATCAAAGAGATGAATCGGGGATTCCACTGTATGTTCATTTGTGCCCGTGAAGCCTAATGCAGAGAAGCTGATCCTGCTACTCTGCCAATGGTAAAGAGAAGCATCTTAATGTATAAATCCTTTAGATCTCTGATAGGAATCTGAGTTCCTACCTTTTGTGCATTGTCTACATAATAGATTTGGACATAATCCTCTACGGTAAGCCCTCCAAGAGGCTTTTCGTGAAAGTCTACTGGGTCTCCCCTTTGAGAGAGTCCAGTAATGAAGCATATATCCTCCACTTCTATGCATAGAGGCATCTGATCAATTAGGAAAAAGTCTTCTTCCAGTTCCCAATGATCAACCAGTGTTTGAAGAAAACGAAAATTTCTTTTCATATTGGGCATTTTGAAAAATTTGAGCAATCCGCAATTTTGGAGAATATCTAAGGAAGTTTGATCCTCCATCACCTCATTGTCAATTGCACTATGCTCATGCTCTCTCCAGCTAATGGACATCCTGGGAAAAATCATTAAATGGTTGATTATATACAAGTTTTAAATTTTCGCTCTGCGCATATGCGACCTCGTTTGCACACAGTCGTGTATCATATGCAGGTTCGTCCACACAAACCCGCGTATGTGTAGATGGTTTCAATAAAAATATCTTTTCTACGGTCAAAATTCCAAAATTTTGCTTCAAACAGGAACGAAATTGATGAATAAAATGAGTTTAGATCTTATTTGATTGATTTGGCGTGATTTGATGGCCGATTGCTCTATATTTGAGAAGAGGAATGTTTGCCCCAAAGCTCTTTCTCCACTTTTGCAATGTGAAAATGATCAAAATGTGAGTCAAATTGTGTATTTATGCCCATAATTGGAAATTTTTTTACAAGTTTTACTTGTGCTTATTTTTTTGAATTTGACTAAGGTTATATAACTGTTCGGCTTGTAAGCATTGGGCAAGGTATTTTTTTAGGTACATTTTGCTGAATTCGAGCTTTTCCTAGTTTTCCTTTGGATCCATGACCGCTGACTTGTCATGGCAAGTATTTGATTTCGAACTGGCATATAGATTAAGGAATTCACTTTCCATTGCATCTTTGCATACTAGCCTCCATTTTGATCACTTTCCATAGGGTCGATCCCATCATGTCATGAGTACTTAACCCATTTCACTCACCGATTTTTTAATCATGACTTGGTGGTAGAGCCATCCTTTACATGGGTTTCCTAGTTAGTCCCTTGCTAGCATTTGTTGCCCATGCTACAATTTATGTAGGATTGGGAGTCCTCTTTAGTCCCACCGTGTCTTATGCATTGAAGCTTCATTCTTCTCCTTCTTCGCTATCATTTTTCTGGCCATTTACCCTAGAGGCTCCCTTATGTTGTCGAGCTGTATTACTGAATTGCATATTGACTACTTGTCTATCTTGGCCTTTAGCCGGCTTCATTTGGATTCTTGTTTAAGCCATATTTTGACCATGTATTTCTGTACAAGTTAACCATGCAATCACTTATATTCTGCGACTTGACATATTTACCCATGGACAGAACGTTCCTTTGAGTGTCACTTACAAGTTTTTTCCACCTTGCATTGAGCATAGGATTGTTCCTATCCTAGGAACTAGTGCATCTGTTTCACGACACTCTTGTACTATAGCATTCTTTTATTATTTTTCAGGCTTTGAATATGAAAAAGACAAAAACATTAAATATGTGGAAAAAGAACGGGAACGGGATATTACTTCCATACTTGATGGCAGCTACAGTGTTAGTTGTGTCGCCCTTGAACAAAGTAGAAAAAAGCTAAGTATTTTCTCCATTCGGGAAGGTTTTAGTTTTTGACTTAGGAGAAGCTATAACCTTGTTTCATGAGTCAGTTCTCCCCCGGTTGGTTATCTTTTCCAATCATATGGAGGGTTTGTGTATCCCTACTGCATGAAAAACTTATACAAAGTTATCATTTGCTACCATAGTCAACATGAGTCGTGCTTTTGTTCAAGGAAAGTTAACTTGAGTTGGCCTTTTTGCGGTGTCTCTTGACTCATTTTTTAGTCGGCCTTCCCGGTCTTTTTAGTATCTTATTCTATCACATCAAATATTTTGTCCTTTTCTCGTGCTGGTTTGAGAAGTTCTCCACTGACTTCTTACTGGTGGGTTTGTCTCTTATCCACTACGACATATTGCTCTAAGAGTAAATCTTGAGCCACACCTTGCCCTATTTACATCATTGATAGGTGACCTTGTGCTCAAAATTTGATCATCATCATGGGTCTTTGACTGAGTGGTTTCCCTTGTGTTCGACTTCAGCTTACATCATCACACCTGGGATTCGTGCATTACCTTGATCTCCATTTGACCCTATCGGTGGATATCTTGCCTCTTTGTCAGCTTTCATTATTGGTTGGTTTAGAGGGTTTCTGTCGTGCACTAGCTTCATCTTGTGCATGCCGGAAACGTACTTCGAGTTGGTTACTTCACTTTACTTCATCTAATTCCTTCCAAAACTTGGCCTGCGGGTTACACTCGCGTTGAACTGATGTGGGGTGCCTTAATGCCTTCCTTCCAGCAGATCTTTTCCCATCGACTCCAACTCATTGCTCTAGGAATAAGGTCTAGAGTCCTTTTTGTCAGTACCTTAGAGTTTGCAATCATTAGTGGCAGACTCTTCGTTATCGATAGCGAGGATACATCATTGCCGCTTGATTGATAGATTCTTTCAAGTGTTCGACTTAAACTCATTCATTCGCACTTTCTAGATTGTACTAGGGCACCTTGAAACTCATTATCATTATCAGTGTGTTGTCTCGCGTTTGTTAACGATATACATCAATGACCGGTAATAAAACGATTTCTCACATGGTCGACTTCAACTCATTTATTCCCATTGTCTAGAATTGTGCCATGGTGATCGATGAAGACCTTGGGTTTGCATCATCATGCTTTGGTTCACTATGATAGCTCCTTCAGTTTTCTACTAGTGACACCATCCACCCTTATATGTTGTAGTTTCCTCACAACAACATCTTATATGTTGACTCCCGAGTTGCTTGTTGTACCATTTGTTCCACCACTATGATTTGGTACTTGGAGATCGGTTGTGACTTTTTGTGTTCAGATATCTATTGCAACATCATTGATAAGTCTTCTATATGTGATACTTGGACCTGATTTTGACTTGTACTTCCGGCAGTGATTAGATGATTCAATATGTACTTTACATTTCAGCTATACTTGTATACATATTGGATCCGCTCTATAATTCATATGCGAACATGCTTTTATTTCATTGAGAATGGGTATGCCCGCCTCAAACATGAGCTATCTTTCTGATCTCTTTCACTGTTTTTTTGGCAGGCTGAAATCTGGTGAAGTCCTCTCTAGTCCTTGCAAGGTTCTTTCTATGCCCATAATACATTTCGGCCATCATGTACCCCTTCTGACCTCATATATTATGGGGCATCTGTTATAGCATCATTTATCACCAGCATATACTTGATGAATTATACATTGGCCTTGGACAACCCTTCCCTTCAGACTCAGACATATTTCTCAAAAAATAGTTTCTTAAAACCCATACATGACTCTGCCCAGAATTTTTCGTGTATACACGCGAGTCCTTACATATAGAACCGCGTATGCCTTTTTAAACATTAAAAAATATATAATTTCCCTATTTTAGAGACAGGGTTTACTGTTGTTCTTGTAACTTAACTACCCCAGCCCGTGGCCTAACTGTTCCCAACTGTAAAAAACTAATTTGAGGGAGTATAAAAGCCCCTCAAGGGAATGGCCTAAGGGAGGAAGAGAGGGAGAAATATAGATATTATACACTGTTGGAGCCCTATCCAAGTCTGATATATTCCCTGTGCCTCCTGCACTTACTAGATATTTTCAGGAAACCCTTGTTTCCTTGAGATGTTCACTCACCCTATGTGACATCCATTGTGCAGTATCCTTGGAAGAATTTTTGAGAGGCTAAGGGATGGATTGATCCAGAGGATGGTATGCTCGAAGGCTGTGGCAGATTTCAGGTGATCTCTCCACATTGGTTTACTGTACATGTCATTAATAACAGAAGTGCCATCTTTTTCCTGATGTTTACGTGTCAATAATATTTTATACATGTGTAATGATCTTAAATCGTTCATTTAATATTGTTTTATGAGATTATGCATGATTTACACTAACATCTAGAACATATATATGTTGTACAACTAGGATTTTGTGCTTGTTCTTTATTGGTTTACAAATTTCGCAGCACAAAGAGTTGCAGAGGGTTTGCACCCCGAGGGATCTACTACAACCAAAGGATATCCGAGTAAGGTCTGCAGCTTGTAGTTTCTATTTTAAAGCATAGAATTTGGTTAAGTGAGTCCTTCTTGTAATGACATGCCCCTGATCTGTGAAGGTTTATCAACCTAAGGCCTTAGGGTAACATTACCCGTAACAAGGATTTCTACATGGTGAAGGCTCTGAAATTTCTGATCACTGGAGTGATCATCCAGTGAAGCAGCAGCAAGTTTCCCAACGCTCTACAATGCTGTAAGAGGATATGATGAATAAGAGGATATGAATAAGTTGGAATAGTAAATTTTGTTTTTGCTTTCTTGTTTGATGAATAATAGGATATGGAGATCCATAAATCTCCTTAATATGAATAAAAACAATGCCAATGTGGAAGGAGGACATATTGGCAACTTAATTGAGCACCCTTGCATGTGAAAAGGGGTTGGAACACCTAGACTGGGTCAACTTTGACCAAATCAACAACGCTGTCATGGAGTAGTGGCATTCATTGAGGGACAATGCAGTTTTAGTTGGAGACTCTTTGCATGGAAGTAGTGTCTTAAATGAGTGGGGCCTAGGGTTAGGAATCTCATCACTTATATAAGGAAGAGGATGGCAACCATATTCATTCATGTTGAGGTTATTATATTTTGATATATGGTCTGTTTAGAAATATCGCTTTCTTCAGCTGTTTAGCTAATATTGCAGTGTTGTTTAGCACAGGGTGTTCTTGATCTGGAATCCTACCTCTATCCTTGAGAGGCCTCAAAGGAAGAGTTTGCATTATATTTCCACATTTAGGCATTAGGCCAAGCTCCATCTTTCATCTACAACGCAAATCCTGTTGAGGGTTGTGTTGTGTTGCAGGTTGCAATAGTGGAGAACACATTTGGGTCACTTTAGTGCTTATTTTCAGTGGAGGAGGGTTCCTGTCCATTGGAAGGTTAGTTAGGAAGGCCCTTGAGACTTATTGTAGCATTTGGCATTAGGCCACTTATTTATTTTCCCCTACAATGCAATTTTTGTCTTGGACTGCATTATTTTTAGGGAGGAGTTGCAGGGTGTTTTCAGTACACCATTTGGGGAGGAGGTTTTCTAGAAGAGGTATCAGCCTTTCATTTAGAGGATCTATTGGAGGAGGCTGCATTATTTTTCATATCAGATCAACCACATTTTTCCAGCTTATTGGTTGCAGTGAATCTTCAGCCCTAGGGCTTGGGTTCCCATCTTGTATATTGGTGTATTTTTGAAAACCCTTTTTGGGTTCTTTGTTGGAGGTTGTATAGAGCCTAGATCTACAATTTTTTACCTTTTGAGGCATATAACAACCATCTATATTTTGTTTATTCATTTTCTATAGTAGTGCACCTATGATTGCGCTATAGTAGTCTTCCGACATTTTGATATAGTAGCAACACCTCAATATTGAGGGTTTTCTTCATTGGAGGCTTGTTATATATTTTATTATGGTTTGTAGCCCATCATTTTGTACTGTTTTGCTGCTATTATAATGAATAAGAAAGTTCCATATTGGTCTCCATTATTTATGTCATGATTTACACTGCTATTTCCATGGTTTTGCACTATATTCCTGCTTTTCCCATTTGAGAATATTACATGTTCACATGCAAACTGCCCAAATTTAGTGTTAGCGGATAAACTAGCAGAGAATTAGTAGCGGGGCCCAAAATTTTTGAATTTTCCACTTTTAACTAGAGTTAAGTCCAGTTCCTCTAAATTTAGTGGAGGATTTTTAGGGGTTATTGGGCAAATTGAGTTCGGGCTCTATCTTGAGCAAGGTTCGACCAATTTTGGAGTGCCAATAGTCAATTTCGACTATCTCAGACATTCAAGACTCATTGGTGAGGGTTACAGAGCCAGCATAGGACTTTTGAGCAATTTGTTTCTTCAGATAATTTCTAGGGGCCACCAGGGCCACCATGGGCCAGTAGCAGTTTGAGGCCTAGCCAGTGCAGCTAGAGGCCTTATTCAGAAATCCAATAGTCAGTTTTGGATGTTTTAGACATTATGAAACTAATGGTGTGGTTTTTAGAGCCTGTAGATGAATTTTTAAGGCCGAGATGCTTCAATGAAGTTCCATGGGCCACTAGGGCCAGCAAGTGCCAGCAGCAATTTGAGGCCTAGCCAGGGCATCTAGAGGCCTTATTTAGCAAACCAATAGTCATTTCTGACTGTTTTGATACTTCAGAATCCATTGATATAGTTTTTAGAAGCTTTTGAGGACTTCTGAGAGCCTAGATGCGTTGAAGAAGTTTTTAGTGACCCCAGAGCCAGGGGGTGCCACTAGGTGTTGGAGGCGAAACCAGAGCAGCCGGAGGAAAGAGCCAAGTCAAGATGACAAGAGCTCAAGGAGACATAGCCCACGATATTTGGGTGAACTCCTAGATTAAATTTTCTGTTATTTATTGATTTTTATTTTCTGCATTATATGAATGTTGCACATGTTTAAAATCAGCAAAAACAAATGGAATTAAAGCACTTAAACAGTTAAAAAGCATACACATGTTTCAAGTATAAATTCCACAAAATTCAAGTATAAGCTAGATATTTTATTTGTTTAACTGAGTGGGAGGTTCTTGAAAAGAAAAAAAAGTTATCCAACCCATTTTTAGATCATGCACTATTATTATTACTTTGGGAAATAAGTTATACAGGATACCTGAGGTAGCCCCGCCTATCGCCATCTCTTTGATCTCTGCTAAGCAATGCAGTAAAATCATCTCCTAGGAAATTTATTTTCTTTATGATTCTCTCTCAAAGCAAGGGGAAGATAGTGGCCACATACATGGCCCCAAGGAAGGGTTACCCCATGCATCAGAAGCAAGCAAATAAGATCATGGAAGAATATAAGGACATCTTCTCCTCATCCACAAGGATTCCTTTGCACTTTTTTTGGACATGGGACCCCTTGATGAAAGAAATTAGAGAAGACTATGAAGATCAAGGAGTAGAGCGTACAACACAGAGTCTACTTTCGAGTCTTAGGGGCTTTGGGGTGGGTCAAAGCCCCTTATTATGTAATGGGATGGGATTATTTTGTGAACGTTGAAATCCGCCCATGGTTTTCGAACCATGGTATTGTAAATGCAAAAATCTATATAAGGAGTCTAGATAGAAGTCATAAAGGAGAAAAATTCTGAGAATTGGTGAGATGAATTTGGATGTAAGGTTTTTTTTAGTCAGAGTATGTAGTTTTTGGTTAGAGGAAAGGCTCCTGTAGCTGAGTGCGCAAAGACCTTAGGAAGTCTGCAGCTACGTGCGCAGGGTGGAAGTGAATGTATGAGAAAGATCTAAGAAACTAATGAAAGACCTGTTGAGATAGATATGTGTTTCTGTTTATGTGTTTTACTTTGTTTATTGTTTATGAATATCTCTGCTAAGTAAGGGTTCTTATTTGTAAGTGCATAACTTAGTTCTTTTTATGGTTCTTTACCTTGTTTTATGCATGATTAAGTAATATTGTGCAATGTGCTAGTAAGTTCAACAAATGTGTTGAAAAATTATTATATAATTAACAGATATGTTATACGAAGCTCTTCCAAGGAAGAAAATCCCTAAAGCCACAATCCACTGTCCCTATGGATACAGAAACTTAGTTCTAGAATCTCCCTATATTGCCTCGGGTGAGACTTCGGTCTGCGCAAGCATATCGTTGCTGAAAGGGTCGGTAATAGTGGGTTTTGTTGGTTTGCGCAACCACATTTGAACCTGGGGCTAGGCCCCATCAAGCCAACAAATTGTTCTGTTGCCAGGACTGAGATCTCACTGAGGGATAGTTGGATGTGGCATATGTTAAGTAAGAGATTGAAGATTGGGTAGATCTAAAATAATGTGAGTTGGTTGTGCAAGAAAATAGAAATCTGTGCATATCTACTACACATTGGTTAAAGAAGCATATTTATATAGATTAGTACGACATATTTTTCTCATCGTTTGCTAGCGATCTATACAAGTGGATATCAAGGCTAGCTGTGAAGATGGGTAATTTCAATAATAAGCCTACTGCTTGGACTCCAAATCTGATTAAGTAGCTAAAGAAGGATGATAATGAGATTGTGAGAGTTGTTGATTATTGGATCGATAATATTCTTGGAGGGTTTATTACGGAGTTCACAATCGATACCTTGGTATCCTATAGCGAAGCAGAGTGCAAATTTTTCAAATGTCTGCGAGGTAATTACCTAAATTTACTGAAGTTTTGGATTAAAATGCTATTGTGTGAAAAGGGTGTACTATAGGTGCACTCAAATTGATGTTTGGAGAAACAAAACTTGGTGCTACACGAAGCATTAAGAGATTCAAAACAAATTGGAGTACTTACGTTGAAACTAAATATAGTCTGATGTTTGGATCTGAAGGAGGGGAAAGCAACCCCACTACCTCGAGGAGTGTGTCGCTGAGATCTGAAAATTAGTAGAGAACTTCAGATATTCCCCAACCTTCAACCCTCGTCACCACCCATCACCTCACTATTCCTCCACCTCCCCCATTCACCATGGCCCAACACCCAAAGATTCTTGTATTCAAGGGATTGGATGGTCCTGAAAATTTTCAATTTTTTGCATAGGAAATATGGAATTTGTAGAACGTTACAAATGAAAATATTATTAAAGCGCAGTTGGTTACCGCACTGCAAGATAGGGCATTTTCCTAGTGTTAGCACTGTAATTTTTCCAAATATTTACAAAGTCTGATCATCATTCTCCAGGGAATCAATCTGCCTTTTCAGTTTGATTATAAGATGAAAGTGTCGCTGCCAAAGTGTAGTGGTGAGAAAAATTCACTTTCTACCTTCATTCATTTCATTTTCCCTCTTTCACCTTTAACTTTCCCAAAAAACCCAAAGTCCAGCCTCTCATTTCCCTTTTCAAAACCCATTTTTAACTCATAAAATCCAATTTTTATAGTTAAAAAGTAACTCCACACACCCATCAACAGCCATATCATATTTCCTTTTTAACTTACCATATATTTCTTTTATCGCAGTTTTTACTCGCACCATAACAAAACCTTGATTATATCATATATTATATGATATACCTTACCACACTTAATAAACATTTTGGACCCCTTACCTTTCATTGCAATAAGCTCTTAGCGGTTTTAACTCCCATTCACGTTACAATTTCCATTTCCTACAAAACCCCCGAAATGCGGGTTGCAGTATGGTCTGGGACCCATACTTCCCTTTAATACGCCTCGAATATGTTATAAAGCCTTTTTTTTGCTTCGGGCATCTTTTTATCATATTTCCATGACTTAATGAAGTTTTATCTTTCTGCTTTGAAAAGACGTTTAAAGGGCCCTGCCTACCTTTTCGCATCTCATTTTCACAAATTTCACTTACACATTACTTCCACTCCCTCAAAACTTTCGATTTGCAATTTACGGGCGGTACCACCATCTTTCATGACACATCCCTCCTTTCACATCGCACATTGCACTTCGCCAGTTTCAACATTTAGCTCCCGTGTTTCATAATAAAACTTCCGATGTGCTATCTGCGGGCAACCCCACTGTTTGTTATTCCACGTCACCTACACTCTCATCGCACATCACACTTTGCGAGTTTTAACATTTAACTCTTGTGTCTCATAAAAAAACTTGTGATGCACGATCTGCGATTGGTCCGACTTCTTTGCCACGTCATCACCCCATCGCAAATCACATTTTCTCCTGTTTGTGTCTTAAGTTTAAACGCTCCGACCCCGATTTGCGATTGTGATATATGTCTAAAAGGTTTTCTCCTCCCGCTTATCATTCATTCCGCTCCACCTCTCCCCTATCAATTAAACCTTTTTCAAAGGGTTTCTTTGTAATATCTCATAAAATTAACCTCCGCCATTCTATCCAAAAATTTTCGGGTTTTCCGCCATTACAAAGGGTTTTCCACCAAAGAAGGAAAGGAATAGTGGAACAACGACATAGTTTCTCTTAAACAGTTTTCTACCACTACTCTGAGCACCAGCACATTTATACAAGGCACTAGGCAGCATTCAAGGAACAACCACACACCATTTTCACTATTGTTTACACTTTTTGTGGAGTTGGTTGCACTAGAATAGAAGAGGAGTCTTCCCATAGGCTGCCACATCATACAAACCCCTCCGAATTGTTAGCCTTAATGCTATTTGTTTTCATTATGTCATAGCACTTTGTATTAAAGTCTTAGGATAAGCCTCACCTCTTGCACGCGGTTGTAATGACTTTTGAAACAGATTTTCCTTACTCTGTGGAAGATGACAGTATTATATTTTGTATATATGTGCCAAACTGATATGAAGTCAGGGTTGGTTGGTGGTTATTGAATTTTGACTTATATGAACTGTAATTTTTTTTGTGAATGAAATGGAATAATACTACTGAGGACTTATTACCAATTTGCTGTGTGTATTGTCTACTTTGTTTGTGTTTCCATATCTCCTTTCTTCCAGTTCCAGTTTGCAAATCATTATACTGTTATGTGTTTTTATTAGTCTCTTAATCTTGTTATGTGTTTTATCAGTTTTTTTTAGTCTCACACAGTGAGAATTCCTGATAAAATCTATATTATAAAAGTGGAAGAGCATCACTCATGATAGTTAATCTTCATGATATTTTAGTGAGAATCTTGTCAGACTAGAAATAGCTTTCTCTCAATGGAATATTGTCAAACTGCTACTTTTGTCACTTTCTACTAAATCAGTAGATTTCTATTTTACAAACCTATTGATTCTCCTCTCATCTTTCAATTTCCTTTCATCATAGACTACAAAATTGCACCTTGCTACCACATCAAGTTATAATAACCTCTTTAGTAGAACTGTGGATTTGACCGAAATCTCTCTTGAGTAAATCAGAGTTTATACCATCTTCCAATCCTATAAAAAAAAAATTAAAATTTCCTTAGAGTTTAAGATGTGTCTGGTCAGGCGCTTGTTGCAGTCCAAGTGCTGATTCCAGTGCCAAAATCTTTTGGTGCGTCTGCTGGGATACGAAAGCCTTGTAACAAGGTATTCTCCCAAGTATATTTTTATGAATTGTTGATAACCATTTCTTTATGGTGAACAAGAATTGGTGACTTGAAGAAGACTGCAAATTTGTTCACCTGGAAACTCCACGAAGAGGAAGAGGGGTTTCAAGACCTCCTTCTACAAGAAGGAATCATAGATCCCCAACTGTTACTCCAATTGCTGACCCAGAGAAAATCATCAAAGATGCCAAAGGAAAATAGAGATCAATTGAAGCCACATCTCAGTCAGTGAATAAGGTACACAAAAAGTACGTTCCAAAGAAAAAGGTACCTCTATCTACTTTAGAATCTAAAGAGGTTTTCGTTTCAAAAGATTCTGTTGAAAAATCTCAAGTTGAAGTTACTCCCCTAGAAAATAAAATAGATGTTGTTAACCTAGGTTCAGCTAAAGGTTTTTCGTATTCATCACCTATTAAATATAAAATAAGTATTGTTCTAGTCAAAGAAGGAGAAACTAAATTTCTAAGTGTTGATAAGAAATCAAAAGAGTTTGTGCTTACTGAAGGGGAATTAGAACAAGTATTGGCTATTACACCTTTTCTTGATAGGGATATTTTGATTGAAGAAGACTTCAAGACTATTTTAAATTTCCTTCAAACTCATCCTGAATACTAGTCTCTTGTCACCCCTCAGCAATAATATTTTCCTTTCTCTCCAAATCCAGCTGTTGGGTCATCTTCCTCTCATCCACTTGAAGAGATTGTACCTGAAGGTCTTACTTTTAATTTATCTAATTTCCTTGCTCAACAAAATAAATTTGAATTAAATCCATCCCCTCAAGATACAACTTTAGATTCTGATTCTTCTACTGAAGGAGAAGTCAAGACATCCTCTGTTCATATTTTTGAAAACCCACTCTTCTTAGTTCCAAAGCCTGAAAAATCATCTCAAGGACCTCAATTTTCTGCTGTCCTAAATCATAATCAAAATTCACCAATTGTAATTCTTATTTCTCAAACAGCTACATCAACTGTACATCAGCAAAATATGGCTCAACCTGCCCTTACAAGGATGCAACAGATAGTGGCTGCAAGATATGCGCCACTTGTTCTCCCTCAACACATGCATGCACTTCCCCAAGGAGATTACTTGAAATATCTTCCAAAATACACTAGGGAGGGAGAAGGATTTTCTGCTGAAGAACATTTAGTGGCTTTCTATAGTTATGCTGACAATCAAAATATTGAACATGAAGATGTCTGGTCAAGACTCTTTGTTTAGAGCCTAGATGGTGAAGCTCGAAAATGGTTTAGAAGTTTGGCTCCAAATTCAATTACAGGAATTGAGGAATTAGAAAGGATATTTGTGAAGCATTGGGGTGATAGGAAAGACTATGTTTATTATATTACATAATTTGGAACTCTGAAGAAAAATTTAGATGAGTCTTTAGCTGATTTTACTAAGAGGTTTAATAAGATTTATCAAAAAATTCCTGAAGAAATTAAACCTACTGAAACCACAACTATGATAAATTTTTCAAATGCTTTAGATTCTGATTTTGCTTTATGGTTGAGGGTTGAAAAATCACAAACACTGACAAGTATGCAAGAGGCTGAAATTGGAGTACAGTCTATTCTCATGGCTTCTAATAAATTAAAAATGAAGGAAGAAAAGGCAAAAGACAAAAATAAGATGAAAGAAGAAACACCTTCTTCTTCTAAGTCTCTTACAATGAAAGAAAAGATCGATCAAATGTCCAATTTGATCAAGGAACTTGCCTCTAAGATGTCAAAATTAGAGGTATAAAATAAACCAGCTACTAGAGCCAATCAAAACGAAGCTAATAGAAATTAGGCTCCCTTCAAGAGGCCTTTTCAGCCTCAACAAATCCTACAACGCCCAAGGAGGAATGTTGACAATCAAAATGTTCAGCCTCCTTTGAATAATTTTGCTGAAGAAGAACAACAAGGAAATGATGAAGAAAATGAAGAAATAAACCATGTGGGAGAAACTTCACAGTCAACATGTTTGACATTGGAGGAATATGAAGATAGATCAAGAATTTGTTTGTTTTTTTTATGATATGAATGCTCAAATTTATGCATAGAATGATCAAAGAAAGCAAGAAGTTCAAAACCAAAATTACCCTTTGAAGTCAAAAGGTCCTGTTCAACAGCCTCAACAAAAATCAGATTCAGATAAACAAGCTGCTAAACAAAAGGCCAAGGTAAATGAGGTTCCTCCACCTCAAAATTCTGCTCCAATTGTCAAAATTAGAGAAGAAAATAAGGAATTAATTCCAATTTATTTTAGTTTCAAATTTGAATTGAATAAAATCAAAATTCTAGTTCCACTCATAGAATTATTGAAAAATCCAGCATATAAAGAGTCTTTTAAGAGTCTGCTGCAGCCTCCTCTCGCCCCTGATTCAGTCAACCTTGAGGATGAGCATCCCACCATTTATCTAGGCTGTCATGTCCAAGACCAAAATGATGATAACTCACCGCCTTTCTACCTGTCACTCAATATACATGACAAATCGCTGCATTATTATCTGTTAGATTTTGAAGCTTCCCACAATCTCATGTCAAAGAAAGTGATGGATGAATTGGGATTAGAGATCACTAAGAAATACCATGACCTTTACACCTTTGACTCCAAAAAATTCAAGTGTCTAGGAGTGCTTAAGGATTTGGTTGTTTCCCTTACCCAGCTGCCTATGAAAATCTTAGTGATGGACTTTGTGGTTGCTGACATTCCTTCTAGATTTGGGATGTTACTTTCCAGATCTTGGTCTAAGAAATTGGGAGGTACCCTTCAGATGGACATGTCATATGCTACCATCCCAGTATTTGGAGGGGAATTCAGAAGGTTGTATAGGGAAACTCAAATGGCCTACATCATTATTGATCAACACAATCCATCAAACCATCCAATATATGCTGAAGAAAAGGAATTGGGGTTATCAATTCTGCACCTTGTTGCTGATGAAAATGATTTCCAACCTAAATTAAGTGAAAAAGAACACTTTCAAAGTAAAAATGAGCAGCATTCAGAAGGAGGACAGATCTGGAAATTTTACTTTGATGGAGCCTCTTCAAGAGAAGGATCAGGAGCCAGTGTAGACCTCATTTCTCCTACTCAACAGAAGGTGACCATATCATACAAAATACAATTTTCTACCACTAAAAACATTGTTGAGTATGAAGCACTTGTGCTCGGTATGAAGGCAGCAAAATATTTTGGAGCAGAACAACTAATTGACTTTGGTGATTTAGAATTGGTGATTAAGCAAGTGAGAAATAATTACCAAGTGAAAAATTCAAAATTGAAGAATTATAGGAATGAAGTCTGGGATTTGATTGAACATTACTTTTCAACATTTAATATAAATTTTGTCACTAGAGAAGAAAATCAAATTGTTGATTCACTAGCTATTGCTGCGAGTAATTTCAAAGTTCCTCTAGATGTCAAGGAAATTTATGATGTTAAAATAAAAATCAGGCCTTCAATTCTTGATAACATCAAGCACTGGAAAGTATTTGAAGATCATAGAGAGATTCAAAATTTTTTGGAGTGTGTATAAGATTTTTTAGAGATACAAATTGATGATGAGAAGGAAATTGTTGAAAACCAAAATAACAACCCTTTTAAGAAAACTATGGCTGGGAAAAATATTATAGATATGAAAAATAATTTTATTCCTAAGGGTTTGGTTCCTTTAGAAAGACTATTTGATAATAATGATTTTTTTCTCAAGCCTGAAAGCAAGGTTGATAGAGAGAGTGCAATAGAGTGTAACGTTGGTACAGAAGATCAGCCAAGATTAGTCAAAGTGTCCAAATTCCTTCCTCTGGAAACTGGAACAAAATATATCAAACTGCTGAAGGAATTTGCTGATATTTTTGCATGGTCTTATAGTGAGTTGAAAAATTATGATAAGAGCATAATGGGGCACAACATCCCTTTGAAAACAGAAGCAAAGCCTATAGCACAAAAAATCAAACACATCAATCCCATGCTGCTTCTAATCATTGAGAAAGAAATCAAAAAATTATGGGAAGCAAAGATTATTCTTCCTCTGAGATTTTCTAACTGGGTAGCTAATATAGTGCCAGTCTGGAAAAATAATGGAGAAATAAGGATTTGTGTTGATTTTTGCAACCTACACCAATGCTCCTTGAAATATAACTATCCATTGCCCAAGATGAATTATATCTTACAGAAGGTTGTAGGATCCAAAATATTGTCAATGATTGATGGCTTTTCAGGCTATAATCATATTTCAGTTGATAGGCAAGACAGAGAAAAGACAACATTTACCACACCATGGGGTACATTCATGTACAAACAAATGCCATTTTTTTTTATGAATGCAAGTGCAACCTTTCAAAGGGCAATGGATATTGCCTTTTCGGGAGAAAATGATAGATTTGTGGTCATCTATTCAGATGACATCACAGTATATTCAAAATCTAATGAAGACCACTTGAAACATCTGAAGTAAGTTTTTTACAAATGCAGAAAGTTTGGTTTGTCCTTAAACCCCAAAAAGTCGTCTTTTTTGTCCAAGAAGGTAAGTTATTGGGACATATTGTAACATAAAGTGGCATTTGTATTGATCCAAGAAGAGTAGAAGTTATTCAGAAGGTTGGTTTTCCAAGAAATAAGAAGGAATTACAGTCATTTTTAGAGAAAATCAATTTTCTGAGGCGTTTTGTTCCTAACTTTGCAAAGCTGATCAAACATATAAATGTTTTGCTGAAAAAAGATGCAGAATTTAAGTGGTGAGATGAAGCAAAGAATTATTTTTCAGAAATTAAGTCCACCTTGACTGAAGCACCAGTTTTGATTAGTCCTGATTTTGAAAAGGATTTTCTGATTTTTTCGTATGCTTCAGAAGAAACAATTACAGTTGTCTTACTACAGAAGAACAAGGAGGGTTTGGAGCAGCCAATTTCATTTTTTAGTCGTGCTTTAAGGGATGCTGAATTAAAGTACAGCTTGACTAAAAAAAAACATATGCACTAGTTAAGTCTTTGAAGTCTTTTCGAGTTTATGTGTTGCATTAAAAAATAATTGCTTTTGTGCCCGATATCACTGTTAAAGATGTGTTGTTGCAGCTTGATGCAGAATTTCTACACAAACCAAAATATTGCGCATAATAGAGTGTGTATTCTCTTAAACATGAAATCCTAAATTTCAAAATCTTCATACAAACCACTTAGATTCAATACAGAATATATATGAAGAGAGAGCCAAACATAACCAAAATACTTGCATAAAATACAACAAGAAATTACAGATTCAAACCCTTCTTTGGCCGAGTATTACATTTGTGGCCTCTTGCTCTCACCTTTACAACTCGTCACACTGTCACACCATTCCTACTCTACGCTTTCTTTCTCTTTTCTGTCCTATTCCATCTCTATGCCTATCTATCTTCCATCCTCATACAAAGCTCATATTTATACATAATTGTGGATTAATTTGAATCCATAATTTCCTCCACAAATAACTCAACCAAATTCTAAAATATCTTTATCCCTCCTTTGAATCAACTAAGTTCCATTTAAGGAGTTCATAATACCTAAATTATCTATACAACCCAACTCCACTCATATTATCAATTTATTAAGAGAATATTTACAATAAACCTCACACTCATATTTTCCTCTCAATTTATTTAAAATGTGCATAATTTATAAAATAATTTAAAAAAACATCACCCCCTAAATCACCCAAATAAAAAATGACAATTAAGCAGGATGCTCCTGCATCAGACTCCCCATGTAGAAAAGTTTCCATAGACTCATGTCTATGAGGTCTGTCACTTTTCTGTAATAATGCGACAGCGACAAGTCTCAATGACTTGCTACCTCCAGGATTCCAAACTCCGTTTTATCGCCGGTCCTTTAAGGTATCAACTCTATTTTTTAATTCTGCATAGAATTCCTAGAATAGTATTTTCAGAACACGATTGAATGTAACTCTTGGTTTTCCATACCACACCATCTTTATTTCTGGAAATACAGACTGGCGTAGAAACGTTGATACCCATTCTTCTAGTCTCCAAACTTTGAAAGAATCTTGAACTGGTTTTACATTAGCATTCATAGGTTTATCAGCTGACTCGGTAGTATTGAATTTAATAAGAGCTAAATTAGAAAGCTCATCATCACCAACATCACTCACTCTGTCAACCGGATTCCATCGGCCTTTACAACAATTTCTTCTGTCAATTCCTCGAAGTAATTTCTCTTTGTCACTTTCATCAATACGATTGATGTTTTATGTAGTGTCTTCTTCTCTTTCTGTTACAATTTCTCTGGTTTTATCTTCTTCGGCCTCTATCTCTTTGTCTGCTGCTTCTGTCTCCAATTGCGTTGAACACTCAACTTTCTGAAAAGAAGAATAATCAAGAACTTCTCCTTTATCACAACTATAGTCATTGACTGTCCCTATAGTAACAAATTTCTCATTCGGTGTTGTACCTACATTCATTACCAAATCAATAGTTTTAAAAATACAAGACCTTTCGGCCTCTTTTGATGCTGCAAGCACCAATATCCCATCATAGACCTTATGAATTTCAGTAAATCCCCTTTTGAATTGCTGGTTGCTTTCATCTTTATCCTACTGGATTAATATTGTTGTTTCCTTTATGTCTCTAAGGACATAACTTGTTTGTTGCTCCTGATCTTTCATCTCATCTCCAAATACTTTCTGCTCAATTCCTCTGATTTCAACATCATATTTATTAATGTTGTCTTATGTGTCTACAACCACATTATTATTTGAAGAGTTAAAACATTCACTTAACTCTATAAATGTTAGAAACATTTCATCCTTATCATGCACGGTAACTGCAATCTCTTCTTTATCAGGTTCTGCAAGCTTCATTTCTCCTTAAGGTTCTTTGAGAAATCATTCCAAGAACTCTATTTCCATGTGAAATATTTCCATCATTTCATCACAACCTTCATTCTCAGTTTCATTCTTCTTCTGGCAATCCTCTTGAGGTATACTGTTGTCTGTATCATCACATTGCAAAATTCTTTCATCAATTTCATTAAACAAATTCATTTGTTTGCCTCCTTGGAATATTACTATGGCATTTTCATTATGCTTCTGCTCCATAACAGCTTTAACTGGCTGTCTTACACCAAACATGAATTCATCTATGAATTCTTTCTGTTGCAATAAATCAGTACCTTCCTCCTCTAAAAGGCATTATCCATCATACTTCACCTCAAGAGCTTTATTCATCTTTGTGACAGTTTCACCAGACTGTCCATCATCTTCTGTACATCCTGCAAACATACACAAACTATGAGATTTAAAAATACAAGGCTTCATAGCCTCATCTGCTTCCCTTGTCAACATATCTTCAAATTGTTCTGAACTATTCCAATAGTCCATGAGATCTTTCTCATTAACCTCTTCACCCAGAATTTCACCCTGTTCTAGTCCACAAATGGAAACTTCCATTTCCAACTCAGCTTCTCTAAGTTCTTCATGTCTCAATTTCACACTCATCATCTGCTCGATCTTCCTCAACTCTTCTATTCACTGCATATTTACATGTTGATTCATCTTTACTTATAGTCTTTGCCATTTCACTTTCTTACTCATGGTCCAACCATGTCTCTGGTCTTTCTTATTTCTCTGCAAAAATTCCATCAATAACTCAAGATGAACTGCTATCTTAGCCTTCTCCCTTTCATATTCTTCATCAGTCAACTGCTTCCATATGCCATTTTCCATGGAATCTTCCTTCTTATTTCTTCTGTTGTGGTCTTTCACAGAACCTCTAAAATGACTATCAACAGTCATTTTTTCCTCCTTTGCGAACATCATCTGTTCACTTATGGATTGCATTCAATCCCCTTTTCAGGAAGCCTTCATACTTGTTATCCAACAATGCAAGCTCTCTTCCTGGGCTTGGTATCTTTCGGTTTTCTGTATGGGAATCATCTTCTGGGAAACTCACTTGCTTCTCTTTGTTGTAAACAACAACTGTAGTAATTTTTGCCTTACAATGACCAACTCTTTGGGTGTTGGGCTCCACCGATCATGCACCCGATTACATTCAAACCTTTGACTTGATTTAAGACTCTTTTGACTCCAGAACCTTAACTTTTACATCAATGGATCTTAATGAAAAATACACCTTTTACATACCAATACCTGAATCTTATTTGACCTCAAAGCTTGACCTAATTACAACAGTGGATATTTTGACTCTAATTCAAGTTATACAATATACAAATTAACATCCACCCTTAATACATTCTCATGATGTAAAATATTCACTCCACCAATTCTCTCTCATACTCCATTCTTATGATAATATCATAAGTCACTAATTATGTCATCTCCCATTATCACTTTATTTTATGCACAAGATACTTAAAAAATCGAAATACAATCACCTTTTCCCAAGATTTATTTTATGATGAAAATAAAATAAACCATTTAATTTTCAACATTTAAAATACCTTTTTGAAATTAATTTTCATACCTTACGTTCCCTTCAAGGTTATTTAAATAACCTTTTCTTTGCAATTTCAACTCTCCGGATTTCATACCTCTATGTTGTTCTTATCATCGTGAATATGCGCATGCCCTTCATCGACATTGTACTAAAAAAAATATACCATAACCTCTTCAACACAATCACCATCTTAGCGCAAACAGTTTTCCTGCACTTCCATGCAGCTCCTTCTTTGCAGTGATGGTTCTCATGCAACACTGTCTCTCTTCAGTGCACAAAAACAATTCCTTCATAGGAATTTTCCAAAACTTTCTTTTAACATGGTGGCATCAACATATTTCTCTAGCAGCAACAAACACAAACCGCACTATCTTCTGAACAGAACAATGTGAACACTTTCACATGCGCTACAAGCAACGATCAATCATGATCTTTAACTCATGGAAATCATAGATGCTCCTTTACAGGCTTGCTCCTCCATGTAGATCTCAGTTATCACAACCTCAGGCAGAGACACCTCAAAAACGATATGCCACAACCACGCTCGAACCATATTTTCATTCGGTGCATATTCATATCTCCTTTGACTTCAACTCACAACTCGTGCTGTGCACAATAACTCCAACTTTCTTTCTACTCAGTGTACAGCGCACAACTCCCTATAGTGGCGTCCAATTTCATATGCATGATTATCTTTCAACAACACCACCAACCGTGTACAAAGATGATGGATTGTGCATAATTAAAATAGTACAACATCTCTTCATATTTTCACATCAATTTCTAAGATGGATTTCAATTCCATTCCTTAAACTTTGGATTGATTTCACTCTTTCATAAAATTTACAAAAAAATTAACTTCTCCAGTATGGCAAGGGAAATTGAATCATCCAAATTTTTAAAATACCTTTAATCAATGAATATTGATTCATTCAATGAGCACTTACCTCGGAGTCTCCTTGTGAGTGAAATGATATAACCCTCTCTCTTGTATTCCTGGCGGAATTTGGCTCTTTTTTTCTTGGCATCCATAACAAGACCCTCATTGTAATTTGCAGAGGATTTGTCACAACCAAAGTGATCTCACGGTTTTTTTTTCTTTACCGATAGTGGAATTATTTCAACAACGTATCTATTCTCTTCTCGTGCAGCAACACTTCCCTCCTCTACGCGATCTTCAGAACTGACAGTGTCTCACTTACACACTTGATGGCTCAGATAGTGGATCCTTCTGTGTGCAAAGTGATGGTTCCAGTGGTTTCCATTGATTGATATGGACACGGTTCTCCACAATGATCAATGCAACTCTCAGAATCACTACAGATCTTCACGCATTTCCAACTTTTGCACTTGCCATCCTCCTTATGCATAATCCCGATCTTCAATAGAATAGTGATCAACAACACATAACATAGTTTTCTCTTGCATGGAATGTGCCTCCACACAATGGGTTATAGCGATGACTTTCTCTTTCATGCATACAACAAGTATATCTTGCAATATGATAACAAATCCTTTAAATTCTTTATAGATCCAACAGAACTTACGCAAGTGAAAGAGATTTCACAGCCGTCCTTCAAATTTCGCAGCCGATTCCAATAGATCTTTCACATCCTTCCTTGAACAACAATAAATGAGCGTCTCAGAAGTCCTGCAACTGAATCAAATTCACGCCCTCACAGTTCACAAAGGCGGCTCTTCCCCTATGCACATACATATTACGTCCCATTTGCAACTCCCTCTCTCACAACAATGCACACAACATACTCAGAAACAATTTACTTTGACAATAGGCAGGAATCTTCCTCTCTGATACCAAAATGATGCAAAATTTCTGCACAAACCAAAATATTGTGCATAATAGAGTGTGTATTCTCTTAAACATGAAATCCTCAATTTCAAAATCCTCATACAAACCACTTAGATTCAATACAGAATATATAAAACAACCAAAATACTTGCATAAAATAAAACAAGAAATTACAGATTCAAACCCTTCTTTGGCCGAGTATTACATTTGTGGCCTCTTGCTCTCACCTTTACAACTCGTCACACTATCACACCATTCCTACTCTATGCTCTCTTTCTCTTTTATGTCCTATTCCATCTCTATGCCTATCTATCTTCCATCCTCATACAAAGCTCATATTTATACATAATTGTGGATTAATTTGAATCCATGATTTCCTCCACAAATAACTCAACCAAATTCTAAAATAGCTTTATTCCTCCTTTGACTCAACTAAGTTCCATTTAAGGAGTTCATAATCCCTAAATTATCTACACAACCCAACTCCACTCATATTCTCAATTTATTAAGAGAATATTTACAGTAAACATCACACTCAGATTTTCCTCTCAATTTATTTAAAATGTGCATAATTTATAAAATAATTAAAAAAAACATCACCTCGTAAATCACCCAAATACAAAATGAAAATTAAGTAGGATGCTCCTGCATCATAGCTAGATATAGTTGGAAAGAGAGGACGATGGTTGACCAAGATTCTGGAATTTGATGTTGAAATCAAACCAACTAAATTGATAAAGGGTCAGGGCTTGGCTCGCTTGATGGCTGAATCTAACTGCAAAGCTTTAAATCTGAATGTAGAGGCAGCTGAAGGAGAAGATGGAGAAGGTATTGCTAATTATCCTAAAATATTCAATTCAGATTGGTACGAGGATATAGTTTACTTCTTATTAAATTTCAATTTTCCACCTAAAATGGAGAAGTCTAAAAGGAGAGCTTTTAAACTAAGAGCTGTGAAGTATTGCATTTTGGAAGACCATATTTACTGGAAAGATCCTATTGGAGTCTTGTTAAGATGTGTAAATGAAGCAGAATCCTAGGAGATTATGACAGAGATACATGCAGGAGTGTGTGGAGGCCATTTATATTGGAGAGCCATTGCAAACAAAATCTTAAGAGTTGGCTATTATTGGCCAACTCTTTTCTCTGATGTTTTTATGAAAGTTAGGAGTTGCGTTGAATATCATAAATTTGTTGGTAAACAGAAATTGCTAGCATTACCTCTCATTCCTATTTCAGGAGATGTTCCTTTCCAGCAGTGGGGGCTAGACTTCATCGGTGAGATTCATCCACCTCCATTAGGATAGCATAGATGGATTCTCATAGATATAGACTATTTGACCAAATGGATTGAAGTTGTACCAACCAAAAATGCTACTGATACAGTAATTATAAAATTTCTATTGGAAAATATTATCTCAAGATTTGGTTGTCCACAGAAATTAGTAACTGATAATGCAATGGTCGTTAAGTCTTCCAAGATGTACAAATTTTGTCAGCAATATTGGATTGAATTAACTCATTCCATGCCTTATTACCCTCAAGGTAATGGATTGGCTGAGTCATCCAAAATTGTTTTGGTAAGGATTATTAAGAAAATGTTGCCTGGAAATAAGAGGAATTGGGACACTCAGTTGATACATGCTCTATGGGCAGATAGAGTAAGTGGTAAAAAATCAATTGGAATGTCTCCATTTTAGCTTTTATATGGTACAAAAGTTGTAATACCTTTGAAATTAGCTGTTCCTATGATGAATTTTCTGCAAGATGAAGTTGATAATGAAAATCCAGTCCAAAGGAGGATGTTGCAATTGATAGAGGCACAACAAATCAAAGAATCGTTGCTAGAAAAAGTACAAAAGTATCAGGCTAAATTCAAATCTGTTTTTGATAAAAGAGAAAATCAACAATTGTTTCAGGAGAATTATTTGGTGTTGCGTTGGGATGTTAGGAGAGAAGAACATGGAAAACATGGTAAGTTCGAAAATCTATGGATTGGGCCATCTAAAATTGTTGAAGTTTTGGAGAATAATACTTTTCTGCTCAAATATCTGGATGATGATCAGCTGAAGGGAGGCTCGGTCAATGGTCATTTTATTAAGAGGTTATTTATTTAGTAAAGTCAGTTGAGTCACCCCATTGTAAATATCCAGTGTGATGTGTCAATAAAATCCATGCGCAATGGTACTTATGTTTGTATATATGGCCAGTCTTGAGTCCAGTCAGTCAATGGTCAGTCCTAGTCTTAATTTTCAAGAAGTCTTCTAAGTTTCAAAAGTTTGAAGGCACTGAGTCTACAGTCCTTGAAGCCTCACAGGGAGGAATTCATCCCCAATAGGAGCCACTGTTAGCACTGCATTTTTTCCAAACATTTTCGAAGTCTGGTCATCATTCTCCAAGGAATCAATATGCCTTTTCAATTTGATTATAAGATGAAAGTGTCACTATCAAAGTGTAGTTGTGAGAAAATTTCATTTTCTACTTTATTTCATTTCATTTTCCCTCTTTCACCTTTCATTTTCCCAAAAAACCCAAAGTCCAGCCTCTCATTTCCCTTTTCAAAATCCCCTTTTAACTCATAAAATCCAATATTTATAGTTAAAAAGCAGCTCTGCACACCCATCAACAGCCATATCACATTTCCTTTTTAACTTACCATATATTTCTTTTATCGCAATTTTTACCCGCACCAGAAAAAAACCTTGGTTATATCATATATTATATGATATAACTTACCGCACTTAATAAACATTGTGGACCCCTTACCTTTTATTGCAATAAGCTCTTCGCAGTTTTAAATCCCACTCACGTTATAATTTCCATTTCCTACAAATCCCCTGAAATGCAAGTTGTGGTATGGTCTGAGACCCATACTTCCCTTTAATAAGCCTCGAATATGTTATAAAGCCTTTTTTTTTGCTTCGGGCATCTTTTTATCATATTACCATGACTTAACGAAGTTTTCACTTTCTTCTTTGAAAAGCTGTTTAAAGGGCCCCACCTACCTTTTCACATCGCATTTTCACAAATTTCACTTACTGCGTTCACTTCTGCTCTCTCAAAACTTCTGATTTGCGATTTGCAGGTGGTCCCACCGTCTGTCATAACACGTACCTCCGTTCACATCGCACATCGCACTTCGCCAGTTTCAATGTTTAGCTCTCGTGTTTCATAATAAAACTTTTGATGTGCGATCTGCAAGCAACCCCACTATTTGTTATGCCACATCACCTCCGCTCATCGCACATCACACTTCGTGAGTTTTAACATTTAACTCTTGTGTCTCGTAAAAAAAACTGCGATGCACGATCTGCAATCAATCCCACTTCTTTGCCACGTCATCACCCCATCACAAATCACATTCTCTCCCATTTGTGTCTTAAGTTCAAACACTCCGACCCCGATTTGCGATTGTGATATATGTCTAAAAGGTTTTCTCCTCCCGCTTATCATTCATTTTGCTCCACCTCTCCCATATCTATTAAACATTTTTCAAAGGGATTCTTTATAATATCTCATAAAATGAACCTCTGCCATTCTATCCAAAATTTTTTGGTTTTCCGCCATTACAAAGGATTTTCCACCAAAGAAGGAAAGGAACAATGGAATAGCGGCAGAGTTTCTCTGAAACGGTTTTCTACCACTACTCTCAGCACCAGCACGTTTCTACAAGGCTCCAGGAAGCATTCAAGGAACAACCACACGTAATTTTCACTGTTTTTTACACTTTTTGTGGAGTTGGTTGCACCAGAACAGAAGAGGAGTCTTCCCATAGACTGCCACATCATACAAACCACTCCGAAATGTTAGCCTTAATGTTTTTTATTTTCATTATGTCATAGCACTTTGTATTAAAGTTTTAGTATAAGCCCCACCTCTTGCACGAGGTTGTAATGAATTTTGAAATATATTTTCCTTTTTTTGTGGAAGATGACAGTATCATATTTTGCATATATATGCCAAACTAATATGAAGTCAAGGTTGGTTGGTGGGTATTGAATTTTGACTTAAATGAACTGTAATTTTTTTTGTGAATGAAATGGAATAATACTACTGAGGACTTATTACCAATTTGCTGTGTCTATTGTCTACTTTATTTGTGTTTCCATATCTCCTTTCTTCCAATTCTAGTTTGAAAATCATCATATTGTTATGTGTTTTTATTAATCTCTTAAGCTTGTTATGTGTTTTATTGGTTTTTGTTAGTCTCACACAGTGAGCATTCCTGATAAAATATATATTAGAACAGTGGAAGAGCATCACTCATGATAGTTAATCTTCATGACATTTCAGGGAGAATCTTGTCAGACTAGAAATAGCTTTTTCTTAATGGAATATTGTCAAACTGCTACTTTTGTCAATTTCTACTAAATCAGTAGATTTATGTTTTACAGACCTATTGATTCTCCTCTCATACTTCAATTTACGTTCATCATAGACTACAAAATTGCACCTTGCTACCACATCAAGTTACAATACCCTCTTTAGTAGAACTATGGATTTGACCGAAATCTCTCTTCAGTAAATCAAAGTTTATACCATCTTCCAATGCTATAAAACAAAACATTAAAATTTCTTTAGAGTTTAATATGTGTCTGGTTAGGTGCTTGCTGCAGTCCAAGTGCTAATTCGAGTGCCAAAACCTGGTACATGAAATATACTATGAAAAATCCAAATGCCACATTGGTTGAGACGAAGACTGTGTTGAATGTTGTATTCAAGAAACCAAATTTGCAGTCCTAGTGTATCACAGAGATCAAAGAGATTAAGCAGTTGGGTAATGAGACTGTGTGGGAAGTAGACCAAAGATTCAAGACATTGCTAAGCCATGTTATATTCAATATCCTGGATGAACAACATAAATAATGGTTCATTTTTGCATTGTTGCCTCACCTTAGATTGTCATTGTCAAAATACAAGATTGCAACTCGATCTAAGAAACTGGAGATAGCAATGAAACTTGAAGCTTCAACGATCGTCGATACAAGTGTAGGGTTCAATAGATTCAAACTCAGTTGGCCAGTTTGCATATGGAGCTCCAAGATCTAAAAAATGGAAAGGAGATAAGATCTGAGATGTGGTCGAAATTCTGGTGTATCAAGTGCAAAGCGGGGGGTCACTATAAGGACCAGTGCCCTATTTATAGAGACTATTTGGGAACTAGGATGCAGAGCCCGCTGAATCTTGGATCGAGTGTTGGGCCAAGTGTATGGCCTAATGTCTAGTTTAGCATATGCGAAGAGGTAAGCCAACATTCCAGGGACTATTTTCATCTGCTGCAAAAATATGTCAGATCGCCAAATAAGTTATTCTATAACTACGACAATTCAGTAGGACATGATGAAAAACATTGTTGAAGATATGATATAATGATGCAGCATAGTCTTGGTGCATATAGAATGCAAGGAGAAGGTCACAAAGCATCAGGTTCACCGACAATGCGAGGAGGATTCCAAGGTCAAGGAAATTGTTGAGGAGGAAGCGTTGGTCATGGACGAGGGGAGATGATATGTTATAACTGCAAACAACCTAGACATTTTTCCAGGGATTTTCAGAATCCTACTGTGGCTTCCTGTAAGTATTGTCAATAATTTGGTCATGAAATTAAAGATTGTCCCATTTTATTATCTAAAATTTAGGAGAAGCACAACCAGCAGACAACTCATAAAATAAAAATGATGAGGGATGAACCATGTCAAGAAGATCTAAGCATTAACATAGTAATGTGTAGTGGTGTGCATACTAGAGAAGACCGTGCAGAGGGAATGAAGCTTGTGATGGAGACATGGGTCCGGAAGGCTGAAGATAAGAATGTTGGGTTTAATGTAAAGTGCAAGAAGGAGAAATTCATGGAAGTGAAAAAGAAATTTATGAATCCTGAAGCTTTGAAGTCAACCACACAAATACAACTATTTTCATTGAAGAATAATCTTGAGGAGAACACTGAAGTGAAGGAAACAAATTTTTATGTCTTAGCATCCTATTTGCAGACGTGCATGAAATTGTTAAGGAATCATAAGGTATTAGAAGGGTTATATGAGTTGATAGATAACTACACCGGCAAGGCAGAGCCATGAGTGGAACAACGCGCAGTAAATAAAGTGTTCCAGAATAACAAGAGAATCAATCGGGAGATGTGATTGATTCCACAAATTATGGATTATGAGATGGATCAAGTCATTCTAGATCTCGGATCAGATGCCAATGTTCTGCCAAAACAAAAATAGGAGTGGATAGGAATGCATAAGCTGCAATGGTCACCAATTTATCTAAGGATGGAAAATCAACAGAAGATCATTCCTATGGGGCGATTGCAGGGGATAAACATAGATATTGATGTAGAAAGTGGTTTAGTCAACTTCAAAGTTATTGAGATCTTTGATGATAGAAATCCTTATCCTGATTTTTTTGGATTTGATTGGGCTTGTGACATGGATACTATAATCAACCTGAAGAACATGCAGATGATATTTGAAAAAAATAGTACCGATTTGTTGTGCCATTAGATCCTTCCGAAGGTGTGCTCCATACAGAGCCTATCCAACATGAGTATGGGGACATTGAGATTGATAAGATCTATAAGATTAATGCGTAGGATGAAGACTAGATTGATCCCACAACAGATGGAAAAATATGTTGGGAGCGTGATATTTCGTGCATTTCAGATTTCGATGAAGAGCTGGAGCATTGGAAGAATCACTTGCATGAAGTAACTACTAAGCGTTGTAACAGAGTTAGAAAATATCTGCATTGTGTCAGATCAGAAGTGTGTGACTTGCCTTGTTATGATGGAACGAGGAATGCTATTTTATTTCTGGAATAATTTGAGCAAAATGTGCCTAAGGATCAGAGATACAAAGCTTTGGACTTCGCATTGAGGTCCACTCTTACCTGATGGTGAGGTATGCACAGAGAAAGTTTAGGAGGTGGAAGGAGATTTTCAATTTGATAAGGCTGAGATTTGGTCAGGTTGACATGAAGATCACATAGAAGTATGATGGTCAGAAAGATCCTCGCAAGAATTTATCTCACTAGATAGCAGCTTGGGGTCCAAAACCTCAACTAGAGTGGGTGCACATGTTCTTTCATTCCTTGGATATAATACCTCAGAAATGGTATCTTGAAACATAGTTTTTCCATGGCACAATGGATTGGGATGAGATGATAAAAGGATTATTGTTAACTTATAGCTTCTTTGATGGCTGGGAGTGTATTAATGAGGCTCTTCAAGAAGTCAAAGCATGAGTATTCCAAATTACCAAGGAGCCAAGGAATTTGGTACAACCAAATTGGGCTTCATAGTTGGAACAAGCCAGAGAATGTTACAAACAGTCTACTTGGAAAGAACTGTTCAATAATTCTGTGTTGGGGGAGGTGATCTGTGGGTGCCTACTTAGCCCGATGCAAAATATTATCAATGTTTCTTCTAAACGGTGGCTGCATCGAAGTAGAAGTATTGCACTACAGTACTAAAGTAGGTGCAGTTGGAGAATACTACGCCAAGGGAGGTAGGACTTCGCTAAAGGGGTGAGATTAGTGGAGTTCATCCAAAAAATGACCGTTGGTGTAGCAATAGTTGATTGGAAAATGACTTGGAGGGATGTATTTAATGGGAATATATTGGCGGATTTTCCACAAAATCAACATTGATGAGGAAGATATAACGAAGATGATGGGATTTGAATTTGAATTTCACTATAAATAAGGCACCTCGCTCCCAATTCGAGCACTTTGCGCACTAAGATTTAGAATTGAGAGTTTTTTTCTGCAAGAGCGCCAAGCTAGCTAATGTATGTAAGGGAAGAGCTAAGAGGAGATTAAGCAGGAATTTATCCACTGAGGATTGGGATTCATAATGACGGCTACACCACCAGCCACTGTCATAGGGTCGAGGTCACCCAGGAAGCAAATGACTGTAGGTGCAGATCTATCCAAGAACTTAGAGAAGTAAGAGACAAGATCGTCGCCTCAGAAGAAACAACCTAAGGAAAAAAAGAGTAAGGGGGCCCAAGATCGGCAGAAGAAGGTTGTGGAGATAGGATCTAATGAAGAAGACATAGCACTAGAGGAAATTGATGTTGAGGAGGTTGAACCTATCTCTAGGTTGCCTCTGTATATTCTACCTAGGAAGTCGGAAGCTAAGAAGCTGACAAAGGATCCTGACACAGTAAAATACAAGGTCTTTACGCCTTTTTTTTCGAACGAAGTTATAGTTGAAGGGGAGTTATTAGCCAAATTTCCCCAGCTGCCTATGGAGGACTGAGACTTCAATGATCGAATTAAATACCCACAGTTCGAGCCTAGCAGGTATCTACACCAACGAACGTATGAAGGAGGAGTGAGAATATTGGAGCCTATGAAATGGGTGACTAATATCCAAGAGGACGGGATACTGAACATGATGTATGTTCTACACTTCAGATGAAGTGTTATTAATACTATTTTTGTGTGTCAACTACTGGCATTGGTGCACGATGATTGTTTATTGCTAGGGAAGAAGATCACTATTGACACAATTCTCATTAGGAGGATTACGACCCTTCCTTGTCTAGGATTGGACCTCGCAGAAGCTTTTATGGGAGATCATGACAAGCAACTCATGGATCAGATGAATAAATAGTTCAATTTGATGAAGGGAACTTGGGGTTATTCAATTAAATCCATTTATGATCATACTGTGCACTTTTCCGCACACATTTTAGAGGGGAAAATGATGATAAAGAGCCACTGAGAGGAGGATTCTTCGTCAGTCATATCCTTGGTTGCAGCGTGAGCTAAAGGCATTGTCTATAACTGTCCAGAATATTTATGTAGCGAATTCCTCGTTGATTGCAAAGCAGATCATGAAGAGGGAAACTAGTTCCACTATGCGTGGATATTTCTCCTCATTGGATTAATGGCTTGGAGGTAGCCCAAGGAGTTGAAATTCTCCACTGTGGGCCCCGATCTATGTGAGGCTGCTAGATATGCCTCATTGTAGCATTCGACGGAGCCAACCAGGGTCATGGAAAATAAAAAAATTTGTATTGGATTTGAGATGAGTTTACAGAAAGTGATTGACGAAAAGCATTGGTTGTCACCCAACATTGTGAATCAGTACTAACAAATCACATAGTTCAAAGCGGACTTCCACCACATACATATTCAGGCGAAGAAGGAACTCACTAGGGTCTAGTAGGAGATGCCATACCTTGTAGAAGAAGAGGATGTGGAGGCCATCATCAGTAAATATCCAAGCCATTGGTTAACTCTGATTGATGAAGGCGTAGAGCAGGTGGGAATGAGTGGTTTGAAGCCCACCACATCAATGAGAAATAAGGATAAGAAAGTCACAATTGTGACTAATAAAGACAATGAAGCGGAGTTGCAGAAAGAGACGGAGATTCCAGAGATAGGAGGGGGTCATGCTTTTGGCGATGATACAACTATGGATCCATTTGACCCCCCTCCCATTTTACTCTCAAAAGGTGACAACCACAGAAGGACGACGCGAGGAAGAAGGTGAAGTCTGATATGTTCGTCGGCCCGAAAGTAATGGTCCCTACTGAAGGGTACCTAGCCGAGATTGGCGACACTGTCGAGAATGTCACGGAGAACTTATGGGGCAACATTGAAGAACAATACAAGAAGGTATTGGTAGATGTCCATAAGGGGCTAAAGGACTTGCAGGTTCATAGGAGCGCAGTTCAGGCGAGCATGATTCAAGTGAGTGGGATGCAAGCGAGTGCGGTTCAAATGAGTAGGGTACTAATAAGCAGAAGCACAAAAATGCATGGGCTAGCACTGACAACTGATACCTGTGCGATGTCGATCCCTACAGGCACATTATGCCTGCAGGCACATTATGTTTCAACACTACCGAGTAGCAGAAGCAGGCGGTCAACTGGAGAAACACGAAGTTGAATCTTGTCACGCTACCACTCCAAGCTTTGCATGAGTTCCACCAGGGTGTTACTGATGAATTAAAGATAAGAGAACAATGCACCTTAGTAATTATCCAGAATGTCTGGAAGGAAATACCGAGCATGGCTGACGAAAAAAAATTGGTTATAAAAGAGCGTGATGCTCAGGTTGTGCACATACAAAATATGGAGGAAGTTATCTCTAAGGCTTGCAGTGAGCTATCAAATATCCAGATTCAAGTTGTAGCAACACCGGAGGAAAAAGTGGCCAAGCTCGTGACAACAGTAAAGGAATCCAAAGCTAAGGTCAACAAGGTGCACCTAGAAATGTAGATGAAAATCATTGAGTTGCAAATGTAATTACAACTGACCACTCCACTAGATTTCAAGGAGAAGTGTGTTGCATAGCTTAAGGCTGCCACAAAACAGATTGAGTCATGTATACAGGAGTGCACGAACATATTTGGAGAAGTTGTGGATGTATGGACCTCACTGTAGGAGGACCCTCAGGTGTAGAATATAGAAACAGAAGTTCGCGAGAAGCTCGAACAAATGGACCAAATTAAGGTCATTCCAAAGACCTTAGCACCGATGCAGTAATTTACACGTCTCCAAGAGGGTAAATTCTTACGGGAAAATATCGATGAGTTGCACAGGAAGGAGCGGTTCATTACAACCATAATGAAGCCGTGGGGAGTTGAGGCCAGTAAAATTTCTGAAATTGTAGAAAAGAAGCTGAAATAACTATGCACGACACAGAGAGGATTCAAGAAGAAGGCATCCAAGACAGTCACAGAAACGCTACTCAGCGAAGTCAGAATTTTAAAAGCAGTGTGTTGAAGTAGTTCCACCATTGAAGGATGCCTTGAGAGACATCAAAGAAAATATCAATGGCGCTCTAGCATTGTGACTTGGGACGAGTCAAATTTTTGTGTTGGGGGCATGTTGGATATGGGACCCATCGATGAAAGAAGTTAGTGAAGACTCTACAGATAAAGGTGCAGAGCACATAGCGCAAAGTATACTTTTGAGTCTTAGGGGATTTGGGGTGGGTCAAAACCCCTTATTATGTAATGGGATGGTTTTGTTTTGTGAATGTTTAACTCCACCCATGGTTCTCAAACCATGGTATTGTAAATGCAAAATCTATATAAGGAGTCTAGATAGAAGTCATAAAGGAGAAAAATTCTAAGAATTGATGTGATGCATTTGGATGTAAGGCTGTTTTGAGTCAAAGTCTATGGTTTTGGGTTAGAGGAAAGGCTCCTGTAGCTGAGTGAATGGAGAACTTAGGAAGTGTGCAACTGAGTGTGCATACCCTTGCAGCTAAGTGTGCGGGGTGGAAGTGAATGTATGAGAAAGATTTGAGCAATTAATGAAAGACCTGTTGAGATAGATCTGTGTTTTTTTTATGTGTTTTAATTTATTTGTTGTTTATAAATATCTATGATAAGTAAGGGTTTTTATCTATAAGTGCATAGAATAGTTCTGTTAATGGTTCTTTACCTTGTTTTATACATGATTAAGTAAGATCATGCAGTCTGCTAGTAAGTTCAACAGATGTGTTGAACAACGCTTGTAAAATTAATAGATCTGTTCTATGAAGCTTTGCCAAGGAAGAAAATCCCTAAAGCTATAGTCCATTGTCCCTATGGATGCAAAAACCTGGTTCTATCATCCCCCTATATTTCCTCAGGTGAGAATTTTTTCTGTGTAAGAAGATCATTATCGAAAGGGCCGGTAATAATGGGTTTTGTTGATTCGCACAACCACATTTGAACCTGGGTCTAGGCCCCATCAAGCCAAAAAATTTCAGGTCAAGCATTTGATCGATCTGACTCCTAGAGAACCTCTACTCAATTAGCTTATATACCATCGCTCCATTCTGGAAGATGCAGAAATCAAGCAAGAGATCTAGGAGTTACTGCAAAAAAAGCACATCTGACCAAATTACTCACCTTGTGGGAGCCTAGTTGTACTTGTATAGAATAAATATGGAACTTGGAGGCTATGCATTAATTATCATGTACAAAACAAAATCACTATCGGGAACATGTATTCAATCTGACATATTGATGACCTTCTTGAGTAGCTCAAGGGGGCCAAGTATTTCAACAAGATCGCTTTTTAGTCTGGATATCACTAGGTGCCAATAGAACCCATAGATGTATGGAAGACCACCTTCAAATACAAGAAGGGTAGCACCATTCATGTTGCAGACTTCCTCATTCATCCCCTAGTTGCAACTTTGACTACTCTTCTCAACTCTTATGGCCACGAGACCTCTAAATGGATGCAATTAAACAAAAATGATCTAGAGTTTGAAACCACATACCGGATTCTAGTGGATGGCAAGCAAGTTCTAGATTTCCACCTCCAGGACACATTATTATGTTACATAGGCCACCTTTGTGTTCCTTCATGCAAGCATGCTAAGATGATTTAGGAGGCGCACTATAGTCACATTGCAGGACACTTTGGTGTGCATAAAATTGTGACCATACTAAAAAAGTACTTTTATTGGCCAAAAATACGATAGGATGTTGGAAAATATATCGTATCATGCATTTTCTATACCATCTCCAAGCCAACAATTAAGAAGAAATGCTTGTACACTCCTCTGCCTACTCCTAGCTAACCCTGGGAATCCATCTCCATGGAATATTTGTATGGCATCCCTTCTACTAATCATGGTAATGACTATGTCTTTAGGGTCATGGAAATATTTTCTAATATGATGTTGTATGGATTAATGCACGGGTTGATGGAAAAAATACCCTCTCATTTTTCCCATAATCTAAGGTAGTTGGGTCAAGTGTTCTATAGTTTTTCAATTAAGACACATTCAATTGATGACGATGTTAAGTAAGAATTGGAAAAGGAAGGATGAGTGGAAACCTACTTATCCTTCACACAACTCTGTTGGATTAGTCAATGTGATAGAGAAGGGATCCTCAATCAGCTCCAATAATGAGACTTGTACGCAAGATGGACAATAAGTGATCTTGAAAACATATATAACCTTCAACAATTCAACATATTAACATATATAAACATATATAAATTGAATACATCAGTACAAAAGAATTAGCATGAATTATGAAATCACAACACATAAAATGTAAACATTGGAATCATGATATAGACAAAGAAACAACAGATCTATATTATTAAAACTAAGAAGGAATATTGCAACCATTGTGTTTTGGCAATCCTTCCTCAAACTCCTAGCTTCTTTCTCTTTCTCTCTCAACAGTATCTAGGCAACACAACAATTATTTAATTCTAATCCATATTACAGTGGCCTAGCCTCCAATATATAGGCAATGGGATTTCCATTTTACTCTCTAGTTTTGTTTGAGAAAAAAATAGAAGTTTATTCCTCTTTATTTCGCTTTCCCTACATAGTAGCCTTTGTTAGGATAAGCAAATTCTAAATATGAGTTTGAAGTGATTCTTTCCAACATTTTAGAGTCATCCTTGAGTAAATGAAAGAGTCACAATTATTTTCCTTCAAAAGCTCATGAAATTCAGATAACACAACCTTATAGAAGCTACGAAGTGTGCATACCTAGGTTAACGTGGTTTGATGGTTCACTGGGCCATGTTAGCAAACATTCTCCTAGTTTATGGGGTGCGTTACCATGGAAAATAGGTCTATAATTTAGGGTTGTACTTCAATCCTAGTTTGTCTTCTCCTCTAAGATAATGAGGAGGTATTTTCTAGTGTAACAGATTCCCCCTAAAGTGTGATGTCAGAGAAGAAGACGATGATCGAAACAATTTATATAATGTGACTGAACGGAGAGAATGTTAGAGCTTTAGCACTGAAGGAGACCTGCGAAAAAACAAAATATTTTTAGAATATAAAATAACGTCTTGAGTCATGCATTCCAATGCTCAGTCGTAAACTAGAGTGATATCCAAGGAAGGTATGACATTTGTGTCCATCGATAGGAAAAATATGCGTAGATGTCAAATTGTAATCAATATGATAAGTTGTATCCAAAACAATATTCGTAGGTTGTGAGAGGAAATTTTTTTGAGTGATGTAAGCCTCTACCCAAGTTCTTCATTGTTGCTTCTGAAATAACATATTTCTGCACATGTGAATAAAGGAGTTGAAGTCAAACATGTGATAAATCATTTGATTACCGACCAATGATGAAAATCATTAATAGATGTGATAATTGTCACCAATAATGATGATGATCTCCAAGATGCACTCTACTATATAGTGAGTGTGAATAAGAGTATTTGGTGTCTAACACTCTTAGAATCATTCAAATGGGAGCCAATGATGAAAACCCCCAATTAAATGCATGGAAACCTTCCACTTAGGACTGCAAGCTCCATGGTATTGAATTTTTTCTTGATATACTTCCTAGATAAGATGTTGAAGTAGAGAAGAAGAGACATATCAAAGGTAGTAAATGAGGAGTCCTACATCAATTAGCATGAAGCCGGACAATATGATTGTTTTTGGAGATAGTTTAGAACAACGAGGCGAACTGAATCATGGAAAAATATGGCATATGAGCACATGGTCGATACATGAAGAAGAGAGTATGCTTATCCCTTGAATAATATAAGGCATGACACTAGGAAGACCAGGAATCTTAGACTCAAGAACACTACGAGGAGATAGACACAAAGATGCAAGGACATCAAGGTATTAGGGCAAGACTCATAAAATGATAGGGTTTGTAGACAAGCTGACAAAAAGAGGAATATGATGAGAGAGTGCCATTTAAAGGGATTGAAAAGGTACTTCTACCAAAAATTCCTTCAAAATATAGATAGTGTAACCACTATTTTATCCAATTCCCCCCCATCTCTTTAGGTTTAATGAGTTTAGAAAGGGTAAACTCAGTGATATTTTCACATTTATGGAGTCTAAAAGGATTGTAATGACAACTCCAAGAGGGTAACTTTGTCATGGTTGATGATTGTTTGTGAGAAAGGGTTAATAGTATACCTGACACAATTCATTTTTTTTAAGTAGTCCATTAAGTCTGGATAAAGTGAGAAACTTATGCTTAATGGATGTTGTCATCATTTTGTTACAAGTGCGAGTAGACGATGTGAACTCAATATTCTTCTTAAAATTTTTAAACAAGTATGATGAAGAAAACTCGTAGAATCTTTTTCATTTTAAAGAGCGAGAAAAATACAGAAAAATAATTGCTCAAATATACTACATAGGATTTTTATGAGCCTAAAATAGGTAATTCATGGTTTTTTTCATTTAACAAGTGAGACAAAGTCCCAAAAAATAATGCTCAATCTGAGTCATTGTTGGTCAATTCTGCAGAAAATCACTCAAAACAACATTAGATCATATAAAATAATTTGAAAAATAGTTACCAGGAGCATTAGAAACAAAAATGAGGAAAAAACTGCATATAAATGAAAAAATCAGAGTTTAGTCATACCTCAAAAATCTATAATTAGGCATTTTGGTCCTCATTTGCACTAGGCTGATTTGTTGAGAGCTTTTGGAGTGAAAATATAGGAAGAGATTCTGAAGGTTAATGTGGGCATTAGGACAACCATTCAACTTCTCATTAGTTCCAAGTAAGAGCAATGATTTTGTTCTTTCATTTAATGCCTTATTTTTAGTTTTTCACCAGTAGTTTTAGATTTTTAGGCTCGCTCTAGATGGCCTGGTCAAGTAACGCATGTGCCTACTAGTTGAAAGGGGTGTGTTAGCACACCCTTCCCAAAAGGGGAGGGGGTGTTAGCACACCCTGTGGGTTAAAGGAGCTTGCGTTAACTGACCAGGTGCAAAGAAGAAAATAATTTACTTCATTGACAAGGTTATGCAACTAGTAAAAATTAATCAAGGGTTTGAATTATGTAGGAATCAACTGATCAAAATGAGCTTATGGAGGGAAAGAGCTCATGATCGAGAGGAATTTCAAATGTTAAATGATCCAACATTTTTAGCCGCTTTGAGACGATGTGGTTTACAAAAGTATACCAGACTTTATCTAATGAAGGCCCCAGAAGATCTCTTAGCATGGATAATATAACAGTGGGATGAACATCAAGGTGTGTTAAGGATTGGGGACCATGAGATCTTAATTGAGTGAGATGACATCTATTTCCTCACTGTCTTGTTGTGTAGAGCTGCACAGGAAAAATTGACAGGAGGGAGAGTAGATCCAAGAACCACCATGTATTTGATTTTCAACCATTTCACACTGTGTTCACACCAGGTACCTAGGTGGTTAGCAATAGAATTCAAGTAGAATGGGTGGTAACAATACCATTGAGATATATTTTTTGGATGATAGCTCAACTGGAAAGGGCTAAGAGCCAACATGTGGCCACAAAATTTTGAAAGCTACTGGCATTGGATTACCTGCAACTGCATGTGTTTAACTAATGTGAGAGTGTCATCGGGTGAGTGAAAGCATAGTTGACAACTTGCAATACTCATACCCAAAGAGAGTTTGGATATGGTACATTGATTGTATCCTTCATGCTAGAGAGAGTGCTCATTATGAGGCCAAGGGTGAGTCTAGATAAGAGCAAGTCCAAGGGATCCAAAGAAAGATAGGTGGGAAACCTTCGTACCTGGGATAGGAGGTGGAGTTGCCATTAATTATTTTGATGACGAATTCTTTGACTGGATATAAGGTCAGATCCCCATGATTGAGGACTTCCCATATGCTAGGATGAACTATTCAGGGGATCTAGAGTTGATTTTTCCACTTGAAACACAATGGGGGCCAGTAAGTAAGAATAAAAATCAGTGACAAAAGTATTTCTAACTCTTGAAATTTATGCTTTTTTTTTTAGGGTTAAAAAAACTTGACACTGAGTTCTAACATGACATAGATGTGGCACCTATTCATCCTGTGGGTATACCTTGACATGCGAGGCATGATGAGAAGAAAATTTTGGTTGGAGAAGCAACAAGGGTCGCGATAGTCGCCGAAGAGGGAGATGACACACCGAGTCTCCACGAGGTTTCTAGGAACCTCGAAGGTCTTAGCATGGGTGTGTCACCTCTTCCCATGAGAGAGATTTCGATCCATTTACAACAACACACAATGGGTGTACCAGAGAGATTTTTGGTGGCTCTAAGGAGGTTGTCTAGGGATGTGACCTGTTACCATGAACAACATACTAAGCATGAGTATAGGATAGGTGATAGCCATAGGGTGTCAGTGTCAGGCTCAGTGAAACCATTTTGTATAGAACACCCAAGTTTTTGGAATTTTTTGGATGTATGAGACTACAAAACAATATATATATATATATATATATATATATGGATATATATTATCCATTTTTTGTTTATTTAATGTTTTTTATGTACACGCATGCATGCAACTAAAAGGACTGTGAAGGATGCTAATCTAATACATACTTTTTAAATGAATTAGCTAATGCATTAGATTCTACTGGAATTTGTTTATAAGTAAGAAACTCAAAATGACATTCCAAAAGCCTAAGTCTTAAAAAATGACATAATATATTCGATTTACTAATGTGATAATAATTATTCAAATGCATAACAACTAGCAGGGAGTCTAACTTGACCACTAAATTTGAAATTCCAAGAGATATATTTCATACTGAGTTTGATGAAAGACATATACTCAACAATATTGTTGGTAGAATGACCAAGGAATATTCCTCCAGAACTAATTAGCTCTGACTCAGGTGTACAAAGTATCGAAGTAGCTATTACAATGTGTCATGTGTGATGACTCACATCCGCATATCCGAGGTATGGAAAGATTAACATGGAAATTTATCCAAAAATAAATGGGAACCTTACAAAAGAAGAAGTTGTAATATGATAATTTGACCCACGAAAGAAGAAAAGCCTAAACCAAACATACAGTATAGAGAAGAAATTCCTAGCCAGCGAAAACCTACCTGCAAAGATTATAACCAGAAAATAACCCAATTATTGATGCAATAAGGCATAAGGGATACATAGCAGTTCTAGAAAGAACTAAAAATGAAACCCTCGTATCTAGAGGATGGTAGAACTGAGACAGGGACCTTAGTCTTTTATTAAAGGAATAATAATAAAAAAAATGCCAATAAATGAGGCATGAAAATTAATAAATAATAGTAATCAAGAGTAAACCTTTTTTTCTTCTTTTTGTTTACCTGTAACTGGGAGGTGCTAAGAAAAATGAGCAAAGCTCCAACACTACGGTGGAACATCATCTCTATAATCACTAAGCCAAACAATTGAAATTTATAACAGAAGGAGAGTATTCATAGTCACCTGCAATGTCTATGTGGTAGTCGTAACAAATTCATGTAATTTGAGCTAGGTTTGAGTAAATGCCGTAGAGCTCGGCTCAACATGCTGAGCAGAGCAAATGATAGTCATGACTATAGTGGGGTTCGGGGTAGTTACTCCAAAATGAACCATAATCCATGCTGACCGTCGGATCAAATCCCAGAAATCCAATGGTGGATCTCTCGATGCGTACCATCACTAATGTGAGCCACGTACAAGCGTTATGTGCCTATATCAAGCTGTGTGTCATCACTATAACTTTGAGAGTATTATCACAATATAACCGAGGTTAAGGGAGCAAAGAAATAAAAAATTCTACCCTTGATCTCCCTTAATTTACTCATTAAATTTGTATGCTTTTTGTTTCCGACAGAAATTCATATATGGTCATGTCAAAACAAGTACATATAAGTGTATTATTTACATCATAGTTTATGTATGTTTGAATATGAGGCACACAATTGGTGTGATATTTACACTGATTAAAATCATTGTAATAAATTTACAGTCCTTGAGTGAAGGCCTAATATTGTATTCTCAGTGCACTAATGGCATTGCCATTCTCATGCATTAATGCATATTTGGAAACCTTTATTTTAAAGAAACATGTTACTACACCAAATTCTAGTCAAAAGGGTGAATTGTAATGTGCATAATTTATTCATAATATATGTCTTTGGTGGTATGGTTTGTTAGTTAATTTTTGTATATAATAATGTGTGTACTCGTTTTAAAGACATTCGAACTAATATTTTGCCTGAAACTTGTCATTTTCTGGTACTCTTCGAAACTAATCAACTATGATGAAACTATTCAACTATGGCAGGGACTTGTTGCTCTCCAACTCGTCTTGTTTAATTTGTTCTATTTGTGTGGGATATTCTCTCATATAGTTGTTACATTGAAAATCCAAACATACAGGACCATAGTCCTTCTTATACATATATTTGTTTTTAAATTATTCCTTCATACCTTGAAGAGGTAATTACTAGGTTGTCTTATCGAAGACTCTGGAGATGACATCTATCATCATGTTCGGCACTTGAGTTGTCCTTCATCTAACATATGAAATTTTAGGGATAATTCCACACCGTCGATTGCATTTGGGAAGTTATCAAGGTAACTGCCTTTCGCTCCTCTCGTTGCCTTCACCCATTTGCAACTGACAATTTGGAAGGAAGGGTATGCAACTAAACCCTTGTTGGTGTATTGAGTATGATTCTTAACCCAAATTTCATTGATGTTGTCCTCTCCAGCTTTGCTCAACCATTTTCCATACCCTTGTCGAGCAATGCTTAATAATACCGCTAGGACTGTGTTGGCCCATGGTGAACTATGGCAGAGAGATGGAAAATACTTCGCCTTCTCGCACCAGGTATTTCTTGTGAACTTATTTTATTTAATTATATTTTTTCCTTTGGTAAATTTCTTATTCAATTTCTTCGTCACCTGCAGCACACAAAATGGTTTTGTCTCCATCTGAATTTGTGTACAGGTAACAAAAACCTTGAACTTTTATTGCAGCTATAATATTCTGTCTTTGGATTCTAGTTTCTAATTAACTCTTTTCTCTTATGATTCAGGTATATTCGTTGGTTGATTATGGTCTACTCGTCGCCTTCGCCCATTTGCAACTGACAATCTAAAAGGAAGGGTCTGCAACTAAACCCTCTGTGGTGTATTGGGTATGATTCTTAACCCAAATTCATTGATGTTGTCCTCTCTAGTTTTTCTCAACCATTTTCCATACCCATGACATGCAATGCTTAATAAGATTGCTGGGACTGCATTGGACCATGGAGAACTATGGCAGAGGGATGGAAAATAGTTCGCCTTCTCGCACCAGGTATTTGTTGTGCGCTTATTTTACTTAATTATTTGTTTTCCTTTGGCAAATTTCTTCGTCACATGCATCACACAAAAGGGTTTTGGCTCCCTCTAAATATGTGTACAGGTAACAACAACCTCGAACTTTTATTGCAGTTGTAATATTTTGTCTTTGGATTCTGGTTTCCAGTTAACCCTTTTCTCTTCTGATTCAGGTATATTCGTTGGTTGATTGTGGTCTACTCGTCGCCTTCGCCCATTTGCAACTCACAATCTGGAAGGAAGGGTCTGCAACTAAACCTTCGCTGGTGTATTGGGTATGATTCTTAACCAAAATTTCATTGATGTTGTCCTCTCTAGCTTTGATCAACCATTTTCCATACCCATGTCGTGCAATTCTTAATAATATTGTTAGGATTGTGTTAGCCCATGACGAACTATGGCTTAGGGATAGACAATACTTCATCTTCTCGCACCAGGTATTTCTTGCGCACTTCTTTTATTTAATTGTTTGTTTTCCTTTGGTGAATTTTGTATTCAATTTCTTCGTCACATGCAACACACAAAAGGGTATTGGCTCCCTTTGAATCTGTGTGTACAAGTAACAACAACTGCAAAATTTTATTGAAACTATAATATTCTATCTTTGGATTCTCGTTTCTGATTAACCCTTTTCTCTTATGATTCAAGTATATTCGTTGGTTGATTGCGGTCTAGGTACGTTTTTGCACTTCTCGATGTTAACGGGTTCTTACAAAAGCAAACCCTCTTTCTCACAGCTCTTTCCAGCAACCAAGCTCCCATCTTAATTATTTTCGGCGGTTGTAGGTTACTGCACTAGTTTTTAACTCAAGTGCATAAAAGATCTTTCTAGAAGGTCTACCTTCACAGTATATGTAATTTATAAAATATTGATTTTGAATGAAAACTCTCAACCTTGTAATTACATTTAAATATTGACAATCAATTATATTGTATTATTAATTCATGACACAAATTAAAGACCCCACTTAAACTATAACTATGAGTTATTAACCTGACATTTTATGTATTAAGGAAAATATCTTAACGAATTAATAAATATTATCAAAATGTTTCTATTATTGTGTATAATGTTCATCAAAAGTTCTTATTTCGATATTGTTCCTCTGACGAGGATGTAAGTTTTGTTTTGGTTTGAATATAATTGGTAAGTTCTAGAAACCGTGTCTTAATGCTAGGGTTCGATAGGGTTTCAATACTTCTTGAAATGTTGTATAATAAAGATTTGTTTTTCCAATATTCTGTCAACTGTCAACGGACAGTAATTCAACTAAGTTGGGGTTTATACCGTTCAATTATCTGTCCTTTCTCCCATTAACTATTGCTTTTCTCGAATTATGAAGATTGTTCTAGCTCTTTCGCTTAGCCTTGGCCAAAACTAACCAACTGTATTTACAAGCTATTAGCCAAAACTAACCAATTGTATTTACAAGTTTTTATTTTATTTTATTTCACTATTGTGGTACGTATCCAACATAAACGCGTAGAACTGCAACGTACTATACTCGTAAAATGCCCATAATATACAGATCATGCTTATGCATAATATATTTTACTTATGCACAGGAAGAATTTTAATTTGTGTGGTATATATATGTGTTTATTTTCAGCTTCTTGGTTCTTAGTAATAAATCTTGTATACATTTTTTTATATAATTGTTTAAAACTTGACCTAATCTGACCATAGTTTCAGAAACCATCACTAAATATTATTATTTTAGTTTTCTAGTTTTCAACCAAATTATTAATTTTCTATTTTGTTATTATTCTGTTTTTTTTTCCTATTAATACCATTACCATAACCATCCATGGTGTTGAGACTCATTTGTCTTCACGAGGTTGGGACCCCTATTGGTGGCCACAACATCTCTGGCACCAATCTCCCTCTTAATAGACAAGTAAAAAAATAGTGCTACGTTTCCTATGCAAGCGTTGCCGCTGACTCCTCCACCTCTCAGTGTGGAGAGAATCAGCTAGTTTTGGTAACTCCTGGTTCTCGTAAGCAGCAACGCAGTGCAACCGAGCAAGCTCCAAGGGCTCCAGGGCCGTCACACAACAACGAGGCTCAAATTAGTACCCAAGCTGGTGACACCAGTGCTCCTCAACGAGCTACGCACACGTTAGCGGAAGAATACGACTATTATGGTCCAACGAAAATTGAATGGGATGCTCCAGCGAAGTCACATGATGAAAATAAGACTCCAGGAAAGTAGTTTTCGAAAGAAATCACGTCTCTCTTGAGCCTCATGACAGAACCGAGAGTTACCGTTACTTTTGCTACTCTAAGAACTTGCTCTCAAAACTAATTCTCAGGAGACTATTTGGTTTCCCTCACTTGAGCAGAGTCCAGTCTTGGGATGATTGGTTCTCTTTACTATTGGTCAAAACCAGGCAGAGCTTGGCTCACATATCTAATGGAGGTACATTATGCATTTTTTTTTATATTGAAATGAACTGTAACTTTAAATAAAAAAATAAAAAATAAAATAAATAAATCATTAAAACAATCAAAAATTAAAAAAACAATAAAAATATAATGCCAAAATAAATGTAAAATAATATTATTTTGATTTAAATAAAAAATAAAAAAAATAGAGCAATTTGGTTTTTATTAACAAGAAAATAAAGAAAATATAAGTTAAAAAAAAAACAAAAACATTTATTGGTTTTAATTATAATATACATTTCATGAATATATTTTTTTTGTTAAGCTTAATTTATTTATTTATTTATATATATTATTAATAAGAACATATATATAAATGATGACGATTAAAGTTTATTAAGACCAATGCTATCTATATGACTTCAAGAAAAGAAAAGAAAAAAGAAAAAAGAATCTAAATGCAATTCTTTATAATCTTGTTTCTATGGTTAAAGAGAAGGGAAATAAGTGCTCCAAGATCACTATAGATAGGATGACTTAATATGTCAAAAAGATTGGAAGCGTGGCAAATGTTAGGGAATTGAGAGTGGATGTGATTAAAAGACGGACAATCTAAAAGGAAGTGTTTTTCATCTTCCACCTTCCTAGTATCACAAATCTCATAGATTTTATCGTTCAATGGAGTCTTGGAAAGACACCACCACCCGGTCTCACTTCGAAGCTCATGAGAGTTAGTTCTTATCCTAGTGATGTTCATTTTTTTCTTAGTGCTGGTCAACAAAAAGAGATAATTATGGTTATCAAGGGTGGGGTTGATCACCTCCTTATAGTATCTTTGCTTCCTTTTACCCTCGAGCTCCTTATCTTCCCACATCTTGTCCTGAAACTTGGAGGTAATAGTATTTTTTATACTATCATTACTCCCCAAACTCATCTCCTCCTCAATTCCCCAATCGTTGAGCCAAGACTGGGCATCCTTATGCCACCCACGCTTGAGGCGAATGTGGAAGTTTTGACTATAGTTAGAAGCAATTTTTGGGAGCTTTTTGGATTCCAAACTGTAAAGCTTCTTCTTATACATCATATATCTAAAAATATTCGTGCTTTCAATGGGGGATAGACCAACCTCGATCAAGAGGATATAATAGGGAGTATTTCCCTTGATGTTTAGGTTGTAGGTTATGAATTTCTTTTGAAACATCTCAATCTTTCTCCATGACTCTCTAGATATACTGCAACCCCAAATTTCACATTCATATAAGACAACAGGGGTGATGAGAGTTTCAAAGAGGAGACTCTTTTTACTCCAGATGTAGAGATCGACCAACTTATAATTGTTTTCAGCTCATAAAAAGCTTTCCAACCTCCAATAATCCTTTTCTCGATGCTATAATTCTAGTTGAGCTAATGAGGAAAGTCAACACCCAAATATTTATAAGAAGAAACCTCCTCTGAGCAATGGTTATTATAAACAAAACTACCATGGGTGATATTTTTGGATTTAATGATCATGACTTTAGTCTTGTTGGTATTAATTGTTATACCCATCTTGGAGTACAAGACATTAAGAGTCTTAAGCTTCTTGTCTAGGTCATCATGGATTTTTGCAAGAAGAATGATATCATCAGCATAAAGGAGAAGAGTAATGATTACACCAGCAAGCTCTTTGCCTTTACATCCTGTAGTGTCTAGAAATTTTCTCTAGCTTATCGATGTATATGCCAAAAAGTGTAAGGGATAAAGGACACCCCACTATAAGAAAAACACCCTCTAGTGGATGTTTTTTATGAACCCCTTATAAAAATACCCCATACATCCGTTTCTAGCCGAGGTTACTAGAGGAGGTTGGCGGGCGGAGGGTTTTGCGGATGTTTTCTGCTCGGTGTGCTTATCATTCAACATCACATTGGTGCTCCTTACAAGAGAAATCACCGGTGCGCACAAAACATTGGCACACCGGATATCGTGCACTCCGTACACACCCACCTGGTACGTCGTATTATTATAGAGCACCGGTGTTTCACAACTATTCTGTGCTGGTGCATCATAAAACACTGCGCCAAAACTGAAACCGCCCGGTGTGGCATTAAGAAACCGCACCGGTGCATCATAAAACAATGTGCCAAAACAGAAATTAACTGGTGCGTTCTTAAGAAATAGCACTGGTGTGCCTATAAACCACTCGCACCGGAAAATAGTTAAATAAAAAAAAATTTACGGCAAAAAAACCAGATTTTTCATTTTTTTCAGTGCTCCAGAGCTCTCAATTACTGATACACTCTACAAGAGAAAGCATCGGTGCACACAAAAAATTGGCACATTGGACACCGTGCGCTCTGTACACACCCGCCCGGCGCGTCCTATTACTGTAATGCACTGGTGCTTCACAACTCTTCCGCGTCGGTGCATCATAAAACACCACGCCAAAATAGAAACCGCTTGGTGTGATGTCAAGAAACTGCACCGGTGCATCATAAAACACTACGCCAAAACATAAACGAACAGGTGTGTTCATATGAAACAAAACTGGTGCATCTATAAAACGCGTGCACTAGAATAGGGTTAAAAAATAAATAAATAAAAACGGCCAAAAAGCCGCATTTTTCACTTTTATGCTCTCAATCCCCGGTGCGCTCTACAAGAGAAAGCACCAGTGGCACAAAATATTGGCAAACCATACACCGTGCGCTCCATACACACCTACCTGATGTGTCTAATTACTATAAAGAACCGGTGCTTCACGACTATTCCACCCCGGTGCATCATAAAACACCACGCCAAAACAGAAATAGCCTGGTGTAGTGTTAAGGAACCGCCCCGGTGCTTTATAAAACAACGCACCAAATTCGAAACCGCCCAGTGAGGTCTTAGGAAACTGCACCAGTGCTCCGATAAAACCCCACACACCGGAACAGGGTTAAATAAAAAAAAAATTACTGCCAAAAAACCACATTTTTCACTTTTCTCAGTGCTTTAGAGCTCTCAAGCACCGGTGCAATTTCTCCTTCTCTGAGCCTCCCTGACAACGGTGCTCCCATTGCACCCATTGCATGCACCACTGTTGTGCATTGGTCACCAATCACCAGCTTGCATTTTGCAAAATGGCAGAAAAAATTTCTTTTACGAATTCTACAGCCAATATGCCTCCTCGACGATGAAATGTACAGGTATTTTTCTAGTTTCTCCATAATTAAGATTTTTAGCAGATTATAATTTGAAATAACCTTAAAATTAACCATTAAAAAAGATTTATTTTTTTTGTCGTGCAGTGCGCATGAGCCGTTCGGCTCGCACTGGTAAGCGGTGCTGCTTGTAAAATTTACGAGTTGCACCACGACCAGTGCTAACGGTATCCGCACTGTGTCTGGGGCTGTACAGAATGTCGCCCCACATTATTTTAAAATTAAAAAAAATTCCGGTGCGGTCATTCAACCAGTCGCACCATTGACCATGGGAATAGCAACGCGGTGCGTTGACGGAAATATCCGCCCCAGTATCTGTCAACGCACCGCATTCGGCATCCTGACAGGGTCAACGGTGCGGCTGGGTAAATGACCGCACCGTTGACTATGTAATTTGTTAGGAAGTCGGTGCGCTGACACGACTATATGCACCTAGGCGTATATTTTAGTCAGCATACTACTCTTCTAACACCATATATAGTCAATGGTGCTTGAAAAAAATTTAGGTGCACCGCATATGGTGCTTGTTTATGTCATTTGGGGCACCACCGCCGGTGCGCTACAAACAAAATCTGCACCAGAACCAGTGCATGAGTGTTTTTGTGGTGCACCGACTTGTTTGTTTTTTTTTTTTGCAAAAAAACTTATATATGTACATTTCTAAATACATATCTAATTTAATAATAAAAAATTATTTAACATGTCAATGATTCAGAGAGAAGAGGAGTAACAACAACAACAACAGGCGGAGCAGTATGACATGCTTCGCCAGTGGGAGGCACGAGAGAGGGAGAGAGATGCATACCCTAGCCCTATTATAGTAGATACCTAGGGGCTCCTAAGGCAGGTAGGCCTCCTCAAGTTCTATGAGGAGGCTACTTCCCTAAAGGCCCATAGTGTTTTTTTTAGACATCTTATCCGCAGGTGGAATGCCCACCAACAAGATTTCTAGGTTGGTCCTGACCAATGGTACACACCCACTGAAGAGGATATTTATTTCATTACAGGGATATCAAGGAGAGGGATGGATTTTCCCTCGTTCTCAGATGTTCCAGCTATTTGTGTAGCAAGGAGTTAGTTAGTTTACTCCCAAAGATAAATTGGAGCAAATGTATTGTCTCCTTCAGAGTTTCAGGTCCCTGGAGGTCAGTTACGTATTGGTGCATTTGGTAGATAGGACGTGCAGTGCCTCTCACTTCTCAATTCGACCATTTCACACAACACTAGTGACGGGCAACACATTAGTTGCCCGCTTCTATATTATGTTGATTCTTTAGTACAGGAGCCACAAATTGTCAAGTGGTCTGCCATTTTTTTGCGGCAATTTTGTATGGCCTTAGATAGATGTCATGCTCATGCACAAGGGAGGGTCAACTTCCCTTTTGCTTCAGAGCTTTTTTGTTTATTTTTTGAGAGGTTTCCAGAGATGAGGCCTACTTTTGTTCGACAGCCTCATAGGCAGATGTTGGAGGCCCGGATGCATATGTGGAGGAAGATGATGCCCAAGAGGGGAGAGACTATGTTTCCATCCAGGATATCGCATGATGCACTGGACTTACTAGCCAGTGTTGATTAGCTACATCTCTTGATTATGGTCCCCTTTCCTTATGCTGGATTGGATTGGTGAGGGTTTGCTGACATTCTCTTCACATATGATGAGTCGCCAGATGATAGAGGTAATATTAGTATTTTATTTATATTTATTCTAACATGTTCTTTAACTTGTTTTTATTAAATTGTGTAATGAAATTGTCTAATTATTGTTGTGTACTTGTATATATTTTGCAAACATCGGCTCTTTTGATGGCGAGGAGATGCTAGAACCACCACATGATCCAAGTGTAGATACTGATGATGATCCAGACATGGCAGATGCTGGGGATCATGATCAAGAGGCCGGTGCAAATCAGAGACATGCTCCTGCTAGTGCGTCGGTACCACCTTTTGCTAGGCGTGGTCGACCTGATACTAGATACAGGATGGAGTTGGGTGACCAACTTAGTGCATTTATTTTTGAGGTGGGCATCAGACCCGCTCATTACAAAGACATACAGGCTAATGATAGGCTTTACGAATGTGGAGAGGCATGTTGCGTGACCTGTTAGGTCTGATGCGGCATGTTGTAGGAGCTATGACAACTTTTACTTGACTGAGGAGGACTGTTGCACGTTATAGGCGTGGTCAAGCAGCAACACGTCATGATGGACAGTCTGCAAGTAGCGACTCATCATCTCATGATCGACATTCACCTCGCGCTGCGCCTGATGAGCATGAGGTTCCACTAGCATCTAGCAGTCATCATGGAGATGAGGCTGGACCATCGACGGTCACGTCCAGTCAGCAGGCTGCAACATCCATCAATACTCATGATCATGAGCAGGCTAGACCATCGACCGTCGAGGCTGCGCCATTGACTGAGCAGGCCTCGACTAGTACTGCTATTGATGTTGTACCACCAGCTGATCCATGACATTTATATTATAGTTGTATATTTTTAACATTATTCAGCTATATATATATATGGTCGATGTATTTTATGTTCATGTTGGAGTTGTACTTAATTTAGATGTTGGTGATCATCCTGATGTGTATATTGTTAGGTCATGTTAGATATGTTCATTTAATGTGCAACATGCATATAGATGTGTATGTGATAGCATGAGTTATTTGACATGAGATGTATATTTGATGTTTGTGTTGTGATGATGTTAATATATAATGTTAATTTGATGTTTGAATGTGCTTTTTAGTCGAATATGATGTTTGTACGATGGTTATAATGATCATGATGTTTATTAATTAATTTAATATTAAATGACCATGATATCTATTAAATATTATGTCATGATTTTAATTGAAATTGAAATTTTAATTGTATGTAAAATTGTATTTGTATTTGTAATTGTAATTATAACTCTAATTGTATGTAAAATATTTAATGTAAAATTTTAATTGTAATTGTAATATTTAATTTATTGTGAAATGATTGTAATTGTAATTGTCTATATGAGAAATTGTAAAATTGTAATTATAATTCTATTTGTATGTAAAATTCTAAAATTGTACTTATATTTGTATATTGTATTTTTAATTGTAATTGTATGTAAAATATTTGTAAAATTGTAATTGTAATTGTAAATGTAATTCTAATTCTAATTCTAATTGTATGTAAAATATTTGTAAAATTTTAATTGTATTACTGTGAAATGATTGTAATTGTAAAATTTTAATTGTAAATGTAATTGTATGTAAAATTAAAATTGTAATTGTAATTCTAATCGTAATTGTATGTGAAATTGTAAAATTGTAATTGTAATTGTATGTAAAATATTTGTAAAATTTTAATTGTATTAATGTGAAAATTTTAGTTGTATTAATGTGAAATGATTTGATTAAAATATTTAAATTTGTAAATTTGTAAATAATTGTAAAATAATAAATCTAGAATAATATGAATTTTTGTAACATAATAAAGTTTAGAAAATAATGCAAATAAATTCATGTTCTTTAGAATTATCATTATTTTATTATGATCTTATATACAAAAAAAGAACTTTATACAGTTCGGTGCGCTTATCATCATAACACACACCGGTGCGTCTTATTACTCAGACGCACCGGTGCTTCACAACTCTTCTACACCGGTGCGTCATAAAACATCGTGCCAAAACAAAAACCTCGATCTTACAAACCGCCCTAGTACGCCTATAAAACAATGCGCACCAGAACAGGGTTATTCTGTAAAGTGCAGTATTGGAGAAGTAGAGGGTTCGAATCATGGGAAAGAATTTTTCTGAGGAGATGAGGGTTTGAAAAGACGAGAGTTTGAATTTCGATTGAGAAGTTTATAGAAGAGAAAATGACTGATTCAAACAGAAAGATGGACAAAGACACTTACAGGGATGAAGACGGCTACAGAGCTCGACAGAGTACAAAAGGAGAAAAGGAGTACAGGTTGAGACCGACAGAGAGCATTCGCTTGAGGCCGGCGATAGGGTTAAGAGGTCCCATGATAGAGAAATGGAGAGCAGAGTTGATGGCAGAGAAAGATCAGTTGAGGCAGTCGATAAATCCAAGAGGCACCATGAAGGGAAGGATTCTCATTCCCTTAAGGACAACAGAGAAAGATCAATTGATGTTGTTGATCAGGCTGGTAGGTCCCATGAAGGGAAATATTCTCCAGAATGCGTTTAAAATAAACTGGGAGTATTGTCCGAGATTCGGTTAGCTTACATAAACTTTTACCGGCAAAGATGATGTCACATAAAATCACATCTTCGGATTTCAATTGAACCTGAATGGCATCTCTAACTTGTATGAGCTGTGGTCCTATCGATGAAACCATTAAAAATTATGCTTGTATTATAAATGGAAATCTAGTGACCATTTCTGTGGGAAGAAAAGCATAGATACCTGCAGCTACCATATTTCCACCTGCAAATTGGTTTCCCATTGGAAAAGCTAATGTAATAGCCTATTTTGCAATGTCTTTCCTTTGCTCAACCCTGTACTCATTTTCTATGGGAAACCATTGCCTCCACATATAATAACTGCATCATCTAGTCGAAAATCGATCTTCTTCTGCTATTTACAAATGCAGAATGAAGGAATCGTTGTCATTGCTCCCAGAACATTACCCTTCTGCATATTACATGTACTAATTTCTGGCAGGCGATCCGTCTATCTACAGATTATATTCTAAAACATATTGGTTGCAAATAGTTAAGTTACAATTATAACAGGTTCACGTGCCACAATGGCCCACTTGGGCCCTGTAGTATTGCATCTTCACACGCCCCACATTGCATTCTCTCCACATAGTCAGTGGGTACCTCCTGCAATAAAAAAAATGCATTGGAAGAATAGTTATTTCCATCAAGAATTTATCCAATTCCAATTCTTAATTTTAATTCTAATTCTAAATCTCAAGAATAAACAAAATTCTAATTCTCAATTTATATGGTTGGAGTTCACTAAATTTTGGTGTACACACCTAAAAGTAATTTCGGTGTCTTAACTGCAAATTGGTGCTACTGTACATATAACCACACCAGTGCCAGTGTTATAAAAAGACACACCGGTGCAGTGCTATTAAGTGACGCAACGGTGACGAATAAACAAAAAATAAAAAAAACGCAACTCTATTTTCTTTAAGTGACAAAAAAGTGGTAAATTGAAAAATGGGAGGCAAAATATTTTCGAAAATCTAATTTCATAAAATAATTCTTTAAATACTAAACAGTTTTCATTATTTCACTATTTTTGCTAAAATTTTCAGCCAGATATTTGCAGGAGACATACCTGGAGCAAGAGAGCACGAGGGCACTGTGCAGCAGCGAAATACGTTCGAAGAGAAGTATTCAGAAATTTAGAAACCAAACCTCTGGTGATTCAAACCCTGTATCATAGAATTTCAAACCATCTCGTGATTAAATTTGATTATTTTTTTCTATTTTTTCTGCAGTTTTATCCATTTTTACCCTAAACCCTTCATTTTTTTGTTTTTTCCATTTCTTCTCCCTGTTTCTATGATTTCAGAATTAGGACTTTTCATTTTAGATTGACGTCCAACCCATGGGATGAATTGCATAGTCAGAGCCCAATCCATTTGGCCATTGCGTGAATTTTTGGAAAAAATGTATTTTTTTTGTATCAGTGCGCCCTGTGTAACCTAGCGCACTGGTGCGCTGTATTATAAAGTGCACCGTGCAAGTACTGTGTAATAAAAACTTTGAAAACAATTTTTTAAATCAATGCGCCATATCAGAAATAGGGCACGGGTGCTCCATGTTACGAGGATAGCACCGTACGGTCTATTACGCTATTTGTGCGGTGCGTTTATAATACCCCACACACCGTACAGTATATTACTCTTTTTTGCGGTGCGTTTTTAATACCACCATGCACCAGCGGTGGTGCGTACATCATGAAAGGCGCAACGATGTCTTGTGATTTATTTTTGACCTGAAAATTTGAAAATTTATTTATAAATATATTAATGGATGATATGGTACACGTTTCAGATTGATAAAAAAATGATTGACAAGAGATCAAGTAACAAAAATACTGATAACACATCAAGAAAAGCAAAAAAGGCAAGTTCTTTGTAAATTCTTTATAAAAATATTATTTTTGAACTATATGTAAGTTTAACTAATATGTATTGTTTACTATGTATCATGCAGAGCCACAAAATGATGAAGCTCAATAAGATTATTTCTGATCTAGGACCAGAAGAGCATAAAAGCTTGATGGAAAAATTGCAAAAGGATGAATCAGGTGAATGAAAAAATACTATCGATCCAGTATGAGTTTTTTTTTTTAATTATCATTAATAATATACTTAAAATTATTAGATAATTGTGTCAAACAGTCTATTAATTCACATCCGTTTAATGTTCTACAGGGACCAATAGCTCAGAAAAGGAATGTTGTTCTAAGAAAAGAAAAAAAATAGAACATGCAAATGAAAATGAATTGCTCCTTAGCTCATATGGAGTGGTGATGGAACTTAAAGAAAGGGGGAAAAAATTGTACAAAAGTTTGAGGGATCTAGTGGAATGACTGTATAGACGTTCTTTCCACTTACAATACAAAAATCAATCCAATGATTCCAAGAACCAAATTTTATCTAAACTACAGGAAGTGTTTCCAAAGAATTGGTCAATGAGACATGTTAGACTTTTAATAGCAAAAACGTACAAAAGAAGAAGAAGAAGGAATGAAAAAGTAATATTCCTTTAAATGTTTGTCTAGAATTATTTATAAATATCACTTTTGTTATATTTACTTTTCATATATCAATATAACAAATAAATATTTATTATCATGTTACATTTTCAGGAAGATTATGAAAATCTCAAAAGATGAACGAGTTGATATCATAAATATGCCAGTAGGAATGTCCAAAAAGGTGTACAAGGAGATGGTCAAAGAAATGGACAAAATTGCATCGCAGGAGGAGCCATCTCAACAACAACGTGCTTCAAATGTAATAAGGTTTAAACTTCTCTTACTCTATCTTTTCTTCTTGACAACCAACCCAACCAATCAAACAAAACAAACAAACCCTATCATTATAACTAGCCTAAAATTGAAACCCTAAAATCAATTAAGTTATATCTTTTATCAAATATAGAGAGAGCCCTCTCTGTGTCCAGGAAGGCTAGGTCCTAGGACTCCAAATTTGGTTTGATGTTACCCTTGGGCTCACTAAAAAGGTGTATTCCTTGGATAGATCTTTCTAACGAGGTATTGAGCGCGTCAAACGGAGATCGTGTGCCAAATTTATGTCTCTGGGAAGATTGATGTACCAATTTACCCAAACGGGGCCCACAGTTTTGGCTCTTCATCTCCTAGGGTTAGATTTTTGGATGTTTAGGGTTTTTCATTGTTTCTCAACAATAAATAGGCCTTCGACACTCATTGTAACAAATTTCAGACGCCTGTAGCCACCACATCGTTTCTCATAGATAAGCTACCAGTGCCCTAGCTAATTTATTTCCATTATGTCTATAAGCATATTTCTGTTATTTGATATTAATGAAATGAAGTATTATTTCCCCTACATCTCTGTGTTTATGTCTATTTCTGTATTTTATTGTGTTCCTACATAAATCTGGATCAGTGGTATCAGAGTGGTCTGCTCCTTCTCTGTTTTTCTTTGCATGTCCCCAACGAGGTTCGGGTATAAGGAGTTAGGGCTCGATCTGGTTGAACCCTTGCAATATCAGCCTCGCAAAACTCGACGACCTCCCATTGTGGAAGAAGAGAAAGACGAGGGAGCAGGAGATCCTATCAAAATATTGCTCGAGGAGGCCCTCGAGAAACAAAGAAATGTGATGCCCCGGATGCAATTGTTAGCTTGCAATAAATATGGGAGCCACATAGCCGCGTGGATGTGGGACCTCCGTCCTTCTCACATGGGCTCACATGGCCACCCCGTCCTTCTTAAAGCCTGGAGCATGGGGAGTTTATTCGCCACCCTCGATCACTCCCCAATGATGTCCTTGCTCCACTCTGCCATTAACACTATCCTCTCCTCATTAACTCTGTTTTTCATGCCTTTTTCGCCCTTCATGGCCCATAAATCCACTCACCCTGCTACTCATTCTAGTATTTTTTTCCCCCTATGGCTTAGCTCTGTCGCTCCTTGTGCCTCCGCCAAGCCCCTACTCCATTGCTCAGCTCCCTGTTGTGACGCAGTGCACCCTCTGTCGTCTCAGCCACATTCTTGTTCCTCCACCATGACCTATCACCACCGCATGCGATGCCACAGAGGCGATGGCTGCGGTATCCCCTCTAGGTTGCCCATTCTTGCCACTGCTAGTAGAACCGTGAACCTCTTAGTCGATTGGGCAGAGCCGGAAGTCTTGGACCCCATTAACCTCACCACCTGCCTGTCACTTCACCTTCCTAAACCTCCCTCTGAAGCCTCTGGCTCTAGTATTTGTGCCAAGAAATGTCTTCGTAAGTCCACCATCTCTCCCACCTCCCCTTTCTCCCCTTGCAAGAAGGTGGCCTTGCCAGTTCAGCAGACCTTGAACAGTGAATGCAGTTGCAGCTTGGGCTCGGACAAGGATGGAACCAGCGCTGATACAGAGGCTCATGTGGCTTCCTCCCCTCCACCATATGCCCATGCGGTACTCTTTCCTCTGTCGAATGCCTAGGTGTCCAAGCAGGAGGACAATGAGTCTGAGTACACATGTAGAATTGTGGAGGAGTCATTCCAACCACTGATTCAGGATGACAGAAATCCAATAGCCTAAATTTTGGGTTCTTCTTTCTAATTCGAGTTAATTTCTTGCTACTTCATTGCTTCTTGTTTTCTGGTTTTGGTTTAAACATGTTATGTACAAGGCTGGTTTCCCAAGATGGGTAGCATATTCTAAACTTTCTGAACTTATCTCTTGGGTTGGTTTCCCCGTCTAAGGAAGCCCCTTTTTTGTTGTTTTGGAAACGAAATTTCCTGCCATAATTGACTTGCCAACTCTGGAGGATGATGACTGTAAATTTTTGAAATGTACGATATAATAGAAGTAGACCAATTTATTAAAAAAAACAGAGGAACGCGATGATGGATAACTTTTCTCAAATCCTTCAACGGCTACCCACCTACGGCACATCTGCATCTAACAACCACTCTAGAGGCACCACTCCCCTCAAGGTACATGTAAACTTTGAAATTCTTGTATTTGAAGGCCAGATAGATGCAGACGTTGTAGATATATGGTTGAATTTGGTAGAAGGGTATTTCTCGGTCCATGATTTCTCCGACCGAGAAAATATTATTTTTTCACTCCTCAAAGCCACCCCCCATGTCAAAGACTGGTGGGAAACCTACTGTGAGAAAAAGGAAGAGAGGGAACCCTCTCTGTTCTCGGCCACACCCACTTGGAATTCGTTACAATATGGCAACAAGGAAGAATATTACCTTGTGGGGAGTTATGAGGACGATTACATCCAATGGACCATGCTACGGCATCAGAGGGATCAAGATGTGCACGAACTGATGAATTTGTTCCATACCCTACGCACAAAGTTGGGTATTAAAGATTCAGAGAGGCATTTGGTGCTCAAGTATCACAGCTGTCTACACAAGCACATTCAGGAGGAAATGGATTTCCTCGACATTACCTTGCTTGGCACGGCATATCGCTATACCGCCAAGATCGAGCAGAAATTTAAGCCGAAGAAGCAAGACTTTGGATCTGCGAATATGAAGCCAGGGAAAGGCGCCCCTGAACCATAGAAAAAGGGGCAAAGCCAAAGCAGGGTGACTTAGAACAACACCACAAATCCAAATATGTACACGGGGAAGTGGTATGAATTTCATAAAAGCCCCACTCACAGCACAAATGAGTGTCGGGCCAAACAGTCACTAGTGGCTGAAATGAAGGCACCCGAATCAGATGCATGTTCTGATCCTGAGCCAGAACCAGACAAGGAAGATGAAAAAGGGAAGAAGATAATTAATGCAGACCCTAGTTCCATTTTTTCCACCACCAAGCTCCAGAGGGAGGAATCCGAGGATCCAGAGGAGGGGGAATGCCTCTTCTATTTGCAGATGTGGGTGAAGGGTTATGCACTGCAATTCATTGTAGATAACAGAAGCCAAATAACCTCATTTTAGTAGAGGTCGTGAAGCGGCTCGGCCTACTGACCATGGCACAACCACAACTGTATACCGTCAGGTGGCTTCACCCAGGGAGAGATCTCTGTGTCCGCCAACAATGACATTTTCCGTACAACATCAAGCCATTCACGGATGAGGTATTGTGTGATGTTGTTCCTCTTGATGTAGCTGATATATTATTGGGTCAACCATACTTGTGGAGGCGACATGTTGTGTATGATTATAGGCCTTGTTCTATTATTATTACTTTTGGAAATAAATTGTATAGGATACTGGAGGTAGTACCACCTCCTGCCATCTGCTTGACTATTGCAAAACAATGCAGTAAGATTGTTTCCCAAAACAGGAAATTTATTTTCCTTAATAATAAATCACAGGGAAAGAAGAAGATTTTGGCCACAACCTCGAAACAAGGCTCCCGTACACAACTGCAGCAGATGGACAAAGTCATGGAGGAATACGAGGACATTTTCTCCTCACCCACAGAGGTTCCTCTACATTGGCAGGACAAGTATTCCATTGATCAGACCCCTGGACCACCACCACCTCATGTTTCCATACCTCATGCGACTACACAGAAATACTCCACACATGTACTATCTGAGGCAACAAAATTTTTTAGACGCATCTAACACGTCCGCCAGCAGGTCCACGACATCCTGGACAAATTCATTACCAAGTTCAATAGAATTTGCCTCTCATGGAGGAACTTAATGCAATGGAGACCATTGCTTCCTAAGGAGGGAGGAATGAGCCAGGTGGATATTGGTGGCCACCCACCTATTCCATTTGGAACTGCACCATCAGTTCTTCCAGTTTTTCAGTTTCAGCAAAACTTATTATTTTTAACAGTTTTTCGGGTCATGAACTTCCGGAGCCGTTTTGAGGCCTTAATGATCCAGGTGGATATTGGTGGCCACCCACCTATTCCATTTGATCCCCCACCTTTAGTTCTTTCAGTTTTTTAGTTTCAACACAACTTACTATTTTTGGCAGTTTTTCGGGTCCTGAACTTCCAGAGCCGTTTTGAGGCCCTAAACGATGTTTTTTGGGAAAACTGAGAGAAACATGGGTTTCTAGATTGATGTTTCTCACTCAATTTTTTTTTTCCTTGGATAGATATTTCTAACAAGGTATTGAGTGCGTAAAATGGAGATCGTATGCCAAATTTACGCCCTCGGGAATATTGATGTACCAATTTACCGAAACGGGGTCCACAATTTTGGCACTTCATCTCCTAGGGCTATGTTTTTGGATGTTTAGGGTTTTTCATTGTTTCTCAACAATAAATATGCCTTCGAGCCTCATTGTAACACAGTTTAGAGGCATGTAGCCACCACATATCTTCTCATAGATAAGCTACCAATGCCCTAGGTATTTTATTTCCATTATGTCTATAAGAATATTTCTATTATTTGATATTAATGAAATGAAGTATTATTTCCACTGCATCTCTGTGTTTATGTCTATTTCGATATTTTATTGCGTTCCTGCATAAATCTGGATCAGTGATATCAGAGTGGTCTGCTCTTTCTCTATTTTTCTTTGCATGTCCCCAACAAGGTCAGGGTATAAGGAGTTAGGTCTCGATCTGGTTGAACCCCTGCAAGATCATCCTCGCAAACACTGATGACCTCCCATGGCGGAAGAAAATAAAGACAAGGGAGTAGGAGATTATATCAAAATATTGCTCGAGGAGGCCCTCAAGAAACAAAGGAACATGATGATGGATAACTTTTCTCAGATCCTTCAACGGCTACCCACCTACGGCGCATTTGCATCCAACAACCACTCTAGAGGAACCACTCCCTTCAAGGTACATGTAAAATTTGACATTCCTGTATTTGAAGGATAGATAGATGCATACGTTGTAAATAGATGGTTGAATTTACTAGAAGGGTATTTCTCAGTCCATGATTTCTCCGACCGAGAAAAGATTATTTTTTCACTCCTCAAAGCCGCCCCCCATGTTAAAGACTAGTGTTACATAACATTTTTTCATTGTCCCTGAAATCCCCAACTCACACATTGGATGGTCGTTTCTGTGACCAATAAGCAGTATCATGCTTTGCAAATACCATCAAGGCATCCCTTTACATGAGAGAAATATTCCTTTTGTTGACAATTCCCTGAGCAGAGCTATAAAAACCCCTATTTTTGCCTTAGCGCGAGTAGCCAGTTACACCCTCACGTCGATCGGGAAATTTACACTGAGCCCATGCTAGTTAGCGCTCTGTGCTAGTTAGACATCCACGCCAAGCTGTTTATGGAATTTTTTTTAAAAATAGAGGCAGAGATTCCAATCCAACCACCTCGAGGATGAGTCAATGGGAGTGGTTGAACTGATAAACCACAGACGTCCTCCTTTGGGTTTATGGTTTCCACCCCTTATGGGAACTCCCTAAAGGATAGGCCTCCCTCCCACCTTTGTAGGGATCCTAACCTCCTCCTTTTCCTCCATAAAAGAAACTATATCTCTTAGTACAAGTGAGCTAAACTTGGAGAATTTGACATACTATAGCTTAATTACTAGAGAAGATAGAATAAGAAGGAATTACATTGAGGAAGCTTGAGTTTGTGACTTCTAAGAGAGCTTGAGTCCATGCCTTCATCCCGTCCGAATTCCCTGACGAACATTTGAGACGCACTTCGCCTGAACCCCGCTGGAGGAGATTACGATGTCCAAGCATCGGTTGTACTCTTCCTTCTATTCATTTATATACATGACTACTGTGTGGTTCCACTATTGTGTTATGATGTTTATTTAATGCAATATGTTTAGCCCTCGTTGACTGGCTAATAGTTATGAGTGAAACCATTATGTCGTATGTTGTTCTTGTTCTTTGCCCTATGTGTAGGTATCTGAGCCTAACAGCAAACAAATTGTGATTTGCCAAGGCCGAAGCAAGAAGCTACTACTCTTTCTGCAACAATGACAGCATTGGATTCCAGGTAGGTCAATCTACCATGTATTTTTTTCATTCATTAACTAGGAAGCAACACTTTAGCGTGTCCTTTTGTTTCTAGACCCACCCTATGGCTAAAGGGATCATCTTTTTCCGCAGAGAGGATTTACCTTCATAACAAATTGGCGAATCCACTGGGGAACAATGCGGATTTTTCGTTTCATCCTGTTGGGTCAGTTTCAATTATTTGTTTAGTTATCTGTCTTTTTCTGGTTTGTTTGCTTAGTTTCCATCCTCTGTTCATCTCCATAGTGTCAAGGTTGACCTCTGCTCATTAGGTTTTGGTTTTTTCTCTTCTTTCCATAGTTATTTGGCTTGGCACGGTTTTTATCTGCACAATCGCTCCGATTGGCACATGTTGCTCTTTTTGTACTCGCTTCAACCCCTGTATGGTGCGGATTACAACCTTACAGTCGCGCCAACCCCTATAGGATTTGGTTTAACCTCCTTGATGAGTGTTTTGGTCATTTGTTCTTGCTTCTGGGTTATTTTTTGGGTGTGATTAAGCCTTTGGGACTGTGTTAACTATTGTAGACTTGTTTCTCTTAGTTGTTTGTCCATTTTCCTGTCGGTGTCATTTAAGACCTTAGGGTTTCTAAGTGTTCTTGCACATTGAGCCTTCTATTTGAAAATGAGTCTGTTTGATTGTTGTCAGTCTCGTTTTGGGTCATTATGTTGAGTTTTTCTTGATCCTTTTGAGTATTTGTTTTGATTGAATGATCATTTTTAAGACCTCCATAAACCCCCTTGAAGGAGACAAGAAGGGTTTGAAACCATATAATACAAGTCGATCTATGAACCCTATTTTTGATGTGTTCTATGCATATGTTTGTTCACTTGGTTTGACATGTGATAGAAAATATATAAAGCCTCTTTTTTCACGTATCATCTTCATTAGATATCATGTTGCTAAGAATCAAGTGTCTGGATTAGAGTTAAAGTTCCTATTTTAGTTTGTTGTCTTTTTTTGTCTTTTAGAGTACAAATCTTTTTGGTATACTGTGCTAAGGTAGTTTGGCTTTCAAATATTCAAGGAATATGTGAGCTAATATAAGACCATATTGTAATATTTGAAATAACATGATGAACTATTTAGCACAATTTATGGTGTTGGATTGATTGGGATGTTTATTTTTGGATGGATAGATGTACATCTCTTTAGCCAATAGAAAAAACTCATTAAGCATTGTTGCAAGTATGTTATTGACATGTTGAAGTGCCATTGAGACTTAGAGGTAGAAGATTTAGACTTGTATGTTTTCACCTATCCGGGTGCGATGATAACTTGTGGAGGTAAGCAAAATTTCCAATTTTTTAACTCTTGGATATATTCTATACGCTCTTGAGATAATTTCAACCTTTTAAATAAAATTACAAACAAATGTACATTCATGCAATAATTACTAATTGATTTGGGGGTGACTCAACAAATTGTAGCATGTTGGCTTGTTGAATTTGTTAGTAAGTTAATTAGGGCTTGAAAAATTTGTAAGCTTCAGTGGGATTTATTGCGGTTGTATGTGTTTTAGAGAAGCGAGTTTGGAGTGGTGGTTGTGCTTCCTTTATTGAATTTGATTTCTTTGGTTCTTCTTCTTGTGCATGCCCACTGTTGTATATTCTCGTTAGTGGTTAAGGGGTTAGGGATTGGGGGCTTAAGGGTTAGGGGCATAATGAATTGGTATTTAAGGGATTAGGGATTGGGGTTAGGGGAATAATGAGTTAGTGGTTAAGGGGTTATGGATTGGGGGGTTAGGGGTTAGGGGATTTAGGTGCATTTAGGGGTTAGAGGAATAATGAGTTAGTGGTTAAGGGATTAGGGATTGGGGGCTTAGGGGTTAGGGGATTTAGGCGCAGTTAGGGGTTAGGTGAATAATGAGCTAGTGTTTAAGGGATTAGGGATTAGGGGTTTAGGGCTTAGTGGATTTAACAGTTAAGGATTTTAGGGGTTAGGGGTGAGGGGTTAATGGGTTAATGGTTAATCATTAACAATTTAGGGGTTTAGGGGTTAAGGGGTTAGGGGTTTAGGTGTTAGTGGTTTAGGGGTTTAAGGGTTTATATGTTTAGGGTTTAGGGGTTAAATGGGTTAGGGTTTTAGGGGTTTATGGGGTTAAATGGGTTAGGGGTTGGGAATTAGGGCTTAAGGGGTTAGGGGTTAAGGGTTAGACATTTAGGGTTTACGGGGTTAAATGGGTTTAGGGGTTTAGAGGTTTAGGGGGTTAGGGTATTTAGCAGTTAAGGATTTTAGGGGTTAGGGGTTAGGGGTTAAGGGGTTAAGGGGTTAGATGTTTAGGGGGTTAAATGGGTTAGGGGTTTAGAGGTTTAGGGGGTTAGGGGATATAGTAGTTAAGTGTTTTATGGGTTAGGGGTTAGGGGTTAGGGTTTGGGGGTTAAATGGGTTAGGGTTTTAGGGGTTTAGGGGGTTAAATGGGTTAGGGGTCGAGAATTAGGGTTTAAGGGGTTAGGGGTTAAGGGTTTAGGGGGTTAAATGGATTAGGGGTTTAGGGTTTAGGGGGTTAAATGGGTGAGGGGTTATAGTCATTTCTTAGGTTAACAAGGCACAATCTCATTGTAGTAACCGTGACTTGGTTAAGTTGTTATAGTCAAGGCAAGACTTGGTTGGGTTCCCAAGTTCCAAAAAAGTAAGGGTAATTGTGAGGGCATGAGCGTAAATGCGTGCTAAGGAATGAAAAGGCATGCTAACACATGCCAGAAAGTGTCAATGGATGTTGAGGAGTGTTAGGGAGTCCCAGGACATTGCAAGGGAGAACTAGGTCAAAATGCATGGAAATGAACGGTGAACGAATAAGAGTGTGTGCCAAGTAGTGTCAATGAATTCCAAGTGTCTCAAGGATAAAGTGTGTTAAGGGAAGGTCAGAATAAGACTTGTAGGAGGTAAGCCTATGGTTACATAAAGGGTTGGACAAAGTATTTTCAGATAAAGGGAAACTTTGGGTTAGGCATAACATCGATTTTCCAATGACTTGGTTGGGTTCCCAAGTCACAAAAAAAGCAAGGTTATCTATGACGATATGAAAGCTAAGGAATACCAAGGTGTGTCAGGGAATTCCTAGAAGTACTAAGACATGTTAGGTAGTTCCAAGGCATGATAGGCATGCCAAGATGTGGCAAGTGCCAGGGTGTGGCATGAACATATGCTAGGGAGTGTGAGGGCCAAGTGTCAGGGAAACACAAGGGGGCACTAGTTTCAAATGCATGGAAATGAAGTATAAGCCAGTTCTAGGTGTGATAAGAAGGGAGTGACACGGTATTCTAGGAAGTGCCAAGGCATGTTAAAGTGCTAGGGAAGCATACAAATTTGTTCCAAGTGCCAAGGTATGCCAATGTGTGCTAAGGATCGTGTTAGGGAGTGCCAGGAAAACATAATAGAGCACTAGGTCAAAATTCATAAATGAATGAATAAGAGTGTGTGACAGGGAGTGTTAGCGAGTTCTAGGTGTCTCGAGGAGGGAGTGACACGGTATGATAGGCAGTACTAAGTCATGTTATAGCGTCAGAGCGACATGCATCCAAGATTTTATATATTCACATATGGGATAGTCACAAGATGTCAACAAAATCACATACTTATCGAAATCCTCAAAAATCAATATGCTACATTGCTTCTTAATGTGCTTGCAACTAGATGGGCATCAAAGACAATCATTGCAATGGGTTAAGGGGATCTAAGAGAGAATTATGTAAGGAGTTCCTTCTAGCTGGTAAAGGACATTGGTATTACTATTGTTAAAGGGGGTGGCCTACAAGGATACATTGGTAGCCATTGATGCAAGAGCATAATTTCAACAATTTATTTCAAAATTTGTATTTGTCCTCCATAAGGTCTTAGAGATTTTTAGAAGAGGAAGTTGGTTTCCTTGTTGCCCTATAATTTTGTAGAATTTCTAATTTCATATTTGGGATAGGAAATTTTAGTAATTTTAGGCATAAGTTAAGATGCTTTTTTATTTTTAAGGCCT
>CM076576.1:103923843-104075861 GCA_034641835.2 Pinus albicaulis | reverse complement strand
AGGGCATTTTACATATAGTGAAGGCAGTTTGCCTCTTTCAAAGCTTTTTCAGGTCAGAATGCCTCCAAGGCAAGACCACACAGCGCGTCCATTGATAGTTATATATGAGTTTATCTCTTGTTGTAGAGATCATCAGCGGTCAATTCATCCGTGCTTTTCAATTTATGAAGTAGGTTTACTGATTACGAAGATAGAAGAAGTCAAGAGTTTTTCACCATTAACACACTTGTGCGCCCTGAGATTCAAAGAAAAACACTTCCAAGTGGCGGGTCTTGATTTCAAAATTTCTCCAAGGTATGTGTCCAAGGCCACCAAGATCCTATATCATGGCGAAAAATTGTTTAAACAACCTCATCTTGACTTAGAGGATTACAAACCTTTCATCAAGCCTGAACATAGAGAAGCTGTCACTGCTATCTTCCCTTTTTCATATCTTCTTGACAGCTATGCTCCGCTTATGAAAGCCATAATGAAATATTTCTCTTGTGAAGGGAGGTTTAATCGAATTTATGCCTACCATGTCCATTTATTGATGCATTTTACCAGAAGCAGGCAACTGAACCTCCCTTACTTTTTGTTCAAAATCATAGAGAAAATGGCATCCACTGTCCAAAATAAGGCCCCACCTCAGCAAATCCCTTCTCTTTTTCATCATTCTTTGATCAAGATTATCTTCCTATAGCAGCTAGAGAAGAAAGAGGTTTTATGGGATTTATTCATCAACCATCCAGATTTTGCCACTGTTCCTCCTGCCCATATTTCTCCTACTCAGCCTGTCCATCGCCCAGTACCTTTGTCTAGTAGGCCTACTCCTAGGAGGCTGAGAATGGACAATGATGGGGTCAAGTCAAGAAGAAGAAGGAGAGGGCAATGAAAGTGCATGAAGAAGGATAGAGAAGAATAAAGAAGCTATTGATGTTGAGGGACAACAAGCCAGCAGAAGAAGAGAGGGCAGGGTCACCAGCAGGATATTGAAGGACACAATGAAGAATAGAAAGTGAAGGACAGCAGGTCCAAGATGAACAGCCACAGGTACACATTGATGAGCAGCATTTGGATGTTGAGGGACCGCAGCAGATAGTTGATGAAGAACAACAAGTTGGGCAAGAAATTGAAATACCTCTTGAGCCACAAATTGGACAAAACATTGATGAGGAACAGCAAGCTAAGGCTGCCACCCAAACAGTGACAAAGGTCGCTCCTAGCAAGAGGAAATTGCCCAAAAAGACATCTTCTATCATGCCAAGGAGGAAAAGTGCCAGATTGGCTTTCAAAGGCAAAAGTAAAATTGGAGAAAGTACAAAGCATGGAGGTGAATTAGCTATTATCCCTATCCAAAGCGATGATAGTGACAATGAGGCCCGCCTTCTTGAAAATCTCTTAATCCATAAGGAAGGGCAAATTGATGCATTAGAGCAAGATCTTCAAAGGGCGAGGAATTTCAATCATTTCTTGGAGATTGAAAACAAACAAATGAATGTGCACACAACTGTTCATGAGGCACGGGCGATTAAGTATAAGAAAGAGGCAGAAAAGGCGCAAGCAAGAATTGAAGAGCTCATTGGTGAGTTTGATGATGAAGAGGAGGAAGACCAACCTAGGCGGAAGAGGCCTAGGACCATTGGGCTTAGAAGAGCCTTGGAAAAGCAGAGAGCAGAAGAGCAAGCCCAGCTCCAAGCCTTTCCTCTCACTGCACTCCTTGAGCAGGAAATTGAGGAAAACAAAGAAGCATGGCTTGAGAGAGCTAACAAGCATTTGGAAATGAAGCTTGAGAAGGCGAACAGGGATCTTGAGCTGCAAAGAAAGAGGACTCATCACTTTCAGAAGCTAAATCAGTTTGCCCGGCGCAAACTAAAGGTAGCACAAGAGAAATTGAAGAAGGTGAAAGGGAAGCGCCTAGCACGGAAAGAAGGGAAAAGCATATCAGCCCTTGATATTTTGGCCTCAGCTTCGGAGCATGTTGCTATGGACCCTTGAGGGTCATGCATGCCAAATTAGGGCCTTTTTCGACAACTTTTTGTTTTTTGGCATTTTTTGGGTTTTTGGTCGAAAACTCATAATTTCGCCATTTCAGTTTGAGGAATTGTCAAGGGAGAAGGATGACATCGATAGATGCCATAATTCTATGAGTAGGTCTCCAGCGATTTTCAGGGCATTTGGAGATCATTCGCCCCCTCAAATTGGCGAAAAACACCCTCTTTTTGCACATTCTGCCCGCCATATCAGCAGTCTGCTATTTCCTGGCTTTTTACACACAGGTACAGTTTTGGATGACTTCTAGGCCTCGGATTGAGATGTTTTCAGTTGCTCTGGAAAGTAGACACAGAGAGCTTTCCAGCAAGCCCTCATGAGCCCCATTTCGACATCGGGAAGGCTGACAATTGCATCCAGCAAGTCAGGGGACCTTTTTCAGGCATAAATATGAAGTATTTTTGTAATTTTTGAACCTCAAAAATCTGCTTTTCCCAAATGTGCGTTAAGCTATTTTTATCCTTGGGAAATCATGTAAAGTCAATATAATTTCCATTTTTAGCAGTTTTTTAGATATTTTATGGGATATTTTGTGCCTTGGGCTTTGCAAAGCCTCAAGGACAAATTTAGATATTTTGACTTGGCCAATGGGATAGCTAGTTTCTCCATGAGGTTTTCCTCCCTCAAGCCTATTTATTCCATGGGTTTCATTGTAAATCAGAGGCTAAACTTGAGAGAAGAATTAATACATTGGTCATATGAGCTTTGATGAATACACTTGAGTTATGATTTTTGGACTGCCTCTTGGATGCTTTTGAGGAGTGATGAAGGTTTGGTGATGGATTCCATGACATGGTAGAATGGTATAGTTTTTCTTACTATGTTTTTTGTCTTCTAGTTTTCATTCATAATCCATGCTTCTTGCTACTATAGATCAGTAGAGATTAGTTTTGAGATATGCCCATGGAGGCACCTCAAAATTCCTGAATCTTCATAGCTTGATGTTTTCTTCCTCCTTTGTTATGCTAAAGAATTCTTAACTGCTCTTTAGTAACCTAAGGATAATGTTTGCTAGTTTTATTTACAAGTTCTATGCATGTTGAGTAGGATGTATGGTGTGCCCTGCCTACCTATAAGCTGTCCATAGTTCTGTCCATAAAACTTTCTCTTTGACTGATTTGTTGATCATCTTGTTGAACCAAGGAGGCCTAGTCCCGATCTAGCCCTTTGCCTAAAACTATGAAAACTTGTTTGTCCAAGTGCCTAATGACTTAGAGACTATGTTTAGGCGTTCCGGCGTAGTTTATGAGTTGTTAGTTTGTCTTATGTGTTTTCCCCAAAGTCTGATAGCCATTTCCCGAAGTTAGAGGGTCTTATACCTCTATGTATGGCTGGAATGTTTGATTTCTATGTACTAATTAGCTCATAGTTACATTTAACATGATTAATGGCTTGCTATAAAATGTTTATGTCTGCTATCAACTAGTTACACTTGAAATCCCTTTGTCTTTCACCAACTTGTTGTCCATTTAATCCATTTTTCCCAAAGATCCCTTCTACCGTGAATCAAATCGGCCCTACAGCAGCCTTACATCATCACCTCATAGCTTCCTTGACCTGTTTGACCCCATAGCCCAATTTATCTACATCTTGTTATCCAGTTTATGTATTTGATCAGTTTTATCCCTCACAAACTTAAAAACTAAAAAAAACCAAAAACACACTTCATAACTAGCCTAATATCAGAACATCGCAAGTAAACACACCGACATCTTTTACACTTATAGAGAGAGCCCTCTCTGAGTCCAGGAAGGCTAGGTCCTTGGGCTCCAAAGCTTGGTTTGATGTTACATCGTCATTTGGCTAGCCAATCGGCCAAATCACTTGGATCTATTATACACTCATTGGTTTAATACACCATCACTGTTCTTCAGTACTATCCACTCATTGCTTTAGTACACCCTAACTCTTTTATCGAGCATAAGGGCAATCTAAGAACCACCAATTACTACATTTGGTGGTATTAAACTGAGAAAATAATGCGAAGGGTCCATATAACTAATTAGATTCAAGGATATAAAAGTGATTTGATGGCCTAAGAATATTGACATCCCATTGCTGGGTAACATTGCAAGGCATGCTATGCCACTGCCTGCTTCACAGAACCCATAATACAGAGGAGAGGAGGTTTCATAAAGTTTATTGTTGCATTCAATGCATTACATTGTTCCTATTGCATTACTACTTCACTACCTACTGAACTGGACTTTCAAAAAACACGACACTGAAATTGTGCTTCAATGCAATATTTATGCCTTTTGGTAGCTTAAGATACAGGGATTAGAGGGCAGTTTCTGTGAAAAATTTACAACCACAATCTGAAAATAGTGAAATTTTCATAAATATATGACATGAGTATGTAGAGCATGCAAAATTAGCTAAGAACCAAAATGAGTATATAGACACAATAGCATTTCAGAATCAAGGAAGGAAAGCAACAAAGAAGCTTAAATACCTTGATCTAGGGCTTCCAGAAAATTATGGAATTTCTCCAACTTGTGAACCTGTGCTTCTTCAAATGCTAACCCAGTTATATAAACCCTAACACCAAACTAAACATTGAAGAAACTGAGTTGTACCCTTTAGCTGAAAATTTGGTGCCAAATGATATTTCCCGCTTTCCATGAAAGAATCACAGCTCCATATTTCTCCATCGCAAACCCTTTAAACCAAGGCTGATCATTGCTGTGCCGACACGCAGGATTAACAACTTGGTGAACGTTGTATGGGATGTGTTGTGCAGACACGCAGGATTGTGTGATGTGGACGGCTTCCAAGCCAACCAGATGAGAATGTGTGCGCGATGTGGACGGCTTCATTTATGAGGGAAAGCTTTCAGAAGCTTTTAGTGTACTGTACTAAACACGGAGAATATATGATTAAACAAGTAGTATTTGGAGAATACAATTAAACGACCTCCTGAATAGATAGATGCCCGATGGTCTGCCCACCTGTCATCCCAACTTAGCTGTTAAATATTATTACAAAATAGTATTGAGCAGGTCCAAAAATTATTTTTGCTCCAATTTAAGGTTAGCAGGTCATCTCAACTGCAATTCTTAAACGTCATTACAAAATACTATTGAAGTTGTAACCCTAATTCCAAAAATTATTTTTGCCCCAATTTCTATTAAAATTATTTCTATTATTTTTAGAGTAAAACAAAAGAAAACCTGAAAGAGAAATGATTAATGTTTGTGAGATGGGTTCAGTTAATTTGAAGTCTCCTCACCTTTTCCTGCACATGTTCTCCACACCAATGTCGAGAATATCAGTGATACATGGGTGATCATAGAGCCAAGGTGATACATGGGCATAGCTTACTATCAATAATAAGCGCACTCAAGAGCTTAGGTGATAGTTGAGGGCTCAACTACCAGATTCAAGGAGCCTACTCTCCAATTGGTTTAGGAGGAAATTACTCAAGCAAAGACGAAATCAACAAATGATCAACACGCCCTCACGAATACTTCATGTTGACAAAGGTAATGGATTAGGTTCTAGATTCCAAACATACCTGAGGTTGTTTCAACTAGTATATGTATTATGGTCGACATCTATTGACATTTAAAGTTTCTCCCAAAGAAATATGTGCTTTGGCAAGGGATTTGAAATTTCCAAAAGAATAGGAGTGTGTTTATTTATAGAGATTGGGGACTCGAAGACCAATATTAATGATATGAAAAAAAAAATCATGAGGGGATAACTTTCTAGCCTTATTTTAGATCAATAAGAAAATTGCGAGGTTCCTTCATTGATATAGATTCCTATCATGTGTTGTGAGAACATAACTAAGGGATGATTTGGTGGGAGAAAGTTAATTCAAAACAAAATGAAGGGGATATTATAGTTAATGGTGTATTATGCAAAACAACTAATTCCCTTTATAGTTAATCAAAGTTTATTTAACAAAGCACCATGTAATCAAAGTTTATTTGACAAAGGGATTGGCTATTAATTGATTGGTTCAAAGGAAAATATGTCAAGTTATTTATGGTTAGCACCTTCTGGTGCACTTTCCTAGAGACCCTGGCTCCTGATATTATTGGAATGGATGTGATGATACTACAAATCCTCTTGTTCAAGTTGGTCAAATCCATTACAGAATTACAATATGGAGGAGATGATCTTGAAGACCTTTCAAGGAAAGTTGGTCAAATCCATTACATAATTACAGTATGGAAGATCAAGGAAAAAATGGTGTACATCAAATACAACATAACATGTGCTCCCTTCTTAATTTGTATATATTAAACTGCCTTTTTAGAAGCAGCTTTGTGGTTTCACCACACCAGTCTTTATGCCTTTTACATCTTTACACTGAGCCTGTGCAGATTATACTCCATGAATCTTGTAGCTGAGTTGCACATTCTGCAACTCAATTCCCTGGCATGGTACAATAGGCCCGCATGAAAGAGAAATAGCCACCTGTGTGGTTGATATGCCAATTATGTTCTTATATGAAAATCCACTGATGGTCACACCACTGGATCCCTATACACAGAAAACATTGAACATTGAGTGGAAGTGAAAAAGTCATCATTGTAGATAGACTTTTGGGAGAAAACACTGAACATTAAGGGGAAGTGAAAATTTCCAGAAAAACTTATAGTTCTAAATAAAGACTTATAGTTCTAAATGTTTTATTTTTAGGGTAGACTATTGTCTATTTAGAAAATCTAAAACCTATTTATAAAGATGGATAAAGTGTCTATTCGAAATGTTAAAAATTTAAACCTCTTTACATAGTTTTAACAAAGTTTTAGTTTAATAATCTATTTACAATATGAACAATTACTAAAATTTATATTCAAACAAAATTTATCATTTATATATAAAAAAAATTGGTGATAATTACATCTAAGTATATTTTGTTGATGTTTTTAGAACTAGTCATTAGCTACTAGCCAATGTAATTCAAGAATCTGAACCATACTTAGAAACACGTTAGAAAAATATACTTAAATGTGATTACCACGAAAAAACTTTATATACATTTTATAAATCACAAAAACAAACTCCTATAGATAAATTTAAAAAAAAAATACCTGACTGGAGCAGCTATTAAACGAGGTCTGTGAGGGAAGGTTAGCAATGGTCACGTTTCCTGTGGCGAATTTCAGGCTGTCCCTCCATCGTAGAGGCACTCGATACTCTGGCCCTCCAACATTCAAGCTGTCCCTCACATCAAACCTGTGGCAAATTTCATGTTGTCCACCAAATTATAAACAACCATATATGTTTATATGTACAAATGAAAAAGAAAATATGTAGAGATATATTCTTAACACTATTAATTATAATTATTTTATAAAATCTAAACTTATATATTAAAAAAATTAACAACATTAAATATTTTGCATTAAATTTGAATTTAAAGAAAAGGAAATAACATTTTTATGATCATCCAAAATAAACCAAATTTATATTCTTATCTATGAACTTCTTATCAATAAAATAAAAATAATACAACCATCAAACACTTATAAATAAAAGTGTATTACACGATCTTTAAAAAAATAAAAAATAAAAAATAAAAGAGATAAATAAAAAGTGGACACAGGGAATAAACATCTAACTAAAATGATGGATGACGAGTACATTTAAAAAAAGGACACCCAAAAAAATAAACACAAGCATCTAATTAAAATAGCATGAGTACATTTTATTCAGTATTAATATTACTTTTCTAACCAAAAAAAATAATATATAATACCACAAATAAACATAATACTTGTATGCTTATAAAATTTCCACAAGTTTGATGTGAGGGACATTTAGTAAAATAAAATAAATTTCCACAATTTTGTCACTCACCAAATGAGGATTCAACTAACATAGCTTCCGCCTGATCTACAGATGCATTTCCATCTAAAGACTAATATTGTGAGCTTGGGCTTGCCGAGAGGTTCTCAAACTGACTGTGAAGGTATTTAATTTCATCATTTTGATGGTTCATCTGAAGTTGGAAGTCATGAATTCTTTCGTATTGTTTTACAACTGTAAGGAAGATCTAGAAGAGAAACTCCAAAAGAGAGTGAGAGTTTATACTATAGGAAGGTGTAGGTGGAGGGGGAACTTTGAGGATCCCACTGCTCCACCTTCACAACTGGTATTGTCCATCATTGGGTCTTTCCAATTTCATACTCTATCACTAACTAGTTCAATTTCAAATTCCCAATTTCTTTCCAAAATAACGAGTGGTTGACTACCAATTGCCACGAGATAATACCAATGACTAAAAAAGGCCAAATGAAAAGCACCAGAGAGAAATAAAGATAACAAATTCTCCCGTGAAAGCCAAGGAAACCGATGTAGACCAATAACCATTTCTAACAAAAAACTATTGATATGCACCTTGCTCACATAATCACATCCTTATTTAATTGCCTCCATAATGTTTCAAAGCTTGCGCACAAACAAATGATTCTTCCCTGGCATGTCTGGACCTTGATGGAAGAGCTCGGTTGCAAGAGAGAATTTCAAGGAATCGACCTCGGACAAGTCAGACCACTACACAAATCTCTCATCCAGAGCCTGCGAGCTCAATGGAACCTCTCAATCACTGAAGAGGTAGAGCAATCTGGAGACCTAGAAGGAGCCTTTACTAATACTAATAATTTTAATTAAAAATATAATTCATTTATTTTTTATAATTTTTTTATTTTATCACTATAAAACATATAATAAAATAAGACCTATAATAAAATAAATAAAAAATTTGAGTGATCTAATACTTATTATAAATTAATACCTTTAAGTTATATAAATATATCACATTTATCCACATCACCTCATAATTCCTCATAACCTTTTTCTTTGCAGGATGCTTAAAAAATAAAGGAAAAGAACAACTACCATATATTCGGGCAACCAATGTGCTCTTAGAGTCTTTATTATGCAGCATTCCTTAGCCTCATCCCAAAAGTTCTAATCAATCCATATTTTTATTTGAAGTTTTATAAAATGTTTCATATTGTTTTTCACCTATATTTTTATACATCTTAAAATCAGATGACTGGTAAATCATCCAAAATATGTCACCCGATATGGTTGCGTGAGTTCATTGATTGTCCAAGTTTGGGAACATGCAAAAGTTCGACAACGTGAAGGGATGGACACACCATATATCCTAAGTGGGGATGTGAGTGGAGTTAGATAAGAGGCCGTAGGATTCTTTTATGTTGAAGTGGCCAGCCGCATTAGAGCCCCATCTTAGCTTGCCCGGCTGATCGTCCCTTTGAATCTTCCTTTTCCTTAGCTCATCAGCTAGGTTAGTCCAATCCTGACAGTGATTTTGCTAGACCCATTCCGGGGCCTTGAGTCATTCCTTCCATTCAGTGTTTTCTTTATTTTTCCAGGAAAGGGCTTCTTTGACCGAGGGAGAGCCCATAAGAAGAGTGTCATCCACATATTGTTGGTGGGTTGAAGGGGGGTTAGAGGGGTAGAGGTTAAGGGGTTAGAGGTTTAGGGGGTTAAATGGGTTAGGCGTTTAGAGGTTTAGGGGGTTAGGGGATTTAGCAGTTAAGGATTTTAGGGGTTAGGGTTTTGGGGGTTAAATGGGTTAGGGTTTTATGGGTTTAGGGGGTTAAATGGGTTAGGGGTTGGGAATTAGGGTAATTGTGAGGGCATGATAACTAAGGAGTGTCGGTGCATGCCAAGGATTGAAAAGGCATGCTAACACATGCCAGAAAGTGTTGGGCACAACATTTGGGTTGGGCACAACATTTGGGTTGGGCACAACATTGATTTTCCAATGACTTGGTTGGGTTCCCAAGTCGCAAAAAAAGTAAGGCTATCTATGACGACATGAAAGCTAAGGAATACCAAGGTGTGGCAGGGAATGCCTAGAAGTACTAACACATGCTAGGCAGTTCCAAGGCATGATAGGCATTCCAAGATGTGCCAGGTGCCAGGGTGTGGCATGAACACATCCTAGGGAGTGTGAGGGCCAAGTGTCAGGGAAACACAAGGGAGCACTAGTTTCAAATGCATGGAAATGAAGTATTAGCCAGTTCCAGGTGTGCTAAGAAGGGAGTTACATAGTATTCTAGGAAGTGTCAAGGCATGTTAGAGTGCTAGGGAAGCATACAAAGATGTTCCAAGTGCCAAGGTGTGCCAATGTGTGCTAAGGAGTGTTAGGGAGTGCTAGGAAAACATAACAGAGCACTGGGTCAAAATGCATAAATGAATGAATAAGAGTGTGTGACAAGGAGTGTTAGCGAGTTTTAGGTATCTCGAGGAGGGAGTAACATGGTATGATAGGCAGTGCTAAGTCATGTTATAGTGTCATGGCGACATGCATCCAATATGTACCAGGTGCCAGGGTGTGCCAACATGTGCTAGGAAGTGTTAGGGATTGTCAGGGAAACACAAGGGAGCATTTACGTTGTAGCCATTGGAGAAGTATTTACGTTGTAGCCATTGCAGGACCCCGATAATTTTTTTCCATGGAGAATTATTTACGTTGTATCCATTTCATTAAAGAAAGAGGTTCGTCAATGCTTTTTTGTATGTGTTAATAAATTGGAAGATACCTTAAAATCTACCTCACCAATATTTACGTTGTATCCATTGCATTAAAGCAAGAGATCTGTCAATGTTTTTTTGTATCTGTTTATAAATTGGAAGAGACCTTAAAATCTACCTCACCAATCTGACCACAATTGATGAGTGCAAGCATTTGCAAAATGGCATCATGAGTGGAGCCTTTTCCAAAAGAGATTATTCATTTACATTACAATATATACAACATGTAGTTAGCGTTCCATCCATGTTAGCGCACACACCTGATGGTATAAGTCCTTAAACTGGTACAAAAAAAATGATTTTATATATTCACATACGGGACAGTCACAAGATGTAAACAAAATCACATACTTATCAAAATTCTCAACCAGGAATATGGTAAATTGCTTCAAAATGTGCTTGCAACTAGGTAGGAATCAAAGACGATCATTGCAATGGGTTAAGGGGATCTAAGAGAGAATTATGTAAGGAGCTTCTTCTAGGTAAAGGACATTGGTATTACTATTGTTAAAGGGGGTGGCCTACAAGGATACATTGGTAGCTATTGATGCAAGAGCATAATTTCAACAATTTATTTATAGGAGGAAGTTGGTTTCCTTGTTGCCCTATAATTTTGTAGAATTTCTAATTTCATATTTGGGATAGGAAATTTTTGTAATTTTAGGCATAAGTTAAGATGTTGTTTGATTTTTAAGGCCTCCTAGTCATTAGGAAAGTTGAGTCTTATGATTAGGATTACTTGTGGCATCCTATGTATTTTTCAAACTCCAATACACCAAGGAAAATATGTGGAGGACATTTGGGGGAAGTGTGATTGTCCATAAAATGTAGATCAGATTTGGGGAACTTGTAGCTCTTTTCCTTGGACCCTACTAGTTCTTAGAGGTTGTATTTGGAGTGGTTAGCAGGAAAAAGCATAATATTCCCAAGAATATTAGTGTTGGAGCACCTGTGGTTTGGGAGAAAGGATAAGGGGTTCTAGGAGTTAAGGGGTTTAAGGGTTTAGGAGCAAGGGGTTAAGGGTAAAGGGTAAAGGGTTAGGGCTTATGGGATTTAGAGGTTAGGGGGTTGAGGTATAGGGGGTTTAAGGGTTAGAGGTTAATGACTTAGTGGTTAAGGGATTCAGGGGTTAAAGATTAACCATCAAGGGCTTACATGTCAGGGGATTTAGGGGTTAAGTGCCTAAGGGTTATGGTATTTAGGTGTCAGCGAGTTAAGGGGTTAGGGGTTAATGAGTTTAGGGGTTAGGGGTTATGGGTTAAGGGTCAAGGTTTAAGAGTTAAGGGTCAAGGTTTAAGAGGATATGGGATTAGGGTTTATGGGGTTCAGGGATTCTAAGTTAGGGGTTAGGGGTTAAGGGGTTAGTGGCTTTGGGTTTAAGGGATCAAGGGGTTAATTTGTTATGAGTTATGGGTGTAGGGGTTAAGGGATTGTGGCTTTGGGGTTAAAGGGATAGGTATTTTAGTGGTTATGGGTTAAGTGTGTATGGGTTGTGATAATGTGGCCCCTAATCCCCTTGTCAAAACTATTGGGGTTTCCCCTATAAATTTCTCTCATTGCCTTACCTATAGGTCCCCTACCCCTTATGTCATAAGGCCCTAAGGCTCCTTCTCATTCTCTAATGTTAGGATTATAGATCTCAGTAAACCATGCTCGAACCTCTCACTTATACCCATCCATGCTACCCTTATGTCCCCTTGCCCCGTTCAATACACCAAAAGATCCCCCTCCCCCAAAATTCATGATAATTGAACATTTGGAGGTGATAATTTAACAACAACTTCACAACTAGTCCATTTATAATGGTGTCTTGGAGCTATTAGATGTCATTTCATTGAGCTATAGTGATAGGTGAGAGCTATGCATAGCTCACTAAAGGTGTATCAAGAGGCTATTAGTCTATTGGCTATAGAATTTGACTCTTTTTATTTGTAACTTAGCGAAATGGAAAAGATGTGGAGACAATCTCCATTCTTCTTCTTTCACCGGGCCATGTAAAATAAATGAAGCAAATAGTCTCAACCCCTTGGAGAAGGAAAGTCGAGAGCAATAATTAGCATGAACAAACAAAGAATCCAATGAGTTAAGTTTAGAGGCATCTCCATTTGTAAACAAGCATCCATAAGCTTGTTAGTGTTAGTATGAATCTTTACTAGAGGTTGAGTAGTCTTCACATCACCAACCACATCCAATTGAAATGTACCAACCCCTACAATAAAAATGATGTCTCCAACTAAGGTGTAGTTAATACCAATAATATCACCTTATGAATCTATTACAATATGATTTTGAAAGTATGTTTCCATACATGTGTGAAAGAAACAATCCATTTGGTTAGCAAAAGGAAGTATTTTTTAGGACATCCAGAAACCCCCTTGAAGGAGACAAGAAGGGTTTGAAACCATATAATACAAGTCGATCTATGAACCCTATTTCTGATGTGTTCTATGCATGTGTTTGTTCACTCGGTTTGACATGTGATAGACAATATATGAAGCCTTTTTTTCCACGTATCATCTTCATTAGATATCATGTTGCTAAGAATGAAGTGTCTAGATTAGAGTTAAAGTTCCTATTTTAGTTTGTTGTCCTTTTTTGACTTTTAGAGTACAAATCTTTCTGGTCTACTGTGCTAAGGAAGTTTGGCTTTCAAATATTCAAGGAATATGTGAGCTAATATAAGACCATATTGTAATATTTGAAATAACATGATGAACTATTTAGCACAATTTATGGTGTTGGATTGATTGAGATGTCTATTTTTGGATGGATGGATGTACATCTCTTTAGCCAATAGACAAAACTCATTAAGCATTGTTGCAAGTATGTTATTGACATGTTGAAGTGCCATTGAGACTTAGAGGTAGAAGATTTAGACTTGTATGTTGTCACCTATCCGGGTGTGATGATACCTTGTGGAGGTAGGAAAAATTTCCATTTTTTAACTCTTGGATATATTCTATATGCTCTTGAGAGAATTTCAACCTTTTAAATAAAATTACAAACAAATGTACATTCATGCAATAATTACTAATTGATTTGGGGGTGACTCAACAAATTGTAGCATGTTGGCTTGTTGAATTTGTTAGTAAGTTAATTAGGGCTTGATAAATTTGTAAGCTTCAGTGGGATTTATTGCGGTTGTATGTGTTTTAGAGAAGCGATTTTGGAGTGGTGGTTGTGCTTCCTTTATTGAATTTGATTTCTTTGGTTCTTCTTCTTGTGCATGCCCACTGTGGTATCTTCTTGTGCATGCCCACTGTGGTATATTCTCGTTAGTGGTTAAGGGGTTAGGGATTGGGGGCTTAAGGGTTAGGGGCATAATGAATTAGTATTTAAGGGATTAGGGATTGGGGTTAGGGGAATAATGAGTTAGTGGTTAAGGGGTTATGGATTGGGGGTTTAGGGGTTAGGGGATTTAGGTGCATTTAAGGGTTAGAGGAATAATGAGTTATTGGTTAAGGGATTAGGGATTGGGGGCTTAGGTGTTAGAGGATTTAGGCGCAATTAGGGGTTACGTGAATAATGAGCTAATGGTTAAGGGATTAGGGATTAGGGGCTTAGGGCTTAATTAGTGGATTTAGCAGTTAAGGATTTTAGGGGTTAGGGTTGAGGGGTTAATGGGTTAATGGTTAAGCATTAACGGTTTAGGGATTTAGGGGTTAAGGGATTAGGGGTTTAGGTGTTAGTGGTTTAGGGGTTTAAGGGTTTAGAGGTTTAGGGTTTCGGAGTTAAATGGGTTAGGGTTTTAGGGGTTTAGGGGGTTAAATGGGTTAGGGGTTGGGAATTAGGGCTTAAGGGCTTAGGGGTTAAGGGTTAGACGTTTAGGGTTTACGGGGTTAAATGGGTTTAGGGGTTTAGAGGTTTATGGGGTTAGGGGATTTAGCAGTTAAGGATTTTAGGGGTTAGGGGTTAGGGGTTAAGGGGTTAATGGGTTAGAGGTTAAGGGGTTAGAGGTTTAGGGGGGTTAAATGGGTTAGGGGTTAAGAGGTTTAGGGGGTTAGGGGATTTAGCAGTTAAGTATTTTAGGGGTTAGGGTTTGGGGGTTAAATGGGTTAGGTTTTTAGGGGTTTAGGGGTTTAAATGGGTTAGGGGTCGGGAATTAGGGTTTAAGGGGTTAGGGGTTAAGGGTTTAGGGGGTTAAATGGGTTAGGGGTTTAGCGTTTAGGGGGTTAAATGGGTGAGGGGTTATAGTCATTTCTTAGGTGAACAAGGCACAATCTAGTTGTAGTAACCATAACTTGGTCAAGTTGTTATATTCAAGGCAAGACTTGGTTGGGTTCCCAAGTTCCAAAAAAGTAAGGGTAATTGTGAGGGCATGATAACTAAGGAGTGTCAATGTGTGCCAAGGAATGAAAATGCATGCTAACACATGCCAGAAAGTGTCAATGGATGTTGAGGACTGTTAGGGAGTGCTAGGACATTGCAAGGGAGAATTAGGTCAAAATGCATGGAAATGAACGAATAAGAGTGTGTGCCAAGTAGTGTCAACGAATTCCAAGTGTCTCAAGGATAAAGTCTGTTAGGAGAAGGTCAGAATAAGACTTGTAGGAGGTAAGCCTATGGTTACATAAAGGGTTGGAAAAAGTAGTTTTAGACAAAGGGAAACTTTGGGCTGGGCACAACATCGATTTTCCAATGACTTGGTTGGGTTCCCAAGTCACAAAAAAAGCAAGGTTATCTATGACGACATGAAAGCTAAGGAATACCAAGGTGTGTCAGGGAATTCCTAGAAGTACTAAGACATGTTAGGTAGTTCCAAGGCATGATAGGCATGCCAAGATGTGGCAGGTGCCAGGGTGTGGCATGAACACATGCTAGGGAGTGTGAGGGCCAAGTTTTAGGGAAACACAAGGGGGCACTAGTTTCAAATGCATGGAAATGAAGTATAAGCCAGTTCCAGGTGTGCTAAGAAGGGAGTGACATGGTATTCTAGGAAGTGCCAAGGCATGTTAGAGTGCTAGGGAAGCATACAAAGTTGTTCCAAGTGCCAAGGTGTGCCAAGGTGTGCTAAGGAGTATTAGGGAGTTCCAGGAAAACATAACAGAGCACTAGGTCAAAATTCATAAATGAATGAATAAGAGTGTGTGAAAGGGAGTGTTAGCAAGTTCTAGGTTTCTCAAGGAGGGAGTGACACGGTATGATAGGCAGTACTAAGTAATTTTATAGTGTCAGGGCAACATGCATCCAAGATTTTATATATTCACATACGGGACAGTCACAAGATGTCAACAAAATCACATACTTATCGAAATCCTCAACGAGCAATATGCTACATTTCTTCTTAATGTGATTAAAAATGGGTAGGCATCAAAGACAATCATTGCAATGGGTTAAGGGGATCTAAGAGAGAATTGTGTAAGGAGTTCCTTCTAGCTGGTAAAGGACATTGGTATTACTATTGTTAAAGGGGGTGGCCTACAAGGATACATTGGTAGCTATTGATGCAAGAGCATAATTTCAACAATTTATTTCAAAATTTGTATTTGTCCTCCATAAGGTCTTAGAGAGTTTTAGAAGAGGAATTTGGTTTCCTTGTTGCCCTATAATTTTGTAGAATTTCTAATTTCATATTTGGGAAAGGAAATTTTAGTAATTTTAGGCATAAGTTAAGATTTTTTTTTTTTTTAAGGCCTCCTAGTCATTAGGAAAGTTGAGTCTTGTGATTAGGATTACTTTTGGCATCCTATTTATTTTTAAAACTCCAATACACCAAGGCAAATATGTGGAGGACATTTGGGGGAAATGTGATTGTCCATGAAATGTAGGGGAAATGTGATTGTCCATGAAATGTAGATTGGATTTGGGGAACTTGTAGCTCTTTTCCTTGGACCCTACTAGTTCTTAGAGGTTGTATTTGGAGCGGTTAGCAGGAAAAAACATAATATGCCCAAGAATATTAGTGTTGGAGCACCTATGGTTAAAACACGAGATTCAAAGTTCAAATCCCCTTGAGTTACCAACCAAAAAATAATATTTTTTATCTATTTATTTATTAAATTTTTAGAATGTGGTTTAGTGAAAAAAGAAAAATATAATATAAAAGAAATAAATATGACATGATTAAATTTCATGTGGTTTGAATATCTATTTTCAAAAATAAAAAATATAATTTTATCCACTATCCACTCATGGATATTTCAATCCAAACTTCTGAATGCTAATGATTTTGTCTTAATTGCTAACTATCTTAAATGGGTTTCATCTTAATTGTCATTGTCTTAAGTCACCATTGTCTTAAATATAAAGTTCTGTCTTAAATATTTTTGTCTCAAAGTGCTTTTGTCTTAAATCTAAAATTTTGTCTTAAAATATTTTTGTCTTAAAATATATTTGTCTCAAACTGCTTTTGTCTTAAATATAAAGTTTTGTCTTAAAATATTTTTGTCTCAAACTCGTTTTGTCTTAAATATAAAATTTTGTCTTAAAATACTTTTGTCTTAAATTTTTTTGTCTTAATTTTTTTTGTCTCAAATTGTTTTTGTCTTAAATATTTTTGTCTCAAATTGTTTTTGTCTTAAATATAAAGTTGTCTCAAATTATTTTTGTCTCACACTATTTTTGTCATAAATTTTATATTTAAGAAAATTCAATTGATATTAAATTTTAATATAAAATAACTAAAATAAAAAGTGACTTTTTAAGACAAAAGATTTCTTTTGTCTTAAAAAAATGTCTTAAAAACCCCTTAGTGCAGTAGTGATTGATGAAAAAGGGTCAACGAATATTCAAGATAAAGATAAAGATAATCTAATAAGTGGAGGAGAGAGATTTTGGGAGTAGAATATATTTTCGTAAATCCATGCAGATGACGCAAGTAAAGAAGGCGAAAATAATATTGAGACAAGCGGAACAAAAGAAAAGTAAAAGAAAGAATATTGAGACAAGCGGAACAAAGAAAAGTAAAAGAAAGAATATTGAGACAAGTGGAACACAAGAAAAGTAAAAGAAAAAGAATTTTATAGATTTTATATATATTTATTTATATTTTCATAAATAAATACATTTTTTTGGGCAATGTAATTGGATAAATGTGAAATTGATGGCATTTCAAAAAAATACCCATGTTCAAAACCTAGATTCAGATCTCCCTATTGTGAATTTCTGATTAGCTCTATTGCAAAGAGTCCATAAATTATGAGAAATGAGTATGTGAAAAACTAAAAAAAAATAAAATATATTTAAATATTAAAATGAGAATAAATAAATAAATTTATTTTAATTCTCATAAAAGTGAATTAGAACTTAAATTTTTTTTAGATAAAATGATTATTATTATATAGAAAATAAAAAGGTTTATATATATTCAAAGTTCTAAGGGATAGTTTATTTGATCAAGTTTTTGTTGCTAAGTACTTCACTAGTTGGGAGGTCACAGGGTCAAATCTCTTTGACGCCCTTGGGGTTAGGCCCTACTTGTTGTGCCAACAAATAGATCCGACAAGTAGATCGCTTCAAAGGGTAAATCCTTTCAAGTTGATCTACTTGAATTTTCTCATAAATGTAACGGTCACCCACTCTTAAAAAAATATATACTCAATTTTTAAAAAAAAATCCATTAAAACTAAAAAAAGACTAAATGAAAAATAAAAATGGAGTATATTTCTTTAATCAAAATTTTAGTTCCCATCAAAATTAACTTATTGATATATTTAACTTCTTTTTGTAAATATATATATGAGGAACCAAATATTTTTTTTTTTCAATTTTCAATTGATAAGTTCACATATATTCAATATGTTATAAATTTAATATTAATATAATAAATAATCTTAACTATTTTTATAACTTTAATTTTATTATGTTATTGGAATAATCATAATTAGGAATATTTTAGAAAATTCATCATATAATAATAAAAAATTCTAAAATATTTAATATTTTTATATTAAAAAAATTATATATATAATTTAATTTATGACAAAATGATCTATTTCATGACATGTTTTCTCGTTAATTTTAACTAAATTCTAGCAAAGATTTTAAAAATTGAGTTTAAGCAGTTTAATGTGTAGAATTTAAGTGCTCGAAGGGGTTTTTCAAGGTGTTGAAACCATTTATGCATTCAAAAATCCATTTTAAACAACAACAAATCAACTTCTTTCTTGAAATTGTTTTGCCATATTCCGATAAAAAAAGTATATTTCGTCTATGAGCTAGACTACGCCTTTATATATAATATTTAATATTTTTATATAAAAAAATACATTTTATATAATATGATTGTAATCAATTTAATATATATGTGTGTGTGTGGGGGGGTTATAATATTGATCTCTTGGGTTTATTATTTAAAGGGTTTATATTTCTAGGGTATAATATTATTCATAGGATTTGAAATATTAATCCTTGGGTTTAATATAAAACATAGCAAAGATTATCTCAATATGAAAATGAACCATAGACAACCTTGTCAATCATCATCAACTGTGCTCAATCATGATCAACCATGGTCCAATGGCACATTGTGACAAAGATTGTCTCAATATGGAAATCAATCATGGTCAACCAAGGTCCAATGTTACATTTTGACAAAGATTTTCTTAATATGAAAATCAATCATCGTCAACCATGGTCCAACATCACATTATGAACAAGATTGTTTCAATATGAAAATCAACCATGGTAAACCATGTTTATTTTATGGTTTATAATATTTATCTTAGTGTTTATGTACATTGGGTTTATAATATTTATGTTGGGTGCAGGAATCTCACTTAAGCAAACTCCTCAACACTTAATTGTCAACCCGGGGGTTTCGTAAACTTAGAGACAAAGCACAGGAAATGCCAGAAGTGGTATGAATTTTTCCTATTTCTATTCCTACTTCTTAATTGAAATATTGCAGAATCGAGCAGAAAACAATTTCAAAGGCAATTGACACTAAAGCAATTGTAGTGTTGGAATGTAAAAGAATGGATTTGTGAGGAAATCAAGTAAAGGAACTTTCACACAAATGGAAGCAATCTTAAATGCTGAAATGAAGCTCTATGTTTATCTTCAATATAGAGGGCTGACAGCTTAACAAATGGGCCCTTGTAAAGATCTGCTTTCCAAATGATTTTCCTACTACACTAAGCAATCGTTCTTGTATTCTTGCAATCTTCTTGCACTAGTGCAGGTATAGAACTTATGTGAAAAAAGTATTTTTACCTTCTTTACTGAAGAATTATGTCTTTTTGTAGGTGCTTTAAGCCTTAAGGCTTAGAGCACTCTGTTCTCGTGACAAGATACTGGCTCTTGCACCGAGGCATAGCTTCCTTCTCCAAAGTTTCCAATTTACTGTCGAAAGAATTAAAAGACATGCTGAATTCTGAGATAAATTACATACGAAAAGAAAGGATGCTTTAATTAAATGATCTTTGCAATGAAAATAAACTTCATAAAGAAAAAAAAATATTAACAATCAAAGCAACATTAAAATTAATTTGCATGCAATCAAACTATCTTTCGGCAATTTACTTATAACATTACAGATTACTTCTGATCCTTTCTCTTAAGTCGTGAGATGAAAGTATAAAGTGTGATGTTTGCAATGGCGTCCTTTCTTAATTCACATAGTCATTCTTAGAACCTTCAGAAGTTTGATTTTTAATATTAAGAATGGTTACTTGAATTAATAATGCTTTACTTGTAGGAATAAATGAAATCATAAATAGGAAAAGGAACAAAATACTTGTTGTAAAAAAAATGAGTAAACCAGAGTGTAGAATCCTACATGCACTGGTGCAGGAAGAATATTCCTACACGATCCGAGTGCAAGCAAACTAAGGAAGAAATTGCAGGAAAGAAATTGCATGAAAGAATTGCACAAAAGAAATTGCAAGAAAGAAATTAACTTAATTCAAACTTCCACACAACGGATCTGTTCACGCTTTGACTATGGAATGAATTTAACTCAGAACTCTAAAAAAAAATAATAATGATTCAAGCCACACATCTACAAATAAATGAATACACACATGAACCTTTTAAATGATGAAAGCACAAGGGTAAACGATTTGTGTTGGTTGGGCCATAGCTAACTAGCTTGTTTCTCGCTTAGGAAATGAAACAATTCAGCACTTAATCAACAAATAAATAATATTTAAACATAGCGTGAAGAAATCATGGCGTAGTACCTTGTATTAACATCGATCAGCAAACATACATTATAATGCAAGTCCAGCCCAGAACGAGGGCGATACGAAATTACAAAGTAAAAAAAATTACAATCTCCTGATATTGCTAACCTGGCTCTACCTAAGATCAATATTATATATAGTCTTTTGGCCTATAGCCATGATCTGCTTGCAGTACCCCACTCACCCAGCGACCGGCTTCCGCTGCCACCTGGGCAACGCTACTCCATCTTATTTCAAAAACTTGCAGCCTGCCCGCCCGCCCAGCGGCCAACATCCCACCCAGCGGCCGACCACGCCCAGGTGGCGACGGAGGCCGACTTCTGGGTGGGTGGAGAGGCTGCTTGCAGCCCCCCGCTCGCCCAGTGGCTAACCTCCGCTGCCACCTAGGCGACGCTACTCCATCTTATTTCAAAAACTTGCAGCCTGCCCGCCCGCCCAGTGGTCGACCTCCCACCCAACGGCCGACCACGCCCAGGTGGCAGCAGAGACCGGCCGCTGTAGCCTCCCCGCTCGCCCAGCGGCCGGCCTCCGCCGCCACCTGGGCGACACTGTTCCATCTTATTTAATTTATTTTTTTTGGTCGTATTTTTTTTTTAATTTAATTTAATATTTTAATTTGTTTTTTATTATTAAATTTAATATTTATTTCTTATATTTTGATTTATTTTTTTATTATTAAATTTAATATTTGTTTTTTATATTTTAATTTTATTTTTTATTTTTAATTTTATGTTTTTTAATTTAATAATTTTTTTTAAATTTTTTTTTATATTTTAAATTTATTTTTTTTAATTTTGTTTTTAAATTTAATATTTTAGATTAATTATTTTTTTATTTTATTTTAAATTTCAAATTTATTTATTACATTTTAATTTAATTTTATTTAATTTTATTTTTATTTTATTTTTTTTCATTTTTAAATTTTTTAAATGGTTTAATTTTAAAAAATAATTTAATTTATATATATTTGTTTTTTAATTATATGATTTTTTTTTAATCATGTTTTTTTATTTTAAACATTTTATTTTTATTTTTTTATTTTTTTTAATTTGTTTTTTAATTTTATTTTAAAATCTGTACTTTTATTTTCTTATTATTATTATTATTTTTAAATTTAATTTTTTGTTTTTTAATTTTAAATTTACTTTTTTTTTCTATTTAGTTTTTTTTTAATTATATGTTTTTTTTAATAACTTAGAAAAAAAGGTTTTTCATGATTTTTTTATTTTTTTTGGTTAATTTTTGTTTTTTTCTTTAAATTATGTGTTTTTTTTCCTTTTTTTATATGATTTTCAAGAATTTTTGTTTTTTTTGTTTTATTTATTTATTTTTGTTTAAAATTTTTATTTTTACAAGTTAATTTTTATTTTTTACATTTTTTTAGTTTTTTTTATTGTTTTTAAATATATTTTTTTTATTTAAGTTTTGTTTGTCATGTTTTTCTTATTTTATTTTTATGTTTTATTACCGACATGAAAATCACGACTCTAAAAAAAAATGGTTGATGTTGCATCAATACGTTACAAAATTAGCATGAAAATCACTAACATTTTAAAACAAATATTCATACTTCATAAATAAAAATATTGAAGTGTCAAAAATATGCAAAAAAAAAAAAAAAAAACGAGTGATTCTGCATCACCACCTTTCAAAATCGGGTGCTCTTTTTGCTACCTTAAAAAAGTAGGTATCAATTCAGTTACTTATTTCATCAATAACCATGTTCATTTGGTATTAAAAATGTTGGAGCTACTTTCCAGCGGACCATGTCTTATGCTTTCCATGATATCAAGCATATCATCGAAGCTTATTTGGTTGAGTTAACTGCTCGTTCTCGAAAGAGAATTGATAATCCTTCTCATCTTCGACAGATTTTTGAAAGACGTCGTCATTATAAGATCTAGTTGAATCCAAATAAGTTTGTTTTTTCTGTCACATCCGGTTGGTTGTTGGGATTCATTATGTCTACTGAAGGGATTCGTGTAGATCCCTTCAAGGTTGAGGCAATAATTCAATTGCCTCCCTCGTCTTCTATCCGTCAACTTCAAAATCTTCAAGGAAAATCTAATTTCTTGATGAGATTCATCGTTAACTATGTTGAGGTTACGAAAGGGTTTATGATATTGTTGAATAAAGGAGTTCCATTCATGTGGGATGACTTCGCTCAATGCTCATTCGATGCTTTCAAAAAGGCATTGACCTTTGTTCCTTTATTGAGTCCAGTTGATTATAGCAGAGACTTCCTTTCGTATCTCGTTGTGACAGAATCTACTATAGGTATGGTTCTGGTTCAAGAGGATGATTCTCTTTGTGAGCATGTTATTTATTATCTAAGTCGAGGCTTGGTAGGTCCTGAATTGCAATATTCTCCCATCGAGAAGTTAGCTTTGGTAGTTGTCCATGTTGTCCAACGACTTAGGCATTATATTCTACTTCGTAAAACTTATGTTTTGGCAACTGTCAATCTGTTTCAGTTCATTCTCAGTAGGCGAGTGATTTTGGGCAAATACAATAGATGGAGTGTCATTTTACAAGAGTTTGATCTCGAGTTGTTGTCAACCAAATCTAAGAAATCGTTTGTATGTGCTGAGTTGATCTCTGAGTTTCCTTGTGGAGAAGATATTATTTATGAGGAATCGTTCCCTGATGAACATATTTTCGTCATTTCTTCACAAGATCCTTGGTATGGAGATATTATTGTCTATCTCCAGACTTTGAAGTTTCCCCTCACTTTTTCAAAGGATGAGCGTAGAAAATTGCGTCACTTGGTGAAAAGTTATCTTATCATTGGTGACACTTTATATCGCCGTGGGGTTGATTCAGTCCTTTGTGGAATGTAATTTTATATTTCAAAAAATGAGAAAAATTTAAAATGTGAGGAAGTCATAGGGCCACACATGGAATGTGGAAAGTCATCAGGAAGTCCTAGCGTCGTGTAGGAGTTCAAAGGTTACATAGAATTTCAAAATTCATATGGGGGCTCAAGAGTCATGGGGGAGGTCAAGAATCACATGGGAGGTGAAAGGTCACCTCATTTGTGATAAATAAACCCTCATGCCTCAAGCAAAGGACTTTTCACCTTGGCTTCTCTAGCATGGCATAGGAGAGAAGATCATTCTTTGGAGGAGTAAGTGGTGGCTTAATGTTCCACTATTGGGGATAGTGTTGCATCATTGTAATTGTGTATCTTGGAAATTTCACTTAATACTTGAAGCTCTCAGATCTGACACACTTCCATGCATGCATCATGGATACTGTAAAACTATTATTTTAATGTTTGCAGTATATGTTTGCATTCATACATACTAAGGAAAATGAATTGTTTCGTTGGATTTGGTATGCATCATGTTGAATGTGCATTGTAACTTCATTTCATGTTTGTTTTTACTATGTTAACTATTTGGAAGGTTAACTAATGATTCTTTCTATGCTCCTACATGCCTTTACTAGAATAATACTATTAATTTTCTCTTAAAGGCTAGATCTTTCTACTTTGTTCATGGAAGGACCTTATATACATTGTAATTGTATGCTTCACAGTGTCAACTTACTTGATTTTCTCAAATTTTGTGTATAATCTCTTATGTTGTTTATTGCACCCAAGGTAAATCTTTAAGTTATGACAGCAAAGCCTATTATCTAGATGGGGATCCTACTCCAAAAATTGTGAGGTCTAATTGGGACATCATATTGGGGAGACTGCATACCATTGGAAGCATCCAATGCCATCAACATAAAGTATGGTCCCTTTGAGATACGGGAAAAGGTGGCTAGTAATTCCTATCAACTCAGTTTACCACCATATATGCACATTTGTTGAGCTATGAATGTAGAGAATTTGAAATTCTGTGAGCCTTCCATGCTAAATCAAGGAGAGGAATAGGTCCTACCTTCTATAGAGGATTTCACACTAGATGCTTAGGTAGCATTGATAGAAGACATAGTTTTGCAGAAGACGTCCAGGACTACAAGATAGGGGTAGTATGACCTTTATAAGATTGGGATGAAAGGACAATTGCTAGGAAAATCTAAATGGTACACCAAAGAGAAGGTGGAGGAAAATTCTCCTCACCGCATTCAGTAGAAGATTTTGGGGATAAAAATCCTCCCAAAATGGGGAGGTGTGATCTAAATTGGATCATTATAGTTTTTTTCTTCCATTTCAATGCTTTCAGAGTGGAAAAAATGGAGGAATAATCTCTCAGGAACACTTTCACCAGTGGGACCCACTTTAGAAAATTGGAGTATGACACCTTCTAGTAGCATTTTGACGCATCAAATGACATTTTTTTGGGGTAAAACTTTGCTACTTTAGCACAACACCATTTTTTCTTATTCTATACATAGATACCTTTCCAATGGTTCAAGAATCACGTCAACCAAATTTCATCATATGTAAAATTTATGTCACTCAGAAGTTGACCTTCTTGTTTTCACCACCATAATTTGAGATAATACCACAACATCCCCCATTATTCATGAAAAATGGGCTAGACACATGATTATGGTGTAGAAGTATATAGAATATTCTATATTGTAATTTTGGTTAAGAGTTGAGTTAGGCAAACCTAACCAGTAGTACAATACCAAGCTTTGTTATGACCAAACCACTAGGAGGAAAAGGGATTTCATTAGTTTGAGTGCATTTGTTCCATATATGATAAAAAATAGCCAAGAAGGGTAGGAGATAGAGAAAATTTATAGGATTTGTGCATTGTAGTAGCCCATATGCCATAAAACATACTTCTTTGTACTAGCAACCATATTCCCATTTAAAGAAAGAGAGTAGACATAACTCACCTTCTAGCTGGGTTTTCCTCCTGAAAGAGTTTCCTAGGTCATATTTTGTGTCAAATGTGTGTGTGGGGTTCTGCTTCATTGCTCTATTTTCCACATAATTTTAATTCACATGCATACACTATTAACAGTAATCCATAAATCTAAAGGGAATTCCAACTGTAATAGTGTATAATTTCATATTTTAAATATAATTTTATCAGATATGTTGTGATGAATTTGTCGAGTGGAATATCCATGACAATTTATGAATCAAGTTATGCCAATAAACACTTAGAATAGAAAAGAGGAAAAACAAAATTGGTGGTTAAATAGAAGAAGTTGAACAAAGTACTCCTACCTATATGGTATATACTTACCAACATAGAAAATATTCCTTAAAAAAATAATGGATTGACAACCTCCTTTAAATTTGAATTAAATTCAAGTTTTTGGTAGAACGAGATCAGCCATAAACTAGTTTTGTAGTTGCACATGGTCAATATTAATGGAAATTAATTCCATTTATTCTAAAGGATGCTCCAAAAATAAATGGAATATCTTTCAAGGAATCCTACACACACACACACACACACACATATAACTTTCTAGTATATTCCAAGGGTTTAAAAGAACATGCAAACCATTTGGAACAATTTTATGAGAGATTCTATAAATATTGGTTAGTATTATCTTAAATTAAGATGCATATAAATAGCACAGGCGTAGATTTTTTGGGATTTTGTGTTAGATAAAGATAAATGTACTTTAGCAACATGTTTTGTATAAGTTACAACCTTTACTTGATGTTATCCTTAATAAAACTCAATTACAAAGATTTCTTGACACCTTCAATTATACTAGAAATTTCTATCTAGGTTAAGGAAAGGATACAATAGTTTTCTAGCAATGATTGAATAAAAACTCAACACGATGGACTCCAAATGTGATACAGTTAGTAAGAAATATCAAGTCCAAACTTGACAGTATTCCTACATTAGCACTCTCCATAGTTAATGGGTGATTTATTCATGAAACTACTGCATTTGACCAATGTTTGGGAGGAGTTGTGATAGAAAAGATTGGAAAGGTTGAGGAAATATGCATTTATATATTTACAATATTTAATGTACTCAAGTTAATGTATCCATCCAATCACAAGAAAACATTGCTTGTTGAACTTAGAATTGGAAGATTTGATTATATTTAGGTCCAATTGAATTCAATGCAAAGACATATTTGTAGCATATTAATGATATGCTTAAGGAAAAAAAAGAGAGGAAACAATGTAATTCTCAAGTGGAAATTATGGTTAGATGGATTTGATTATGGATTTCAGTATAAGGCTAGGAAATAAATTTATTTAGTAATTATGTTGATTTGAGAAGGAAACTTGTATAGGTTCAATATTTTTGTTTCCCCTATTTTACTTTTTGTGGTTTATGTTTCTCCATAATATTGCCCTAAATTTATTGTTTCTATTGATTAAGTACACTAAATAATTTTATGCATACACAGACTTTAACATCTATAAAGTTTCATAGTGCTCAAATAACTATGTTCTTCATCTTCCACAATGAAAACTTTATAAAACACCTTAATGTGAATACCATCAAAGGATCTTGACCTAGAGACTTTCATAATAGAATTAAAAAATATTATTCATTGATATACCTTCTCTTTGCATTTTTTTCGGTCACACACGCAAAATTCAATATGAGATTCTTAAATATGAAATTCTTTGTCCTTAGGATGTAATGTTTGTAGATTTTATTACTAAAAATTAATCACATATTTGAAGGGTTTCCATTTACAATGTTAAGTGTTTTATATATTATTTTATTAAAAAGAATATACAAATTAACAAAAAAATCTTTTAATATTATTAATAAATTGGAAACAATTTCACCAAATAACTTTAAAACATGATTTTTTTAAGATTTAAATATTTTTCAAACCATCTCACATATATTTTAAAATATTTTTATAATTTATTCAATACAATAACAAAAAAATTATAAACAATTCGACAAAACTATTTTTAAAATAAATTTAAATAAATTTTAAACTAATTAAACATATATTTTTCAATACATGTATCCACATAACATTCAATATTTTAAAAAATATATACTCCAAACTCTTTGACCTCAAACCTTTTTATATGAACCTTATAAAAGGAGACGCTCATGTTTCATCAAAACTTTAATATGAGCTCTCATCCAACTTTAATATGAGCTCTCATCCCAAATGTAATTGTTGAAATAACATCTGAACAATAAATGCAATAAGTTAACAATGAAGTACAATTTATTATATTTTTAAATATAAATTTACAAGTTATGTTTATAATTAATTTTTTTTTAATTATTTAATTATTTATTTTATTGAATTAATTTATTTTTCATTTAAAATGGTAAAGGTAGTAAACAAATTATTTAATTATTAATTTGTACAGAAATATTATATATTTATCAATTTTTGTTTAAAAAATATATAAAAATTATGTTTTTTATAATATTTATTTTTACAAGCCCATATGATGTAGAATCATTGGTGATGAGGTACATTGTTAAAGCACTCTCTACAAAATCACCTGTTCAAAACCATGTTCAAAACCAATGAGTTCAAGATTAATCTAAACTACCTTAAAAAAAATACTTATTTTTACCAAAAAAAAAACTTATTTTTTTTTAATAATAAAATATTATTTTCATCCATTATAAAGTTTTATCCTTAATTGAATCTTTATTTTTTTTATTATGTCAATCATTATTATATATGTGTTTGTCCTTTCATAAACATTTGAAAACTATAATTTTATTTAATAAACAATCGTTACTTTCATCAATATAAAAAAACACACATTTTAATTATATGAAAAGATATTTAATTGGCTATTCAGGTTAAAAAGTTAAAGGACACGCAAGGAAAACATTAAAAAGGAGCAATGCCGTTTTGGATATAAAGAGCATAAAATGATTTTAAATTTAAAACATCTATTCAAACGAAAACAATCGTCAAAATGACTTGAAAGTATGACAAACTTTAAATATAACTGCTTTAAATACAATGCTTCCATACGAAATCTACATTTCGATGGTACGGATTACCATTTGCCTCTCACTCCAGCTAATATACCATTCAGCATGAAGGCAGTAGAGTACACCATAACCCCATGGTTCAACACCAAATCTACATAGAAGCTTTGCAAACCTAAACGTTTCATGCGATCATAGTCCACTCTATCATCGCGGTCACCCAGAAGAAAACTACCGATTCCCCACTTAAGCCATATCAGAATTTGAAGAGCACTATATACCCATCTTCCTTTCCCGGAGCTCATCTTAAGCCATATCAAACCTTTTACTACTAATACGCAACCTGCTGCAATGTATATTATCTCCAAAACCATAATTGCACAAACCATACGAATCTTTTTCTTCGTTTGACTTTGTGTTAATTCATGTTCTTTATACAAAAAGAACAAAACGAGCAAACATAAGGAGTCCATGAGCAAAGCAATCCCAATGCCCACTAATATTACAATCACTCTATACTTAGAGGGTGGCATGGAGTGTATCGCATACCGTTTGCCAACACTTGCTTCACTTGCAATCACTACAACCCAACCGATGGAGCAAATCAAGTTAACACACCCTACCACATACGCTAACGTTCTGACGCCTAAAATATTACCTCTAAACCTCAGAATTTGGCAAACACTGCTCTGATTACACTTGATGCAAGCGACAGACAGAAACGCATTGGCAGCAAAACCCGTTCCTTTACTATCAACCAGATGATCTCTGACGACCCGTCTAGCCATGAGAGAGCTAGACAAACCATCCACTCTTAACCACCCAGTCAGTAAAACATTCACTATTATTTCTACAAATCTTTGCACTAATAACGAGAAACCGGTGTAGTTTTCTGTTATTATGCCCGTTGTTACCTGCGCCGCTGATTCTCCGCTCCGATCGATGTATTTCTCCATGGCGTCAGATGCCAAAACTCTGACGTCTCTACTTTCCTTATCTTTAGACCTCATAAATCTGATCATCAGCCTTGTCCACTCATCCTTCTCTGCTTCACGCAATGGAATGCATATGCAACCATGTTCATCCTCCCAAAAGGTCCAATAGCTTATTTGAGAGACGGCATTGAGGGATTTCGCCCTGGGTCCCTCCTCTGTCAACCTCTGCTGCAGTACAGTGTCCTCCTTGATATCAACATGTATTTGATCAGCACGGGATTCCGCCTTGGGCTCTTCAACCTCAGCCTCAGCCTCAGCCTCAGTATCCTCCACTTCACGGAATGGCCGCGTAGCAGGGGATTCTTCGTTGGAGTCTTCCTCTCTCGACCTCCGCTCCGGCTGAAGCTGAAGCTGATCACTATCCTCCGCGGATTTCTTCAAATGCAACAGGCCCTGATCACACCCATGGCAACCGTTTCTCAGGCAGTACTCAGATGGCAGTAGGCACACGGAACCAGACAGCTGTTTCAGTGTTCCGGGCATCCTACGTGCAACCATCATTCTGATCTCTTCCTCCTCTGTCCACACCAAAACGCACCTGCACATATGTGCTGGATGAGGGCACGACCGGATCTCTTCCCAGACATCGGTCGCTTTTGATCGGAGATGAAGGCATTTGAGTAGGATAGAGTGGACACCATGTGAATGTTGGATATACCTCATAAATTGCTTCACAGATGGATTGGACGTGTTGGGTGACAACATTACAACGGCAGCATCCTCATATTTCCTTCCACCATTACCATTAGCTTCACATGTCGTCCATCCATGGTGTTGAGACTCATTTGTCTTCACAAGCTCGGGACCTCTATTGGTAGCCAGAACATCTCTGGCACCATTTTCCAGGTCGAGCCTCCCTCTCAATAGACAAGTAAAGAATACTGCTAGATTTCCTATGCAAGCAAATGCTACATCAGGAAAACTAACAGATCCCGAAAGAGCTTCACTGAACTCAAACTGTGCAAAGGCAATGCCAGAAAGGCATGCGAAGCAAGCAACTAAGTTTAACATCATCAGTTGCATCATGTATTGGCTTCGTTGCCAGTCTTTGAATATAAGACCCATTTCAAAACACAATATAATAACACACAACTTTCCCCAACGTCTTGATAACAATAACTACTATTCCTCTCCTCAATACATATTGTGAGCTTCCCTCCAACCATTTATAACAAAGTTGGGCAGATTTAACATTCAAGTTTCCCGGGCATCAACCGTAAAGTTGTGCGTACATTTATAAGAGAGTTGCAGTGACAGCCTTAACGATCAAAGTTTCCCGGAATCACCGATAAAAGTTTGCTTGACGCCTAAGTGATGTGTTTGAGACGATTGTTTCATAAGAAAAGCCCTATGATTACGCTGTTCCATTTTTTGATGTTAGGGAAATTAAATTAGATGATTATCAATCCAACATTGATGAAAAAGGCTCAACGAATACTCAAGATAAAGATAAAGATAATCTAATAAGTGGAGGAGAGAGATTTTGGGAGTAGAATATATTTTCGTAAATCCATGCAGATGAGAACAAAGAATAGTAAAAGAAAGAATATTGAGAACAAAGAAAAGTAAAAGAAAGAATATTGAGACAAGCGAAACAAAAGAAAAGTAAAAGAAAGAATATTGAGACAAGCGGAACACAAGAAAAGTAAAAGAAAAAGGATTTTATAGATTTTATATATATTTATTTATATTTTCAAAAATAAATACATTTTTTTGGGCAGTTTAATTGGATAAATGTGAAATCGATGGCATTTCAAAAAAATACCCGTGTTCAAAACCTAGATTCAGATCTCCCTATTGTGAATTTATGATTAGCTCTATGACAAAGAGTCCATAAATCATGTGAAATGAATATGTGAAAAACTAAAAAAATCAAAATATATTTAAATATTAAAATGATAATAAATAAATAAATTTATGTTAATTTTTAGAAAAGTGAATTAGAACTTAAAAAAATAGATAAAATGATTATTATTATATAGAAAATAAAAAGGTTTATATATATATATATATATATATATATATATTCAAAGTTTTAAGGAATAGTTTATTTGATCAAGTTTTTGTTGCTAAGTATTTCACTAGTTTGGAGGTTATAAGGTTAAATTTCTTCGATGCCCTTGGGGTTAGGCTCTGCTTGTTGTGCCAACAAGTAGATCGCTTCAAAGAGTAAATCCTTTCAAGTTGATCTACTTGGATTTTCTCATAGATGTAACGGTCACCCACTCTTAAAAAAATATATATTCAATTTTTTTTTAAAAATCCATTAAAACTAAATAAAAAATAAAAAATAAATACATAAAAATGGAGTATATTTCTTTAATCAAAATTTTAGTTCCCATCAAAATTAACTTATTGATATATTTAACTTCTTTTTGTAACTATATATATATATATATGAGGAATCAATTTTTTTTTTCTCAATTTTCAATTGATAAGTTCACATATATTCAATATGTTATAAATTTAATATTAATATAATAAATAATTTTAACTAATTTTATAGCTTTAATTTTATTAGGTTATTGGAATAATCATAATTATAATAATATAAAGGAATATTTTAGAAAATTTATCATATAATAATAAAAATTTCTAAAATATTTAATATTTTTATATTAAAAAAATTATATATATATATATATATATATATATATATATATATATATATATATATATATATATATATATATATATATATATTTTAATTTAATTTATAGACAAAATGTTTTATTTCATGACATGTTTTATGGTTATTTTTAACTAAATTCTAGCAAAGATTCTAAAATTTGAGTTTAAGGAGTTTAATGTGTAGAATTCAAGTGCTCGAAGGGGTTTTTCAGGGTGTTGAATCCGTTTATGCATTCAAAAATCCATTTTAAACAACAACAAATCAACTTTTTTCTTGAAATTGTTTTGCCATATTCTGATAAAAAATGTATATTTCGTCTATGAGCTAGACTACGCCTATGTATATAATATTTAATATTTTTATATAAAAAAAATACATTTTATATAATATGATTGTAATCAATTTAATATATATGTGGGGGTGGGGAGGCGGGGGGGGGTTATAATATCGATCTCTTGGGTTTATTAATTAAAGGGTTTACATTTCTAGGGTATAATATTATTCATAGGATTTGAAATATTAATCTTGGGGTTTAATATAAAACATAGCAAAGATTATCTCAATATGAAAATGAACCATAGACAACCTTGTCAACCATCATCAACTGTGCTCAATCATGATCAAACATGGTCCAATGTCACATTGTGACAAAGATTGTCTCAATATGGAAATGAATCATAGTCAACCATGGTCCAACGTTACATTTTGAAAAATATTTTCTTAATATGAAAATCAATCATCGTCAACCATGGTCCAACATCACATTATGAACAAGATTGTTTCAATATGAAAATCAACCATGGTAAACCATGTTTATTTTAGAGTTTATGATATTTATCTTAGTGTTTATGTACATTGGGTTTATAATATTTATGTTGGGTGCAAGAATTCACTTAAGCAAACTCCTCAACACTTAATTGTCAACCCGGGGGTTTCGTAAACTTAGAGATGAAGCACAGGAAATGCTAGAAGTGGTATGATTTTTTCCTATTCCTATTCTTACTTCTTAATTGAAATATTACAGAATCAAACAGAAAACAATTTCAAAGGAAATTGACACTAAAGCAATTATAGTGCTGGAATGTAAAAGAATGGATTTGCGAGGAAATCAAGTAAAGGAACTTTCACACAAATGGAAGCAATCTTAAATGCTGAAATGAAGCTCTATGTTTATCTTCAATATAGAGGGCTAACAGCTTAACAAATGGGCCCTTGCAAAGATCTGCTTTCCAAATGATTTTCCTTCTACACTAAGCAATCGTTCATGTATTCTTGCAATCTTCTTGCACTAGTGCAGGTACAGAACTTATGTGAAAAAAGTATTTTTACCTTCTTTACTGAAGAATTACGTCTTTTTGTAGGTGCTTTAAGCCTTAAGGCTCAGAGCACTCTGTTCCCGTGACAAGATACTGGTTCTTGCACCGAGACATAGCTTCCTTCTCCAAAGTTTCCAATTAACTGTCGAAAGAATTAAAAGACGTGCTAAAAAGAATTGCAATTACAAGCTAAATTCTGAGATAAATTACATACGGAAAAAAATGATGCTTTAATTAATTGATCTTTGCAATGAAAATAACCTTCATAAAGAAAAAAAAAATCTTAACAATCAAAGCAACATTCAAAGTAATTTTCACGCAATCAAACTATCTTTCGGCAATTTACTTATAACATTATAGATTACTTCTGATCATTTCTCTTAAGTCGTGATATGAAAGTATAAAGTGTGATGTTTGCAATGGCGTCCTTTCTTAATTCACATAGTCATTCTTAGAACCTTCAAAAGTTTGAATTTTAATATTAAGAATGGTTACTTGAATTAATAATGCTCTACTTGTAGGAATAAATGAAATCATAAACAGGAAAAGGAACGAAACACTTGTTGTAAAAAAAATGAGTAAACCAAAGTGTAGAATCCTACGTGCACTGGTGTAGGAAGAATCTTCCTGCACAATCTAAGCGCAAGTAAACTAAGGAAGAAATTACATGAAAGAAATTATACGAAATAATTGGACGAACGAAATTGCAAGAAAGAAATTAACTTAATTCAAACTTCCACACAACGGATCCGTTCACGCTTTGACTGTGGAATGAATTTAACTCATAATCTAAAACAAAAATAATAATGATTCAAGCCATGCATCTACAAATAAATGAATACACACATGAACCTTTTAATGATGAAAGAACAAGGGTAAACGATCTGTGTTGGTTGGACCTAGCTAACCAGCTCGTTTCCCACTTAGGAAATGAAACAATTCAACACTTAATCAACACATAAATAAGATTTAATCACAACGTGAAGAAACCATGGCGTAGTTCTTTGTATTAACTTCGATCAGCAAACATACATTATAATGCGAGTCCAACCCAGAACGAGGGCGATATGAAATTACAAAGTAAAAAAATTACAATCTCCTGATATTGCTAACCTGGCTCTACCTAAGATCAATATTATATACATTCTTTCGGCCTATAGCTATGATCTGCTAATTACAGAGTCATTTCCAATTCAAGCCTTTCAGTTGAACAGACTAACAAACAACATTACAAAACTGGATAATGGTTATAATAAGGCACGAACTTTGCTGGTTGTAAACCATGTCTTTGGAAAATATCCCTGACTATAATCCACCTATATCCATCTTCAAATAATCCACAATCGAACTAGGAGTCATGGATTAAAACACACACGTGGAGTGAATCTGCCTGCACTAGATCACGCTACATAATGATTAACACTTGGTTTTTTAATTAATTTTAGGAAAGTAAACATAAGTTACAAGAAATACTTAATGGCATGAATTCTATGTAAAATAATTAATTAAGCACCTAATAACCTTTAATTATGAAATACGAAGTATATGTAGGAATAGACGGTTATCTTGGACTAGTGCAGGAATGATAAGTTTAATAGAGATAAAACAGAGGTTAAGGCTTATATGAAGAGGGTAAAAACAGAGCATTTTGAAACACCAACATCCTCCCATCCCTAAGTTGTTGTGTGTCCTCACACAATGTTTTACCTGCTGCAAAAATCTTCAAAAATAAGCGGCCGGCTCTCAATCTTGTACTTCAATAGTTATCCCTACTTTCACTACCTTTAGCTTTTTACCTCAGGCTTCTTTCAGTTGGTTAGTCACCTTCTTAGGGCACTTGTAGCACTTAGAAGCCTGATACTTCCATATTTTCACTTGTCATTTCTGTTCCTTGACCTCTGCATGCAGCTCTACCTTGCCTTGCTTTTGCCAATTTTTCTCCTTCATGACCTGGTTCAAAGCCTCCAAGTCATGATATTGTTGTTCCAATTCTACTATCCAGTTATTGAGTTAGAGGTTAAAGGTATTCATGCCTAGCTCCTCTGGTGTGAATACCTTCTCTGCAACGGACTCGAAGCAAGTCCCGTCATTTCCAAGATCAAAATCATCTTGGTCATCCAGCATTTACATTATGACATCGCTAAGGGTTTTTCCACCTGGGGTTTCCTTATCACCGAGGGTTTTGGTACCCTCCACATCCTTCGTGCCAAGGGTTTCAGTACCTTGCGCGCCTAACTCCACAGGGACTTCAGTGCCCTGTTCATCAAAATTATCGAGGGTCTCCATGTGTTGCACGTCGTCATCCTCTTGACCCTCTGCTTGATTTTCTCTTGCACTCAGTGTCATCTTCTTCTTCCTTAACCTGTGAATAAAGGCAGACAAAAATATGTCATCCTCCTTTTCCATGTTCTCTTCATTCACCATGGTGTGGGCCGCTGCATCTGCAAGCACAGAAAGGTTATGGTCTCCAGGTGAAACCTAGGGTGACAAAATCGGAGAGCTTGACCAATTTTGACTTATCCCTGGAGAGACAATCTTCTTCTTGGTCGATATTTTGGTCACTCTTTTCTTTGTTGAGGGTGGAGTGTCTTCAAAAGTCTTCTTTTCTGCTTGCACCAGCTTGCTTTTACTCTTTTTCTTAGCAGGGAACAGTGTCTTTGCCTTCCTTTTCTTTCTTGCACTTGTGCCAACAAAATTCCCTGCACTCCTCGCTCGAAACTCTTTCAGGAATGCTTTCCTGGTCACTCCCTTTTCTTCCAGCGCTTTCTTGATGAGGATTATGATGAGCCCATGATGATATAACTTATATGCAACTTGGCTTGCATCCCTACTCTGCACACCTTTCGACATCTTCTCTAGACTTCGGATCAAGCAGTAGGGAAAATTAATAAGTTTCCCCCTACTCAAATTGCAGTAATAACCAAATGTGATATACAAACGTTAAGGAATAACGTCCCTCACAGGTCAGGAAATCTTGTAAAATGAAGAGGAGGTCTCACCATTTTTCGAACATAGCGCTGCGCGGAAGCCCCTTCTTCCAATCAACTTTGAGATTTTTTTCAACCACAAATTAACGCGATCGTTTCTTTTCAAGCCACTCCTTTTTGAACCATTTTTCCCCTGTAGTTGGAAATCATGTAGCTCGCACAATGTACTACTTCATGACTTCAAATTCTAATGAGCCGACTCTAGCTCGACCTCCTTCAAACGTCTTCGCAAACTCCAAAACCACAACCATGTCGAAACCATCAAACTTCTGCTAAAATGGAAGGAACCCAGATTCTTGCAATAGTGAAAGACTGTTCCGGTATTCCTCGGTATGTTCTATCTCCCTCAAGGATGATGGCTCATTTCTTACAGGTGCCATATTCGAATCTGTCTCAATTCTGTTAGAGCCTCAAAAGGATTTCACAATGATAAATATGAAAGGTTGCTGATAATTTTATGCCAGAGGTTCATCCATCCATCGTCTTTTCGGTCCCATCCATCCAATCATGTTTAATGATTAAAAACGACTCCTCGGATCGGATGCATACATGTATCACTCTGCTATGGGCAAGCAATAATAATTTGATGTGGGGGAATCTTATACGGCAGTGGTGTAATGGTCATGGATGATCGGGTTATGAGGTAAGATAACGATAAACAAGTGATGGAGGATTATTTCAAAGGAGGTAAGTATGGGGTTTCAAACAATATGTACTATCCCACTTTTTACCTCATAATTCAACTAAGACATATTTCGGTACTTATTAAAAAGATTAGATTTCAAAACCTAATAAATCTTGCACTTTAAAATTTTTCCTAAGTCAGTAAATGATAAAAAAAAGTATTAATTCAAAAATACAATGTTATGATCTATCAGTGCAGTAATCATTCATGTGTAGAGAAATAAAACTCCATAAACATTTTGCATGAAGCGCTCCTGTACTATGTTAAAATTATTTTACACTGTTCTTTCATAGTCGGCTGCGTTCTTACACTAGTCATGCCTACGCTGATCCTTCTTGCACTACATCCTGCTTGCACTAAGCTTGCTTACACTGTAACATGCTTGCACTGAACCTACTTGCACTACGCGTTTTTTCACTAGGGACTTTACCAAAATAAAAAATTTCTGATAGAACAAAATTCTTACTGGACTTAAAAAAAATTGCCTAAATATACAAGAAACGTTTTATTCGCCATCCTTTGGTGTTTCATGAGCATGCCTTATGGATTGACTACATCAAATCTTGCAATCAATTTATGAGAGAATAAAGAAGTGGGAAGGGGGTAATTTTCAGAATGGGAAGGAACATTACAGCAGGGATTCTAAGAATAGTATCACCAAGGGGGATAAGTGAAACGGGTTGTGGAAAACAATTCAAGGGAGAAAGAGGGATTTTACGAAATCGGGTAAGGGTAGTTTTCTTAGAAGAAAGAGGAGGGTCATTCATTACGGGATTTAAGAAAATAAGGATAGTGGGAATTTACGAAACAGGAAATAGAAGAAAGGAAGAATTTTTACCTTGAAAATATGCCTGCACTCGTGACGGAAAAAGTAAATGTACCGGGAATTAAGCGTTACTTGGATAAAAATTTCTATGCTAGTTATCCCAAACTTGGGTAAGGGCTTGGTTCCTTGAACATGCTTCTTCTTGGTGACATCCAACATATCTAAAAAACAAGAAACATTCCCTTTTTATTTGAAATTTCGTTCTCCCTTACAGCATGATGGTTTTCAAGTTGATCCTTCTGCAATCATGTCAGGCAACTGATTTTCATAATTACAAGATTTTCTTTTCTTTTTTTCTTTTTTTATTTTTGTCATTTTTCACTTTTTTTTTCATTTTTTTATATAAGGAAAAGAAATAATCAGATCTTCAATGGGTCAGTGTTTCCACCTACAATCTCCTTTTCAGATTGTTGTTGGACATGCTGCATAAAATATCCTTTAGTAAGGGGCTAAAAATATACCTTTAGTCTATGCCCATTTACTAGGAACATGGAATTTCGTCCATCAATGGTTTTAATTTCTACCTCTTCATTATCAAACACTTTAACTACCTCATAAGGTCCCATCCAGCATGTATGGAACTTCCCTTTAAAATATTTAAATCTAGAGTTGTAAAGGAGTACCCAAGCACCTGGTTGGAACTGATTTTTCCGAATAGACTTAAGATGCCACTTCTTGTGTTGTTATTGAACCAATATGTTCTGCTGAACAAAATCCATTCAAAATTCATATGACTCATTCAAATGTAGGAGACGTTGTTGTTATGCCTCAGAGAGATCTATCCCCAATTGGACTACAGTTCTAAAAGTCTTGATCTGGAACTCTATGGGAAAAAGGACTTGTTTCTCGTACACCAACTCATATGGTGTGTGTCCTGTGCTATTACTCCAAGTGGTTCAATATGCCCACAAGGCTTCTGGTAATTTATTTTCCCAATCCTTTCTATGGATATTGATTGTCTTTGTAAGGATGGACTCAATTACTTTATTTGTGGACTCCATCTAGCCATTTTCTTGTGGGTGGTATGGTGTAGATTTCATGTGCCAAATTTTGTATTGCTCCATCACACCCTATACCAAGTTAGAAATAAACTGTGGACCATTATCAGAAACAATCTCTCTAGGCACACCAAATCTAGTAAAGATTTCAGTAAAAATAAAATCAACAACAACTTTTTCAGTAGCAAAAGAAACAACTTTAGCTTCTACCCATTTTGTAACAAAATTTTTACAAACCAAAATATGTTTTTTATTTAATGACGTTGGATTTATTGGTCCTACAAAATCAATGGCCCATTTTTCAATAGGCTCAATCATAACCTGAGGACATAAAGGCATTTCATTGGTTTGATTAGGTTGGCCAACTCGCTGACAACTATCACATCACTTGACATATTTTTTTTCATCCTTAAACAAGGAAGGCCAAAAATAGCCAGCTCGTAACACTTTATATGAAATTCTCTTATTAGTGAAGTGGCCTCCATAAGGTTCATCATGGGAAGCTTTTAAGATATCAAACACTTCTTCCTCTCCTACACATCTACGGATAATAAGGTCTAGCCCAGTGTAAAATAGGTCTCCTTGAACCCAAGAACAACACTTTTATGTATGATATTCTGATTTTCACGAGCGGATAAGTGAGGTAGTGTTTTTCCTGTGACTAAATAGTTAGCTATGTCAGTGAACCACGAGGATTTTGTTGACACAAAAAATAGATGTTCATTAGGAAAATGACCATCAACAAGAATTTCTTCACCAAGATTATTTAATCTTGAAAGAAAATCTGCTACCACATTAGATTTTCCTAGTCTATCAACTATAGTAATGTTAAATTCCTGTAAAAATAATAACCACCTAGTCACTCTACCCCTAGTTAATGGTTTATTCATTAAATTTTTTATTGCAGAATGATTAGTATGTACAAAGAATTCATATCCTGTGATGTAGTGTATGAGTTTATTAATGGAAAATATTATAGCTAAAAACTTTTTCTCAGTAACTATGTAATTTAATTCAGTGGGTGACAAGTTTTTACTGATGAAGTAAATGGCATAGGATTGTTTATATTATTATTTTCCTAAAGCTACGCCAATAGCAGTATCTGAGGCATCAGAGGAAATATGAAATGGCAAGGACCAGCTTGGTCCTCTCAAAACTGGTGCCTAAACTAGTTTTTCCTTCAATGTCTCAAAGGACTATTGGCATGCCGTGGACCAAGAAAAATCACTATCCTTACCCAAAAGTCAAAAATGGGGGGTAGCTATCCTAGAGAAGTTCTCAATGGATCTCCTATAGTATCCCGCATGTCCTAGAAAACCTCTCACTTCCCTTTGAGTTTTGGGAACTAGAAGACTCAAAATAATTTCTATTTTTGTAGGGTCAACCTGGATACCTTTTTCTGAAATAATATGGCCAAGAACCACTCCTGCCTTGCACATTATTCTATAATTTTTGTCACTTAAGGAAATATGAGCTTCTTGGTAACAAAGAAGCACTTTTTATAGTTTTTTTAGGGCTCCCTGAAATGAATCACCAAACACAGAAAAGTCATCCATATAGATTTCTACAACTCAAGGTCAAAAAAAATAGCTAAGACTGCCCTTTGAAAGGTAGTCGGGGCATTACATAGCCCGAAGGGGAGTACTTGGTAGGAAAATGTGCCCCATGGGCATGTAAAATTGGTTTTATCTTGATCCTCGAGTGAAATATGTATCTGGTTATAACCACTAAATCCATCTAAAAAAGAAAAGTACTTCTTACCAGTAAGGGCATCGAGTACCTGATCGATAAAAGGAAGGAGGCAGTAATCCTTAAGAGTGGATTTGTTCAAATCTCTATAGTCAATGCAAATTCGCCATCTCCCATATTTCTTTGAGACTAATACCAATGGAGAGACCCACTGGCTATCGGAAATAGAATAGATAAAATCAACATCCAAGAGTTTTTGCAATTCTTCTTTACAACATCTCTTAGGGTTGGATTCATATGCCTTTGGGGTTGCTGGACAGGTCGGGCTCCATCCTGAATATAGATATGGTGAGTACAAGTTTCAGGAGGGATGAATTTCATATCTTCATAGCCCCATGAGAAGGCATCAAGATGGTTTCGCAACAAATTCACAAGCTGCTCTTGCTGGGATGAATCCAAGTGTGAACTGATATGTAAATATTTTCCCAGAATAATCTCAACAAGTGTAGTATCAGGCTTAAGAGTACACATAGGTGTTACTAAATATGGTGGTGAGGGAGGTAGAGGTTCGTGACTTTCGTGAAAATCTAGACTGAAAATTTGACTCAATGACTCAAAATTAGGCAATTGTCTAGATTGTTCAGGAAGTCTTGAATCTCACCCTCCTGTGAGGACTCAACATATTGATGGATCATGGAAACAGACTGATTCTCCTCATCACTATTTTATTCTAACCATAAAGTGCCTCTAATCTCCTGAATGGATCTAGCGGGTGGATATAAGGTGACCTTCTTCCTAGATTCTCCATAGGAAATATACATATCACCAGAACGACATCCAATATAAGCATCGGTCGTAGCAAGCCATGGTTGTCCCAAGAACAAGGGATGTCCTCCCACAGGATTCTTTGGCTGAAGCACAATGAATTCTATGGGATATTCCCAAGAATCTAATGAAATGACCACATCATCCAATACCCCTTCCGGCTTGATTTTAGATTTGTCTGCCAGTTCAAGCACAGTGGGAGTAGGAGGAATATGGACCAATCCAATTTGATCCATGGTTTGCCTGGTCATAACATTAAAGGTTTCCCTAGGTATATAAGTACATCATAGACAAGGACATCACCTATTTGAACAGAGACAACAAGATTTCCAGGGTCATTATATTTTTCCATGTGAATACACCTCGTCATTAATTCTGCTGCTCTTCCAACAAATTGAATGGTTTGAGGTTCCAACCTTCTCCTCCCTGGATTCTTGAGACAAAGTTCCCTAATTATATTTGTACATTTGGGGATCTCTTTGATATCTTGGAGAAAAAGCACCTTTATAAAAATGTTCCTAAGCTTGGAAGCCAGGCTAGACTCAGGAATGGGGTCGTTCTTCTCCACAACTAGCCTCTCTAGATAGGGAGGCCAGTTGGAAGAAGATAATAAAGGCTCTAAGGGTACAGGGATAGGTTGAATGGTGAAATTATTTTCAGAATGGTCGGGAGTTTCCTCCTCACCTTTCGCTTTGATAATCACCATAAGCTATTTATGTTTTTCTATGGCTACTATCTTCCCCAATCTCAGCTGGAGATCATTGAGTCCAACTGGCATGGACTAATATTTGGGTAAGGAAATTAGGTTCATGGAATGGATCATTTGTACCGCTTTGTTATTAGGTTTAGGCAAGGGTTGGGCAGGTAGTTGAGGAGGTCGAAACGGTGGAGGTAAAGGAAATGGTGGCATTGGTTGACTCAACTGAGGTAATGATGGTTGTGGCATTGGGTAAGGTGCATATGTAGGTGTGTATGATTGCATAGGTGCAGGATAGGAATGGTGTGAATGGTTTGGCCCTTTCCATCCTTGTTTGCAAGATTTGGAGGGTTGTCCATAATGATACTGGTTCCCATGCTGCCAATGTTGAGAGTGACTATTGTTAGGATAGGAATATGGATGTGCATTATAACCAAATAAATGTGGTGAAAATTTGCAAGCCATACATGCACTTACCTGAGGCTAGTTCCTTTGTGCTCCCATAGCATGCAATGATTCGGCTTCAAGTTGTCCTCCAAATACAGATTTCAGCCCAGGTATGGAGGGACATTTTTTGGTGGCATGGCTCTCTACAAAAATTTCACATTTATTAGCTCCTTTTATATCAAGAGGACGGTCCCTGAAAAGATGCTTTTTACTACACTCAGGACAAAAAATAGATAATGACTAATGTTCTTCTACAAGTTTTTGATGAAATTTTAAGGAGTCTATTTGTTTTCTAACAGTATTCATTATTTCTATTTTCATATTTTCCATCTTATTCTCCAGTCCAAAAATCATAGCATCATTAGATTCGGTTTTCTTATTTCTAATCCAAATTCCTTTACCAAATCTATATTGATTCTTGGAGAATTTCCTGCATAAGTCACAGATTTGATCAAAATATTTCTGAGCAATATCCCCTTGTCCTAACAAATTTAAATTATTTCTAGCATCATCAGTAATCCCATGTAAGAATAAGGTTCTAATGTACTTAGATCAAATTTGTGCTTTGACCTTTATAGGATGTACAGGAATCTCTCCAAGTAGTCCTGTAGAGTCTCATCATCATTTTGCACGATAGTAAAGATTTCATCTTGAATATATCTAGTTTTACGATATTCCTGACATTTCGACAAGAACACTCTCTTCATATGTTCCCAAGAGGCTATAGTGTTTCCTCCTAGTCCCATGAACCAGTGAAGTGTTGCATCCTTGAGAGTTGTAGGAAACAACTTTAACTTATGAGGATCAGATGAATAATCATAAATTCTACATAAAATATCAAACTCAAATAAGAAAGAGTCTGGATCTTCATGTACCTTACCATAGAAATAAGGAAGAGATGATGGTGGAATGTTTTTCATTTGTACTTGTATATCAGGATCCACAATTGGGAATCCAAAAGTGTATTTTTCCTCATTTACCTGATTTTCACTGGTTCCTTCTGCATTGTCTTCATGATCTGCCACTATTTTTCCTCTAAGAAAACTGCTCTTACCAGGCTGAGAAGGTTGACTATGGGTTATAATAGTCCCCTTCTTCCCCTTTGTGGGTTGTGTCACACCTAGACTACTGTTGCCAAAGCCCAAGTAGACTATTCCTGCGTTATGAGTCTTGGTTTTTTTAGACTTTCTTCCTGCAAAAGAAGGCCCAATATGAGATTTGATTTCAGATTTATCACTATTTCCTCGACCCTTAGTGGGCTTCGGACCCCTACCTCTTTTAGGCATTCATTTCAAAAATGACAAAACAAAATTCCAATCAAAGTTGCAAATTCAAAAATAGCTCAACACCTATAAATCGCTTCAAACAATAGAAGCCCATTGTAGAAAAAATAATATAGACTTAACCCTATTGCAAAAAATGGAAAATTATTACCAATTCAAAGCGCCTCCCCGGCAACAACGCAAAAATGTTGGGTGCAGGAATTGCACTTAAGCAAACTCCTCAACACTTTATTGTCAACTCAGGGGTTTCGTAAACTTAGAGACAAAGCATAGGCAATGCCAAAGTGGTATGAATTTTTTCTATTCCTATTCCTTCTTCTTAATTGAAATATTGTAGAGTCAAACAGAAAACAATTTCAAAGGCAATTGACACCAAATAAATTCTAGTGCTGGAATGTAAAATAATGGATTTGTGAGGAAATCAAGTAAAGGAACTTTCACACAAAAGGAAGCAATCTTAACTACTGAAATGAAGCTCTATGTCTATATTCATTATAAAGGGTTGAGAGCTTAGCAAGTGGGCCCTTGCAAAGATCTCCTTTCCAAATGGTTTTCCTTTTACACTAAGCAATTGTTCATGTATTCTTGCAATCTTCTTGCACTAGTGCAGGTACACAACTTATGTGAAAAAGTATATTTTACCTTCTTTACTGAAGACTTATGTCTTTGTGTAGGTGATATAAGCCTTAAGGCTTATAACACTCTATTCCTGTGACAAGATACTAGCTCTTGCATCAAGATAGAGCTTTCTTCACCAAAGTTTCTAATTTACTGTCAAAATAATTAAAAGACGTGCTAAAAATAATTGCAATTGCAAGCTGAATTATGAGATAAATTACATATGAAAAAGAAGAAGAAGAAGAAGATGCTTTAATTAATTGATCTTGCAATGAATTTAAACTTCATAAATCAAAAGCAATTCTTAACAATCAAAGCAATAGTCAAAGTAATTTGAATGCAATCAAACTATCTTTCGGAAATTTACTTATAACATTACAGATTACTTCTGATCCTTTCTCTTAAGTCGTGAGATGCAAGTATAAAGTGTGATGTTTGCAATGGAATCCTTTCTTAATTCACACAATCATTCTTAGAACCTTCAGAACTTTTATTTTTAATATTAAGAATGGTTACTTGAATTAATAATGCTTTACTTCCATGAATAAATGAAACCATAAACAGGAAAAGGAACAAAACACTAGCTATAAAATAAATGAGTAAACCAGAGTGTAGAATCCTACATGCACTGGTGCAGGAAGAATATTCCTGCACAATCCGAGCGGAAGAAAAATAAGGAAGAAATTGCAGGAGAGAAATTACAGGAAAGAATTGCAAGAAAGAAATTAATGTAATTCAAACTTCCACACAACGGATCCATTCTCGCTTTGACTATGGAATGAATTTAAATCAGAACTCTGAAACAAAAAAATATAATGATTCAAGCCACGCATCTACAAATAAATGAATACATGCATGAACATTTTAAATGACGAAAGCACAAGGGTAAACAATATGGATTGGCTGGGCCCTAACCAACCAGCTCGTTTCCCGTTTAGGAAATGAAACAATTCAGCACTTAATCAACACATAAATAAGATTTAAACACAGTGTGAAGAAATCATGGTGTAGTTCCTTGTATTAACTTTGATCAACAAACACATTATAATGTGAGTCCATCCCAGAACAAGGGAGATACGAAATTACAAAGTAAACAAAATTACAATCTCCTGATATCGCTAACCCGACTCTACCTAATATCTATATTATATACAGTCTTTCAGCCTATAGCCATAATCTGCTAATTACAGAGTCATTTCCAATTCAATCCTTTCAGTTGAATGGACTAACAAACAACATTACAAAATTGGTTAATGGTTATAATAAGGCACGAGCTTTGCTGGATGTAGACCATGTCTTTGGCAAATATCCCTGATTATACTCCACCTATATCCATCTTCAGATAATCTACAATTGAACTAGGAGATGTGGATTAAAACACCCATGTGGAGTGATCAAACTGTTGCGGAGATCACGGAGCAATATTTGTTGGTGGTGCGGGAATCTACCTGCAGTAGATCACGCTACATATTGATTGACACTTAGTTTTTCAATTCCTTTTAGGAAAGTAAACATAAGTTACAAGAAATACTTAATGGCATGAAATCTATTTTATAAGCACCTAATAACCCTTAATTGTGAAATACGAAGTATATGTAGGAATAGACGGTTATATTGGACTAGTACAGGAATGATAGGGTTAATAGAGATAAAACAGAGGTTAAGGCTTATAGGAAGAGGGTAAAAATAGAGCATTTTGGGACACCAACAATTTATTTTACGGTTTATATACCTTGGGTTTCTAACATTAATCCCTTGGGTTTAATACTATTTCATTGAGTTTATAATCTCTTCGAGTTTTAGTAGTAATCCTTTGGGTTTATAATCCCTTTTGGTTTATAATTTCAATCCCTTGGGTTTATTAATCTAAGGGTTCATAATCATAGGGTATAATATTGTTCATAGGGTGTAATATTGTTCATAGGTTTTATAATATTAATAATCATGTTCAACCATGTTCCAACATCACATTGTGACAAAGATTGTATCATTATGAAAATTAACCATGATCAATCATTGTCAACCATCTTCAACCATGGTCAATCATGCTCAACCATGGTCCAATGTCACATTGTGACAAAGATTGTCTAAATATGGAAATCGATCATGGTCAACCATGGTCCAACGTCACATTGTGACAAATATTGTCTCAATATGAAAATCAACCATAGTCAACCATCTTCAATCATGGTAACTATGGTCAAACATCATCAAATGTCACATTGTGACAAATATTGTCTCAATATAAAAATCAATCATGGTCAACCATGGTTCAATGTCAAATTGTGACAAATATTGTCTCAATATGAAAATCAAGCATGTTCAATCATCATCAACCATGGTCAACCATGGTCCACTTTCGAAATGTTGCATTACATTGTAATTTATTCAATGTTGTGTTGTTACATTACAAAACTTAGGTTTAATACAAGGTTTATAATATTAGGGCCTTTTAATATTCAATTTATAACATTAAAGTTTAATATTAGGTTTATAGGGTTTATAATATTAATATTCTTAACCTTTCATATTAATCCCTTGGGTTTATCAATCCCTCGGGTTTTTAATATTAATCCCTTTGGTTTATCAGTCCCTTAGGTTTATAATATAAATCCCTTGGGTTTAAAACGATTCCCTTATAATCCTTTGTCGCATTGTGAGAAATATTGTCTCAATATGGAAATCAAACATTGTCAACCATGGTGAATCATGGTCAACCATGGTCAATAACCATGGTCACATTGTGACAAATATTGTCTCATGGCTCAACGTCACATTGTGACAATCATGGTCAACCATGTCAACAATATGAGTGAAAATTCCTTGGGTTTATTATCCTTTGGGTTTTTAATATTAATCTCTTGGGTTTATTAATCGCTTAGGTTTATAACATTAATCCTAAGGTTTATAATATTAATCTTAAGGTTTCATGTTTATTTTAGGGTTTATAATATTTACCTTAGGGTTTATATCTCTTCGGTTTCTAATATTAATTCCTTGTGTTTAATATTATTCCTCTAGGTTTACTAGTCGCTTTCCTTTAGGGTATCAATCCCTTGGGTTTATTAATCTCTTTGATTTTAAATATTAATATCTTGGGTTTATAGTGTCAATCCATTTGGTTTATTAATAATTATTAATCATTAATATTATTAATAATATAACTATTAATTTTTAATAGAAATATTTATATTATTTATTATTATTATTTATTAGTTGGTTATTTAAGAGTACTCAATAATAATAATAATAATAATAGTACTAAGAATGATAATATATAATTTATAAATAAATAAATAATTGTTAATGTTAATATTAATATTAATAAATGAATAATAATAAATGTGGTTGATATAATCCTATCGGTGTTTGCTAGCCACATTTATTAATGTGGTTGTGAAGATGATTGATATATGTCTATCGACGTCTATCAACCACATTTATTAATGTGGTTATGCTATATTGTCTCAACATGAAAATCAAGCATGGTCAAACATAGTCAATCATGGTCAACAATGCTCCAAAATTGCATTGTGACAAAGATTCAATGTTATTCCCTTAGGTTTATAATATTAATCCCTTGGGTTTATAATATTAATCCTAAGGTTTATAATATTAATGTTAGGTTTTAATTTTTTTTTAGGGTTTATAATATTTATCTTAGGGTTTATAACCCTTGGGTTTTTAATATTAATCCTTTGGGTTTATGACAATGATTTTCACAAAATGGAAATCAATCATGGTCAATCATGGTCAACATTGGTCAACTATGGTCAACCATGGTCCAACGCCACATTATGACCAATATTGTCTCAAGATGAAAATCAACCATGGTCAACCATGGTTAATCATGTTCCAACGTCACATTGTGAGAAAGATTGTCACAATATGAAAATAAATCATGGTCAACCACGGTCAATCATGATCAACCATGGTCACATTGTAACAAAGATTGTCTCATGGTCCAATGTCACATTGTGACAATAATGATCAACCATGGTACAACATGGCATTGTGACAAAGATCGTGTCAATATGAAAATCAACCATGGTCAACCATGGTCCAATGTCTTATTATGACAAATATTGTCTTGATATGAAAATCAATCATGGTCAACCATGGTCCAACATTGCATTATGATAAACATTGTCTCAATATGAAAATAAACCATGGTAAACCATTGTCAACAATGTTTATTTTAGGGTCTATAATATTTATCTTAGGGTTTATATAGCTTGGGTTTATAATATTAATTCCTTGGGTTTAATATTATTCCCTTGGGTTTATAATATCAATCCTTGGGTTTTATTAATCCAAGGGTTCATATTCCTAAGGTATAATATTATTCATAGTATTTATAATATACATCATAGTGTTTAATATATATCCCTTGGGTTTATATATCAACCATGGTCCAACATTGCATTGTGACAAAGATTGTGTTAATATGAAAATTAATCGTGGTCAACCATGGTAAACCATGTTTTTTTTAGGGTTTATAATAGTTATCTTTGAGTTTATATACCTTGAGTTTAAAATATTAATCCCTTGGGTTTTTAGTATTAATGTTTTGTGTTTATTACTTCCTCGGGTTTATAATATCAATCTCTTGGGTTTATATTCCATTATGTTTATAATATAAATTCCTTAGATTTATTAATCCCTTAGGTTTATAATAACAATAATAATCACTTAAACTTATAATATGATAATCAACCATGGTCAACCATGGCCCAATGTCTCATTGTGACAAATATTGTCTTGATATGAAAATAAATCATGGTCAACCATGGTCCAACATCACACTGTGATAAATAGTGTCTAAATATGAAAATCAACCAAGGTAAATTGTTAGCATTGGAATCAGCACTTGGATTGTGACAAGCGCCTAACGAGACACATCTTAATCTCAAGGGATTTTCTTATAAATTGATTTAATTTTTTGGAAACTGGTTGGAAATCACACACATTAAAATGTGTTTAAAAAAATAAGAATCTCTCACACATATGAGGGCACTAGTGCATAATGTGGTAGCAAGTTTGGGTTTGTAGCTTGATGGTTAGAAAAATGGAAGATAAATAGTAGACATGTAAAACAAAAGTCCATTGTTAAGAAGAAAGGGTGACACAAATTCTAAATCTAAAATGTATATTGGAAGACTTACAAGAGTCTCACTCTACATTTGAAGAATCCTATTACATAGAATGCGTCCAACTAACATGACACTCATCAATCAGGGATTCTTGATAAATCAAGACTAACAAAAACATATTAATCGTGTATGCTAGATCAAAAGACTTATAAGAGTATTGGATAGGATTTAATTCAACCTCAAGGAATTCTTATGAACTATCTTCAATTCATACTTAATCAGGAATGCTTGATAAAAAAATACTTACAAAAACATATTAATATGTCATGAAGGTTCACAATACTGATAAAAACATGAGATAGAACTGTGTAAATCATAATATGGAATGAAATAGTAAATTATGGAAACAGATAAGAAGATAAAAAATACACACACCATACAATTTGTGAGTCCTCAAGAGTGCCTCTAGATATATTATTGTTCAAAAAGGTACAACATAGTATGCCATGAAATAAGCAACCCACGAACCCTTTCTTCCTTACCTTACATAGTATATATACAAAAAATGAGTTTTTTTAAAGGCCTCCATAAAAAGTGCAATTATGTTTTTAGAGACTTTATTACAATCCTCTACATATAGTAGAACTTATCTTAAACATAAAAAAGTAAACTGAAATACAACTAAAGACATAACATGATAGTATGGAGCTGGAAATGGATGAGTTGAGGTGGTTGAGTGCTCCTCGGTTCCTGAAAAAGTGTTGTTGGACTATATAAATCACTTATTAAATGACTAAACAACACACATTTAATTATCAATCCACAGACGTCTATTTATTCCAATGACAGTTGCATTTTCTGTGCCGATACACCAACCAGAAGTAATTTCAAAGAAAAGAAAACGTTGCTGAAGTAAATGCTGAAAATAAATCACTCATGCAGAAATAAAAGAATCCACAAGATTGAAATCACACTTCAATTGATCTGTCTAGCTCGCCACACAATAAGTACCCAGCTGGTATCTCTATTATCACATGTGTAACAACATATAAAATATTGAAATTGAAGCAGATATATTCTCAGCTGAACAACAACAATAACACTCTAATGATACATAAACTGAAATAGAATTACATACACACAACTACTTTAATCATTGCAATCCCTGCTAAGAAGGAGGGCCCTTCCTCCCTAACAGGGCGCATGTAGAGAAGAAACTTTAACTGAAACTAAATATAATCACGCAAGTAGCAGCAATAACAGGATAGCCTGTATTAATCTTGAACACAATTACAGAGCCAAAACGACGTTGTTATCTGCTTACCTCTCGACCTCTAGGGCTGAGAGATATATAGTGGTTACATCAGAAAATCCAGGGAGAGATTAGTCATGAGAATCTTACGATTCTCATGTTGATCGAAATAGAACTTATACAGTTATAACCACTTCCTAATAAAGTTCTGATTAGAAAATAAAAGATTATAATCGGAACTTCCCTTAGGTTGTTATCCCAAAAATACAATGTTAACAACTCCTACAGCTACCATAATGAAAATATAGTTGTAGTGAAACCGCCAAAGGACAGATCAAGAACAATATAGACAAGAGCAGTCAATGGTACTGTTATCACCAAAATTGTACTTGATTGGCTGCTAATCAGACAACTTCAGTGTAACTATTTCAAACCAATCTTGTGACTGAGGCTTAGCCTCCTCAGTTTGAGAGAGCTCTCTCAAAGGTTAATGATATTGAATAAAGATGTAGAAAGATGGAAAACTCTAGGTTTTATGTATTGGTTTTATATGTTTGTAGGTTGAAAATATCAAATCTTACTAACATTGGCCTATGGAGTAAGTGAATAGGGCTCTCAATAACAAAAGCCTTCCTTGTAGAAGCCGAGGCTTGTATATACTTCAATGAAAGAGTAACACGTTCAGGAAAATCCCAATAACTTGAGTTTCAGAAGAAATCAAAGCATGTGATACATGAGTTCTGAGTTATGAGACATCAAGGTATTGAAAAGGAAATATTAAAAGAAAACCACCATAACTCAATACTTAAAGGAATTCAAAGCATGAATAACCAAGAATTCTGAGTAATAAGCATTAAGATATTGAAGAAAACCTTTCAAATATAGGACCTAAAACTCATTTGACCATAGTTTAATACTTAAAGGAAGTCAGAGCATGAACATCCATGAATTCTGAGTAATAAGCATTAAGACTATGGAAGGAGAAAATTTCAAATATAGGACATAAAACTCATTGAAATACACTAAGAATCTCAGGTCTGTCAAGATAAAAACCTCTCTGCATTACTGATCACAGTCCATTACATAAAGCAGTAGTTTTGCTAAAAAGTCTCCAACCCTTTGCTAATTCGAGCTCATGGCCTTTAATAGACCTCTTACCACATGAGATGATCTCCTCTTAGGCTATATTCATCGAATTTATAACTACTGACACCTTGCATAACCATAAGACATGGAATTTATTACAAAAAGACACCTAATCTACTTAATAGTCCTATTACAAATAGGACTCAAACTCTTTATCACTATCTATAACAACCTTATATAATTTAAATTACATAATTTTCCAAGTGTATCACCACATGGTTGATTTTTGACGATGGGCTTAAACTCTTCATGATCATATTGCTGACCTCCACTAAAATAGGAAACAGTCCCCTATTTTTTAGGCATATGGTCTTTTGCATTCATTGAACATTCTGACCATCATGTACTCTTCATTTCATGGTCCTTTGTTGTTTGAAGTTGACTTAACACATCTCATCACTCATCCCTAGCCTCCAGCTGTCCAAAAACAGCTGCAAAACTTGTTCAAAAGGCTATAATTTATGGCACTACGAAAACACAGCAGTTTCATAACGCCCTTTGTAACGCTGCCATTAAACCTTTTTTCTTCAAAAAATTGGCTATTTCCTTATGCAACATTTTAATCATCCTTCAACATCTTCCATGAAAATTATAGCTCTTAACTCATCCTTTAACCCCTTTAAACCTGATCAAAAGGAGTAGAAAAAGCAGCTACAGCAGTTTCATAAAACTTTTCTGCTTTTTTACACTAGATGCGCTACGAAACTACTGAGTATACAGTTTTGTCAAAACTTTTGCCAAGTGAAAAGTATTATTGCCCCAAAACTCAAAATATTACTTATCTCATCATATAAAAACCACAACAACCATATACTAACTTCATTTTAGCTTTTTTGAGGCATTTCCTTTCCATTTGCAATAGGTTGGCCTATAGGTTTTCCTGTTTTTTCCTGAAACATAGGTCTTGGGGCATAGCCTATATCTCCTACTCCATGCTATATTTTGAGAAACTGAAGGACATTTTTGTAGTTCATTATGTCTTTAATAAAAACCTCTCTTGGTGTTTTGAAACATATCTCCTACTGTCCAGAAACCGCCTTTGAAAAACATGTGTAAAACAAGAAAACTTTGTTTCTGAAAATAGGACTTCAAAGAAAGCCTTGTATCTCCCAACTAATAACACCTGTGAGAAATGTGAGAGAGGTTTTTGTAGCTAGGGCTATGATGAAGACAAAATTATTTCAGAATTCCAAAAGACTTTTTCATTTGGCCAGAAACTGAACTTGAATTTGACTGCTAAATAGTTATGTACAAGAGAGTTTCATAACAACAATTTCATAGCGCATTTGAATTTATCAATTTCTGCCACCTCCTAATGTATTTGAAGAAACAAAGACAGGTTTTTGTATTTAGGTCTGTTATGAAGAAAAAAATCTTTCATATTTCCAAAATTCATTCTTATTTTCTCAGAAACTGCCTTTGACATTGACTCCTCAAAGTAAAAAAAAATAGAGTTTTGTTGTTTGCGACACAAAACTATCAGTGCTTTCGTAGCACAAATCAACTTTTTTGAATAAGTGGCACTACGAAAATGAGGTTTCTTGGCTAATTGACCAGTTTTGACATGAAACTTTAGGAAATGACCCACAAATGGAAATTATGGATATTTGACAAAGAATGGACCTTAAAAAAGACTTTATTTGAACTTAAGGATGGGCTTTGAACTTATGAAGATCTAACCTACCCTTGATCAAATTATAAATCGACTTCTAAACCCAATTTTGAACCATGACCAAAAACAAACTTGACAGAATGATGTTTTAAAAAAAAAATTGGGTGATAACAGTTCAGTTAACCATTCAACCTTTGGCATAGGATTTGGAAAACCATGGATGTGAGACCAATTCATAGGTGCATACTGGAATTTATTCTTGCAATGGATTTCATCTTGAAACTTCATCAAGATACTGATCTTAAAGCAGTGGAGTCACCTTCCAATTGATTATTTGATGTGTGGAGTCGTCAGAGAAGAAATACGGCCAATATGTGCCTAAGTGTCTACTGCTCTCAGACCTTAGAACTGAAATTTTGTCATTCTTCCCAGGGAAAATTTATACCTTCGCTTCCCGGAAATGGTGCCAAAATGTTATCACCAAAATCGTACCTAATTGACTGCTGATCAGACAACTTCAGTGTAACTATTTCAAACCAATCTTGTGACTAAGGCTTAGCCTCCTCAGGCTGAGAGGCCTCTCTCAAGGGTTAATGATATTGAATAAAGATGTAGAAAGATGGCTAACTCTAGGTTTTATATATTGGTTTTATATGTTTTTAGGTTGAAAAGATCAAAGCTTACTACCATTGGGCTATGGAGTTAGTGAATAGGGCTCTCAATAACAAAAGCTTTCCTTGTAGAAGCTGAGGCTTGTATATACTTCAATGAAAGAGTAACACATTCAGGAAAATCCCAATAACTTGAGTTTCAGAAGAAATCAAAGCATGTGATACATGATTTCTGAGTTATGAGACATCAAGGTATTGAAAAGGAAATATTAAAAGAAAATCACCATAACTCAATACTTAAAGGAAGTCAGAGCATGAATAACCATGAATTCTGAGTAATAAGCATTAAGATATTGAAGAAAACCTTTCAAAGATAGGACCTAAAACTCATTTGAACATAGTTTAATACATAAAGTAAGTCAGAGCATGAACATCCATGAATTTTGAGTAATAAGAATTAAGAATATGGAAGGAAACAATTTCAAATATAGGACATAAAACTCATTGAAATACGCTAAGAATCTCAGGTCTGTCAAGATGAAAACCTCTCTGCATTACTAATCACAGTCCATTACATAAAGCAACAGTTTTGCTAAAAAGTCTCCAACCCTTTGCTAATTCAACCTCATGGCCGTTAATCGACCTATTACCACATGAGATGATCTCCTCTTAGGCTAGATACATCGAATTTCTAACTACTGACACCTTGCATAACCATAAGACATGGAATTTATTACAAAAGGACACCTAATCTACTTAATAGCCCTATTACAAATAGGACTCAAACTCTTTATCACTATCTATAACAACCTTATATAATTTAAATTACATAATTTTTCAAGTCTATCACCACATGGTTGAATTTTGGATGATGGGCTTCAACTCTTCATGATCATATTGCTGACCTCCACCAAAATAGGAAACAGTCCCATGTTTTTTAGGAATATGGTCTTTTGCATTCATTGAACATTTTGACCATCATGTACTCTTCATTTCATGGTCCTTTGTTGTTTGAAGTTGACTTAACACATCTCGTCACTCATCCCTAGCCTCTAGCTGTCCAAAAACCACTACAAAACTTGTTCAAAAGGATGTAATTTATGGTGATATGAAAAGACAATAGTTTCGTAGCGCCCTTTGTAACGCTGTCATTTCAAACTTTTTCTTCAAAAACATGGTTCTTTCCTTATGAAACATTTTAATCATCCTTCAATACATCTTCCATGACAATTATAGCTCTTAACTCATCCTTTAACCCCTTTAAAACTGATCAAAAGGAGCAGAAAAAGCAGCTACAACAGTTTCGTAGAGCTTTTCTGCTTTTTTACACTAGAAGCACTACGAAACTGCTGAGTATATAGTTTTGTCAAAACTTTTGCCAAGTGAAAAGTATTATTGCCCCAAAACTCAAGATATTACTTATCTCATCATATAAAAACCACAACAACCATATACTAACTTCATTTTAGCTTTTTTGAGGCATTTCTTTTCCATTTGCAATAGGTTGGCCTATTGGTTTTCCTGTTTTTTCCTGAAACATAGGTCTTGGGACATAGCCTATATCTCCTACTCCATGCTATATTTTGAGAGACTGAAGGAATTTTTTGTAGTTCGTTATGTCTTTAATAAAAACCTCTCTTGGTGTTTTGAAACATATCTCCTACTGTCCAGAAACCGCCTTTGAAAAACATGTGTAAAACAGGAAAACTTTGTTTCTGAAAATAGGACTTCAAATAAAGCCTTGTATCTCCCAACTAATAACACCTGTGAGAAATGTGAGAGAGGTTTTTGTAGTTAGGTTTTTTATGAAGAAAAACCTCTTTCCGATTCTAAATTTCGTTCTTGGTTGCTCAGAAACCGCCTTTAAGTTGACTACTCAAAGTTAGAAAAAGAAAAGTTTTGTTGTTTGTGCTATGAAACTATCAGCGCTTTTGTATTGGAAATCAACTTTTTTGAACTAGTGGCACTACGAAAATCAGGTTTCTTGGCTAATTGACCAGTTTTAACATGAAACTTTATGAAATGACCCACAAATTGAAATTATGGATATTTGACAATGAATAGACCTTAAAAAAGACTTTATTTGAACTTAAGGATGGGCTTTGAACTTATGAAAATCTAACCTACCCTTGATCAAATCCTAAATTGACTTCTAAACCTAATTTTGAACCATAACCAAAAACAAACTTGACACAATGATGTTTAAAAAAAAATGGTGATAACAGGTACAACTGTATCAGCAGTTCGCCAATGATTCTGTGATAGTAGAGTGTGACAACGGTTTGTTGGCGAGTCTGTAATAGCAAGGTGTAACATCATCAATTTTCTGTAACAGCACCATCTGAACTACTCCTATGAACGCTGTGTATGGTATCTTTGACATCTGAAAGGACAACACAAAGACCATCAACCTTTCTCCAAACATTCACCATAAATTAGTCATAAAAGATATAATAGGTCATAATAATGGGTGAATTGGGAAAGTAATGAAAGCAAGGTGAAACAACACAAGTCACGATAAAAAGCTAGGAAAAAGGGGTAAAGATACTCCCATAGGTTATGGTTATGAAGAAAAATAAGGAAGATAAGTGTAGGAAAAATGTGCAAAACCAACACCCAACATCTCCCCCCAATTGAAATACTTGCATGTCCTCATGCAAACTCATCTCTCATGGGAATACCTTCAGCGCAGGTCCGTGAGATCATAAGCACCAGTTGTGTCCTCATTTGCAGACTTGTATCCCTAATTGGCCATCAACTATCGTACCCAGGATTCTGACTCATAATTGCTTAATTTGTAATTGGTCTCGTAATCCTCAATGGGAAACCAGATCAAAGGAAATTTGAAATTCTATCCCAACCACAAAGCACCAAGAGATTCTACAATTTGTGCATAGGTTGGTACATGTGTAATAGCCACCATGAAATTCTGGAATGAGAATTGATTTTCCTTCAATAGCTCAGCACTGCTGGCTTCTGTGCGTTTTAAACACCCTGTCAAAGATCAGCTCTTCATCATTGCAAATTGATTGAGGCAGAAACCCACAATTATTCTTCTATAAGTGGCAGTTGGTTCTTTAATCCTAGGGGTACTCAGTATTCTCCTGAATTCTCGTCTCAGCTTAGCAGCCCATCCTAGTTTTGCCCGAACCCAGAATCTTTTCTTCTCCTCATTAGTCTCCATAGATTTAATGGCTAGATGTCAGTCAATCTAATTCCTCATGAAGGATAAAAAAGCCCTTAATTGAATATCTCCCATATAAGAGAATATTTTCACAATCATCTGCATACTCACATGCTCACAAATAATTTTGTGTAAAAATAATTCACACAACAAAATTTTCTCATCAAAATCTGAGGCACGGACAATATCCAAAAACGTACAAGTGGAGGAACATAAATAAGGTCTGTCCTCCATAATGGCTTTCAATTGAAACAAGAAGTAACATTCCCATAGAAAAATAGGATAGGATGGAGAAGGTCACCTACAACCCAACAAGTTGAGGGTGAGATCATGAAGTCTCTGCTTATCTAAGGTGAGGTCTCGAATTTTCTCCTGTAACAGCAACCATTGTTCTTATTGTTTCTTCAATGCTTCTTTCTTATTTTAATCCTCCCACCTTTTCTTTAACTCTGCTTCCATTCATCTTTCATGTAAGGTGTCTATTTCTCTCTTATGCTCCTTTAGCGAAATCATCCCATCCCGAAGGGAGATTGCTTCTTGCTTCCATTTTTGTAACTCAGAAATTAGCAGGAGTTTCTCAGAGTTCCATCCCAAGATGGGACTTGGCGTTCTCCTAGATTCAATACCTTCATCAAAAATTGGTGTGCCAGCCTCTGCTTTATGGGGTTTTTCCACCTCTATTGTTGGCTCTTGTGTAACAGCAACCTCTTCGGTGGGTTCTTGTGTCTTGGCCCCTTTTTTTTTACCTAGATTCGCCTCTGTGTCCACTATTGTTTCTCAGTACAATATGAGTGGCTTCCACAGGTTATTGTGGGTTGGCTTCTAGGTCGATTATTATAGAAGGCTCTACTTTAACTGTTGGTTCTTTTGTAACAGCAGTATCATCAACAGGTTCTTGTGTAACAACCTCCTGTTGTTCTATTTATACTTCCATTGGGTTGATATTTTCTCTATGGGCATTATATCCAGCTGCTGTTAAGTTTTCAAAACATGTCATACATACTGACACCAGAATTTCCCTTCCCTCAGATAATTTTCGCTTCAATTCCTCGTTTTCCTTTCTTAATTTTTCAATTTCTAAACACAAGGCATTGGTTTCATCCTTACCTAATAAGGAAGGTTGTCTTTATTCTTCTAAAACTTCTGCTTCCGTCTACTTCTCGGCCATAGGAAAGGGTTCTGCAGGTATGCTGACCTTCACTCTCTGTTTCAGTCTTCTATCCCCATTTGGTTCATCAATAGGCTTCTTCCCAATTCTAACTCCAAATGGTCAAGTCTGGGTCTCATCCTCTTTTTAACTTCCCGTTGAAGTCATGGTCTGTTTCCCCCGGCTTATCCTTGGTATTTTCCTCTTGAACTCTTCCTAAGTTTTTCCTTGCTAGCCTAGGGCATCCAAAAAAATTAGCTTAATGAGTCTGTGATTAGTTACGCATGCCTCCGAGTGTGCTGTCGCTTTTACTGTTGCTACCATGTGATTGATGTTTCCAAGAAAATAGAGTGGAAGATTGATTCTTTGCTGGTGCCGAAGGTATTTAAGTAGACGAAAGTGATAGTTGAACACTATCGTGGATCTCCCTTCGCAAGTGATATATTTGATCAAGCCCAAGGCAAGGTCTTCCCAAGGATGAGGAAGTGATAGTCTGTCAATTCCTCTTCCCCTACTAGGAAATCCTCTTTCAAGGAGGGATCATTGTTTTTTGATTAAACCACCTCCGTCATTCTACTGGTAATGAAGTTACCCGAGCAATTACCTCTTCAGTCACCTCCACTTACATGCCTCTTACTTGGGTTTGATTATTTTTCAAGTTCTAAGCAAATTCAATTGCCACTGCCTCGTCTGAGCCTTCAAGCTTTTGGAAAAAATCAACCCATCCAGCATATTTGAATATGTGGTAAGCCTCTAGGAAATTCTGCAGAGCATCCATAGATTCCAGATCATGTCTGATCACTGCTCCACTCATATCTATTGTTTTTTTCTAAATTTTCTTCTTAATGTTCGACAACACTGTAATATTATTGATTTTATGAGTTCACTTCTTTGTTGTTCAATCCTGTTGTAACATCACTGTGTCTCTGAACTAACTGCTACTCAGCACCTCTGCTTATCCCAATAGATGAGTTTACAATGAGAATAAAAGGTTTCAGAAGGAGGTTGATGAAAGGTGACAACTTTCACAGATTTACCAAGTCATACCCTACACTAATATTCATAAATGGCTTATTATGGAAAGTGATGGGATTTCGTACACACGCTCTTTTCCAATCAGATTTGGTCATCATTAGAAATTCTGTTATTGATTAGGTGCATGCGAATTTAATAGATATTTATGATTACAACCTTTTTGCAATGATTTCAAGTCATATCCCCTCCCCCACTTTAATTGTGACGCCTGCCCACGGCCATCATAGGAGCGTCATGACTTTGCCAATTAATCACTGAATCATAAATGACAATCATTTACCTTTTTAACGACATACCTGAGGTGACGTGGAGGAAGACTTGAGTTGACATCATCCTAATTGCAACGCTCGTGTTGTTGTGTTTAGCCAGCATGGTTATTGCTATTTATGGAATAAATTACAAAAAACAGTATTTGTGATTGTTGGTTGTTACACATGTAACAGCCAAGACAACTTTTAAATTATTCTTTAAAAAAAACATAATAATCAGGAGAATTTGGTACAAAAAAGGAAATTACATGAATACCTTCATCCTATGACATAGATCAAGAAGGGAAAATGATATTACAGGGAGAAAAACATGGGTGTAATAGCCGCCACAAGAGTGGTTTTCAACTGTTACCGGTTGTCTGACTGCGCCCCGGAAAGGGTTTTTCACAGTTAGATTTATTTTTTGTTTTTCTTTTATTTATTTATTTATTTATGTTTAAACAGGTGCAATAGCTAGCACAAGAGCTATTTTCAACTACTGCACTTATTGGAATTTCAACTATTAAGGCTGCAGAGGAGAATGTTCCCCTGTTGTTGTAACATGAAGATTAGAGTCTGCGACAATGTTAACAAATGATTCCTTCAAAGTGGGTTGATGATATAACCTTAGACGGTGCCAATTAACCAGTAACAACATCTTAGCATTGTCAATAGTGATCAATTGTACAATCCCATTGTCAAAGACTGTATCCACTTCGTACGGACCTAGCAATCTGGTGCAGAGCTTGCCTTTGAAATATTTGAACCTTGAATCATACAAAAGAGCCCAATCTCCTCTCTGGAAATTTTTCTTCTTAATAAACCCATCATGCCATTTGGCTCTTTGCTGCTGGATAATTTCTGTCTGTTGAATGGCAGCCATCCATTTCTCTTCCAACTCATTGAGCTAGTTCAATCTTTGAGGTTGTGTTGTACTCAAATCCAGATCAACATGCACTGTTGTTCTTAATGTATTTATTTAAAATTCTATGGGGAATAAGGGATTATTACCATACACCAGTTCATATGGTGAGACGCCTGTATTATTCCTCCATGTTTTCTTATAAGCCCACAGTACCTATGGAATTTTCTCAGCCCAGTTTCTTCGGTGGCTAGCTACTTTCTTTGTCAAGATTCCCTCAATGACTTTATTGGTGCTTTCTACTTAACCATTTTCTTGCGGATGATAAGGTGTGGTGATTCTATGATGGATTCCATGCTTTTCAACCAAATTCTTAATCAAATGAGATGTGAACTGACGACCCCCATCTGTCACTATCTCTCTTGGTATCCTGAAGTGAACAAAAATATCTTGAAATAGGAAGTCTGAAAAAGCCTGCTCTATTGCTCTAGTTAGTGCCCTTGCTTCGACCCATTTTGTGACATAATCGGTGCAGACCAATATGTATGATTTTTGTTGTGATGAAGGATTGATTGGCCCCACAAAGTCTAGGGCCCATTTCTCGAATGGTTCTATTACTATTTGAGGTTGTAATGGCATCTCATTTGATTTTATAGGTTGGCCCATTCTTTGGCAACTATCACATCCTTTCACAAACTTCTTGGCATCCTAGAATATAATTGGCTAGTAGTACCCTGTTGAGAGTAATTTATGTCTTATCCTCTTGTCAGCGAAGTGTCCTCCACAAGGTTCCTCATGACAAGCCTTTAGGATCTCAAATACCTCATCTTCTCTAACACACCTCCTAATTTAGAAATTTGGCTCAGTGTGATAGAGATTACCTTCTATCCAGGAGTAGGTAGCACTCTGTTATATAATCCTCCTTCTTTCCTTGGAAGACAATTGGTGTGGGAATTTTCCTGCAGTAAGGTAATTGGATATATATTCATACCCTGGTGAGTGAGTATAAATGGAAAAAAGATACTCATCTAGAAAAGAATCCTCAGTAGCATTGCAGTCATCACTTATAGTTAATCTAGAAAGGAAATCAACAACTACATTATCTTTTCCGGGTTTATCTAAAATAGTAATGTCAAATTCTTGTAACAGAAATAACCATCATGTAACTCTACCATTAGTAAAAAGTTTTTTCATTAAAAATCAAATTGCCAAATGGTTAGTGTGTACAAATACTTGGTACCTGGTGAAGTAGTGCCAGAATTTGTTGATAGCGTGCACTACTGCTAGGAATTATTTCTCAGTAATAATGTAGTTAAGTTCTGTTGGAGTTAAGTTCTTACTAATGTAATATATGGCATAAGTATTCTTATCCTCCAACTGCCCCAAAACAACACCCACAGCCATATTAGATGTGTCTGTAGCAATATGAAATGGAAATTTCCAATTTGGTCCTCGTAAAACAGGTGTTGTTGTTACACAGTTCTTCAACTTTAAAAAGGCCTGCTCACATTTTTCTGTCCACACAAATTCTTCATCTTTCATCAGTAATGAAAATAAAGGAGGTGCAATATTCTAAAATTTCTCTATAAACCTTCTATAGTATCTTGCATGTCCCAAAAAACTACGTACCTCTTTCAGAATCTTAGGGGTCAGGATTTTCGAGATTACCTCAATTTTTGCAGGATCTACCTTGATTCCATCTGCTGAAATGAAATGTCCCAACACAATTCCCTCAGTCATCATCATGTGGCATTTTTTAATGCTCAGAGCAACATTACTTTTTTCACAACGTTCCATCACTTTCTCCAAGTTAGCTAATGTTGTCTCGAAGGCATCTCCGTAGGGTGTAAAAACATCCATAAATATTTCAAGACAATCATTCAAAAGATCATAAAAATACCTAATATTTCCCTTTGAAAGGTTGTTGGTGCATTACAGAGACCAAAGGGAAGGAATTGATATGCAAAAGTACCCCATGGACAAGTAAAGGTTTTCTTATCTTGATCTTCTGGAGAAACCTATATTTGATTATAGCCACTAAACCCATCTAGAAATGCAAATAATTTTTTTCTAGAAAGAGTATCCAAGACGTGATCAATAAATGGTAAGGGAAAATGATCCTTTTGAGTGGCCTTGTTAAGTTCTCTATAGTCAACACAAACCCCCCATTTGTCATTCTTCTTCGGAACTATGAAAAGAGGAGACACCCACTGACTGTCAGAAATAAGGTAGATGAAATTAGCATTAAGGAGTTTCTGCAATTCTTATTTTACTATCTCCTTAAGTGTGGGGTTCATTCGGCACTGAGATTGTCTAACAAGTTTGCAATCTTATTTAAGGTAAATGTGGTGAGTGCATAAGGTGGGATGGATTCCTTTCATTTCAGTATATTCCCACGCAAATGCCTTTTTGTATTTCTGTAACAGTTGTATCAGTAATATATTTTGTTCAGTAGTCAGGTTAGGATTTATATTTAAACATTTTCCAGGTTCGATTTCAATGGTATTGCTGATAGTAAGTGGAGTTGTTTTCAAATGTTCAATAATTACATCATCTGCATCACCTTCTTCTCCCAAATCTCTAATGGAGGCAACATGGAGTGGATTACTGATAAAACCATTAATAATATCATCCTTTATTTCATCCTTAAAGTCTTGTTCTTTTCCAAGCATGAGAAGAGGTACGGAAATATCAGATTCAGGTACAAATTCATCCCACCAGGGATTATTCGAATCCATATGAGGTTTTTCTGGGGGATAAATATTCAGGTTCTAAGTGGCCTTTCCATCTGATATCACCATAGACCTAGACCTACATCAGATATATGCATTTGCAGTGGCTAGCCATAGTATTCCCAAGATTAAAGGATGACCCCCCAGATTGGATTTGGTTTGTAAAATGAGAAAGTCAGCTGGATAGTTCCAGGAGGCCACAATGATAACCACATCTTCAATCATTCCTTCGGGCTTAACACGGGACCTATCTGCTAGTTCAAGAACTGTAGGTGTAGGTATAAGTCCATGAAGTCCTAGGGAGATGAAGAGGTCTTTAGTCATAACGTTAATAGCTTCCCCTAGATCAATCAAGGTATTGGTTATAGGATGATTGTCAATATGGACAGTCACTATAGGGTTCCCTGGGTCATTATACTTGTTCAAAAAAGGTTGATCAATCATAAGATCGGAAAATTTTCCCATGACATGGATAGTAGTAGGGTCTTTAGGCTTCCTCCCGGGTCTTTTGACTCATAGATCCCTCACTTTTTTAGCATTGATAGGAACTTCATTAAGAGCTTGTAACAATGGAATCTGTACATATAAATTTTGCAGCTCCTTAAGGAATTCGGATTCAAGTTGTAAAACCAGCCCAATTTCAATTAATCGTTGAGGGTATGGGGGATTTTGAATGCTAATAGTTGAGTGAGCCAAAATAGATGTACCATCCTTACTCAGATTGGCTACTGTAGGAACAAAAAAATTCCCCGAGCTAGCTGTTATAAGTGTAACAGCGGGTGTTGTATTAGTTGTTACATGTGTAATAGCTACCTCAGAATCATCCATATCCTTTCTTGGTGATTCACTTTCTTCGATAATAATGGGGGTGTGTTCAGATCTAATTACTTTCCATAACCGAAGCTGAACCTCATTAAGCCCAATAGGAGTGATAAGGTAAGTTTGGAGGGTAACCGAAGCATCCATGCTCTGGGCTGCCTTATTATTTTGATTGGGGTTAGGTTGTACAGGTAATTGGGGTTGGACAGAAGGTGTAGGATTCTAAATAGAAGTCAGTTGTAACTACTGCTGTTGCATTGGTATTGGAGGGGGTACTAGACCTTGGCCATTTCCTCTCCAGTTCTAACCCCATGGATTGGGTTGTGATGAAGGATATTACATTGGTGGAGGAGATGGCCACTGGTTCCAAGGTGAAGGAAATTTTGTTAAGGAAGGAGTAGGATACTGCCATGGGTATTGTTGACTGTTATAAATACTATTCCAAGGATAAAAAGAAGAAAAATATGAAGGCATACCTGTAGTTCACGGCTGCCATGGTCTCTTTGATACGATAAAATAAGAAGATTGAACGTCCTTGCTTGATTCTTGGAGTACCACCTTAATTCTGGGCAACTCAGGACACTGATTTGTGGAGTGCGTCAGCTCACAGATGTTGCACAGGTTGAAACTATTCAATCCGAATTCTCTTTCCAAAAGTTTCTTTTTGCATCGGGGACAAAATATTGCTAAGTCTGCTTTAGCTTCTTCTTGTGCCTTCTTGACTTGTACCGTAGTGATTTGGGCAGAGAGAGTGCTAAGGAGATCGATTTTAAAATCCATGAATAAGTTCCCGATCTATGCTCAGGTCAATCCTCCACTTGTGGACTTCTGTATCCGAAGTGAAGGGTCCCGAACTGGAACTTTCCCTTTGACCGATCCTCTTGAGCTACGTAGGCAAAGCTTCATTATCTCATCAAACGTTTCTTGCAATATGTCTCCTTTTCCTATTATATTCAGATGTTCTAAACAATCATCTCTTAATCCTCTTAAGAATATTTACTTTAGAATCTCCGGATCTAAGTTACTGAACTTAGACCTTTGTAAATTGTAGTGGAATCACTCCAGATAATCTTCTAAGCTTTCCTCCTCCTTTTGTGCAATTCTGAAATTTTTTTCCTTCAAATCCCTGGTTTGGCAGTAGTCCTGATACTTAAATAGAAAGGTTTCTCTCATATCATTCCATGTTCGAATTGTGCCAGCACCCAATCTCATGAACCACCTTAATGCTGCTCCCTTTAGAGTAACAGGGAATAATTTTAGCTTTTAGGCATCTGAAGTATAGTCATAACCTCTACACAACACATCAAATTTGAACAGAAAGGTATCAGGATCCTCAACAACCATCCCTTTAAAGGATGGTAGGGATGATAAATGGATGTTCTTCAAAGGAGCCTCGTCCCGTGTTACTACTATTGGGAATTCAAAAGTAACATAGCTATCTATTTTAACATTCTCGTCCCCCATGGTTGATTCTTCTTGATAGGGTGAACTAGCCTCAGAGTGTACTGGAGATTGAAAAATAGAAGGATCAGACTGATCCAGGATCAACTGTTTAACAGCACTACCAATGTCCAATTGATGATCAACTAATTTTTGTTCCTTAGGTTCTTGATGGTCCCCACTAGTCTCACTCTGTCCTTCAATTCTCATATCCTGATAAATAATTCTCCACTGTTGTTTTGAATCTGGGGTTTTGATATTAGGAGTCGATATCATATTCGAAGGATGGTGAGGTCCAACTACTGAAGACACCGATGGTTTAGGCCTTGATATGGTAGCTGATTTCTGTGGTCCTGTCTTCCTATTATCTCTGTATGATGTGGACTATTCCTTCTCTGTCCTTGACATCAGATCTCCAAAGAATGTTTTCCTTCCCAAATCTATGCTCTTATTTTCCTTCTTAGGACTCGTCTTTCCTATAGTTAGTAGAGTGGGGTGTGTTTTTAGATGTTGATGTTGTCCTACCGGCACACATGGGCCCTATGCGTATCAATTGATCCTATAAGTGCTTATGTTTCTAAAGCAGTGAGCCCGCTCAAGCTTGTTAGAGCGATGTGCAGGTTCTTACCTCTTGTCTTACTGCCCAATGATTGTATAGATGAAGGTACCCTAAAAAAACATCCAAAATTCAATTCCTAAGTGTCCCAGCAAGACATTGGTGAGCCCACTCAAGCTTATTATAGCACTACGCAGGTTCTTACCTCTCGCCTTACTACCCGGAAATTGTGTTTTTGGAGACACTCTATGAAAACACACGGAAATTGCACTTCTTAGCAACAACTCTGATTGATTAGATCAGCACTGCCATGCCCAGCAACGGCACCAAAATGTTGGACTATATAAATCACATATTAAATGATTGAACATCACACATTTAATTATCAATCCAGGGACGTCTATTTATTCCAATGACAGTTGCACTGTCTGTGTCGATACACCAACCAGAAGTAATTTCAAAGAAAAGAAATAATTGCTGAAGTAAATGATGAAAATAAATCACTCATGCAGAAATAAAATAATCCATAAGATTTAAATCACACTTTAATTGATCTGTCTAGCTCGCCACAAAATAATTACTTCACTGGTATCTCTATTATCACAAGTATAACAACATATAAAGTATTGAAATCGAAGCATATATATTCTCAGCTGAACAGTAGCAACAACACTCTAATGATACATAAAATGAAATACAATTACATACAAACAACTACTTTAATCATTGCAATCCCTGCTAAGAAGGCGAGCCCTTCCTCCCTAGCATGGCACAAGTAAAGAAGAAACTTTAACTAAAACTAAATAGAATCACACATGTAGCAGCAATAACATGATAGTCTGTATTAATCTTGAACACAATTACAGAGCCAAAACAACGTTGTTCTCTGCTTACCTCTCGACCTCTAGGGCCATTTACATCGATAAGCTAGAAGGTTGTTTAGAGGAAGCAGGATGTGCTGGCACGATCTTAGCTGGGATAGTCATCTGTAATATCCCAAAATAGGGAAAATATACAATGTTAGGAATATCTTATAATATTGCCAAATTGGAGATCCAACAATAAGTAAACATAAAAATGGAGTAGCAGTGATAAATCAACTCATAGAATGTGAGAAGAACTCATAGCCATCTTATTAAGTTACAGCAGCAAAATGTATACAAGATCTTGAGGAAAGAGCTACTCAAGATAGGCAAAATCAGCCTCAAGAAACAAGTACATAAAATATGACAAAAGACTACTACACAAGAGTGCTCAAGGCTATGACTGTGCAGTTTTATAAAAGAAACTGCTGCTAAAATATGTCAATACATAGATATACAAGTGCATGGCTCATACAACATTGGGAGATAAGATCTAAGCTCCAAAAGACTATTTCAAGCCAATCCTGGAAGGATTGGCTGAAATATGCAAAACTGCAGAAATGCCGAAGTTGCAGTAGCAGCTGCAACTCAAGAACTGGAACTGGTTGGAGATGGCCGAAGATGCTGCATTAGTTAAAAATACCTCCTCCAATGGATCTTCCAAGTGAAAGGTTGATCCTAACACTGAAGATCTCACGCTTCAACAATCACTGCAATCCCTCACTGCAAATACCTCTTGAAAATAACGCAGTCATTGAGGGATAATGCGCTATAGGTGCAAGAAAAAGTGTTGGCCAAGTGCCAAAATCTGCAATATGCTCCAAGGGCTTCCCAACTGATATCTCAAAGGAAAGAGAGCCTCCTCCTCTAAAAAACAAGTGCTGGAAGTGGTGTTATGAACCCTCACTGCAACACCCTGCAGCACAACGTTATACTGCTGCAGAAATAACGTTGTAGCTGAAGCATGATGCTTGGCCTCAAGCTTGGATGTGAGGAAAATTAGTACAACTCCTTCAATAGGCCTCTCAAGAAAGGAGAAGGATTCCTAAACAGGAAATCCTTGTGCTAAGAAGCATAGCAATCTCAACTAAATAGTTGCAGAAAGCAAATAGTCTTCAAGACCAAAATAAAATCAAAAGCATAAACTTGTTATGGCTGTCTTGCCCTCCTTTTAAACATGGGTGAGCATTCTTGCCTTGGGCCCCACTCATTAGGGTTTCCTTCACCAAGGAATCTTCCTCCCACTTGCACTGCATTGTCTCTATGGATGATCTCCTCCTCTCATACCTGCGTTGTTGACTTGGTCAAACTTGACCTTTTCCACATGCATTTGTCCCTATCCACACATGAGAGTCTAAAATCCAGCTGCTACCTTGATCCTGTTAGTATGATTCTTTTGTCGTAAAAGATCACTTTAGCTACGCATAAAAAATAGCCCTAACATCGATTATGGATGCAAAATATCTTCAAGTTTGCTGCACAAATTCATATCTAAGCGCAAAAAGAGATTAAGCAAATAAAATATAATATAGCTCCATGTATCCAATAGACAAGACAAGAACAAAATGTTTAAAAGAATGATTTGTATTATATTAAAGAATGGGGCACTTGAGAGGAAAACAAGAAAGGTATTTTCCGGTTCTCCTCAATGGGATGGGTTCTTGAAAGTCCTCAATGTTTCAGATCTAAAATTCCTCTCTCTTATTGTGGTAGAAAACCCTAACAAACATAGAACTCAATGGGAGCTCACAAAACAAAAATGTAAAATGGCGACCAAGAATAGATCTAGTGTGATATAATGCAATGAAGGTGACTAATGAAAGGAAAAAACCATCCTATTTATAACAAAATATTGGGACGGCCTAGAACTCGATGCGTAAATAAAATATTATTAATCAAATTCTAGAAGCACCTTTTAAGAATATTTTACTATATTTGTTGGAAGGAAAAGGATTCTTGACTTGGGTCAATTCCTTTATTTATAAATAATAAATAAATAAATGATTTACTTATCATTTTAGGGAAATGATGGGAATATAATTAAAAAAATAATGATTTATTTAATTATTTACAAATGATTTAGTCAAATTTAACTATGAATATTATTAAATAATGATTTGAATAACTTATTCCTAGGAAATAGTTAAATAAATAATGATTTATTTTAATCAATTTCCTTGTTTTGGGTTAAATATGACTAGGAAATATGGACAAATTTTATTTTATATGGTGAAAGCAATTTTACTTAGGGTAAAATTGGTCTTACATGGTGTACTTGGGTTCATCTAATGATAATGGGTTAGATGACCAAAAAAATGGTGTAACAGATTTCCCCCCAACGTACGAGTGTTAAGAGAAAATCGTATGACCAAAGTACGTTGTAAGAACTCAATCACTAGGCATCAAGAGGGAAGTGAGAGAGAGGAATGTAAGGTAGTCTAATGAGCTAAAGGACTAGACCCAGAGGAGACGAGACTTACAGTGGCAACAAGTCTCTAGGTGATGAAGTAGTACCAGTGTTTAAAGGCGGCGAGGGAGGCATACCTATGCCCACCGAGACAATAGTACAAAGAAGAAGGCACCCGGAAAACCACGAAACGCAATAATGAAGCATGTGCTGGCCTAAACATGAGCCAGATAAAAATGATGAATCCCATATACATGTGATGCCTGGAATAACCTTCAGGACTTATACAAGAATATTTTAGTACATGAGATACAAATATACCCAAATGCCCCCTACACATGGGGAAGGGCTCACAGACTCTGACTGATATATGCAAATCGAAGAGGCGTTGCAAGCGGTTGAGGCCGATATCATCAAATGAGAGGAGCTACATCAAGGGCGGAAATGAAGAAGTCATCCGGGCATGTGGGGGGCTACCTGCAAGGCCACCCCCTCATGAGGGTTGAGACATCTCACACATGCCCGGGAATCACCAATAGCTACTGCTGCATCACTGGACCATCAAGTGTAGAGATCACGATCATGCTGATGAGAGCTCGAACCAAGGTACATTGCCCCCTAGACCTGGCTTCTGGAATAGATGAGCTGATGTCGACAAAAGTAGGTCCGCCATAGGTGAGGCAATAAGAGAACCCCAACTAAGGCACGAGGGAAAGTAGTAGAGTGATGAACAGATAGACACTAATGATGATGATGGAATGGGGGATAGGAAGGAGTGTTTGGATGACTTCCCTTGTTAGAGCATAAAGGGCATGAATGGCTTGGCAGAAACGGACACAATATCATGAGGGATAAGGGACAAGAGTACTGAAGGCCATAATGTGCAACACGAGAGAGGGATCAAGGAAGAAAGGATGGAGGAGTATAATGGGGTGCAAAGGGGCTTGGAATAGACTCTATGGATGTGATGATGACTTGACTCGGATGCTCTAAACAAGGGCGACTCAAGGGTGATGCCTCATAGCACGGGTCCAATGGGGGACCATAAAATCATGAGTAAGATCGGGTAGCTCATGACAAAAATCAACACGAACGAAGACGAGTAAGTAGGCAAAGTGGTGCCCTAAGTACAAGTGTCGTAAGTGAAGAAATTCGATTTTAAGAAGAGGTGAATAGACTCTTCATGGAAAAAATGTGTCCTAGTGAAGTATCAAAACATGAAAAACTGACAAATACCCATTTGAGTGCTCGGTGAGAGCTTTCCAATGGTGCAGATGGTGTGTCAAACGGGGCTATGGTTTGGTCGTAGCGAGCGAAAGAAAAAACAGGGGTTTTCTTCTAATAAGGCATTTTCCCTCCAAAATCATTCATTTGCTTGTGTAGCTGTGGTGAATGTGGAGAGGAGAGAAGGCCCTAAATATTGCAGCGATCGTAGTGGAAAAACCGACCGTTGGAATTGTGATCCGTCAGTTGCAGGTAAGAGGCCTCATCCTAAGCTTTTTTTTTTATGGATTCAAATTGCAGATTAGGGATTTAAATCTCAGTAACTACCCTTGTTTCATCATTACGGTCGAGTCGCACTTTTTGGGGCAAAATCTGTGACCTGGGACGCAGGTTTTGGCCTGAAAGGTGAGACCTGGCCCAGGTTTTTCCCAGAAAGTGTGACCTGGTGGATGTGGGGGGTTTAGTGATGTTATGGGCTAAGATTTTGTTTTGGTGTAAGTTAATGTAGTTTTTTTGATCTAGAGGTTGACAAAAATGATGTTTTTGTGCGATATTATTGATATACTGATCATGGAGAGAGAGAGACTTAGGTACACTTTGGATGGAAATCCAGCAGACATGGTGTTCACAGACCGGCGAGGGCATGGGGTTTTGAAATTTTTGGAGAACCCTTTCATGAGGGCTGGAGAGCCCTTTTTGGCCTGGATTATTAGTTATTGGGATCCAGATCATGAGGTGTTTTTAGTGTAGTGGCATAGGATCGAGTTGACAGTCCAAGATTTGTATTTCTTGACTGGTCTCCCACCATTAGGGATGGTGGGAAATACACAACCAGTGTTGCCATGGGGGCGTAACATTATGGAGTTTTTTGAGCTGCATTGTCGATCAGGTGTCTGATTCAAAGGGACTTGGATATCCATTGGTGATCTAGAGAGGTTGGAGACCCGGGCAGTGGCCACAGTAGTGTTGCGGGTCTTGGGTAGCCAGGCATTCCATCACATCACTGGAGGGCAGATGATGAATGTGGAGAGTGTGTTGGGTGGGACCTACTATGGATGGGCCCAGATGATGTTGGTATCGGTGAAACGACAGCTGTCGCTATGCAAGCGGCAAGTGAATCATCATTGCGCCTATGGGACGGTGTTGTGCTCTTTCTTCTTTGAGAAGATCCTGACCTTATGACCTCGTGTACAATTTTCTGATGGAGGTCCGAGAGAGCCCTGGATGCATCGGTGGGGATGAATACTGTGTAGAGGAGGGGGAGGGGTGGTCGGATGGGTGTTCCGACCAGAGTTCTTCACGCATTGGGATCAAATTCCATTATACATAGACGACTATCCCTATAGTGGGATGAGTTATTGGGGAGATCCGGACTTGCCGCTTCCACCTGGTCGAGTGTGGGGGCCCGATGGTAAGGGACAAGAAACTAATCTGTTATGTTTATTTTAGAGTTTTGTGACTAGGATACATAGTGCTAATCGTGATGTTTTTTGGAATGCAGATATAGCTCCGGTAAAACTGGCTAGATATATGGGACGACCTGTAGCGACAGGAGCAACAGGTGCGAGTGGATCAAGGATGTCGCAGAGTGAGGACATGGCTGCTCTGGTGGAGGACATTCATCGTAGATGTGAGGGATTGCTGACCAGTGTATCGGAGCGTGGTTGGTAGGATTTAGACGACGGTACATAGAGTTATGTATTTGGCTACCCTGGGAGTGGCGAGGTATCATGCAATGCATGGCGATGGCCGGTCAGGCTGTGCGTAATCTACGAGCTGCGGGAGCAGAGCCATTGGCTCGGGATCCTCCAAAGAGTGATGATATGTAGGGTAGGTGGTGCCCCCTAGTGTCTATGTAGGGGTGAGTGGTGCCCCCCATGTTTGTAGTTTTGTTATTGTAACATGCTATGGGCATGTCGTATGTTTCAAAGTAGATGGACTCCAAAAACACATGTTATATAATATATATGATGCATTTGCTTGATGGTGTTAAATGTTATTTTTTTGTGTGTGATATATGCCAGTCTAGAACATGATTTGCTATTTGATCTACGTAGTGATTTTGATCTCTAGGTATATGGATAAATGTAATGAATCTAAATTCATGTATCAAAAGTTTCACTCGTAAATATTCTCTAAACAGGATAGGGTTATGCACATGATAGACACCATTAATTTGTAAGACGAGAAGCAGGGAATCTAAATGGACATGTAGATGGAGGATGTGATGAGAGAGGGCATCGGCTAAGAGACCACAAACTGCATCATATTCGGCCTGATTATTGGTTGCTTGACCAATGTAGACCCCATTTGCAAGAACCAAGGTATGCAAGGGGGTAAAGATAGCCCATGCTACTGAAGCGAGATGGCGGGAATAACGAATTGCTCCATCGGCGTAGCCCAGATAAGGTATGGATGAAAGGACCGATGTAATAGTCTCATAAGACAAGAAATGGGAAGGATGAGAAAAATTATGACAGTGTGAGTAAAGGATAGACCTCCAATGACGGCTACAAGAGGGAGCAGTTAGGGTAGGAAGTCTAGGACTCATGGATCGACGAGAGGGAGATGAATGAGAACTATGGGATGAAGGGCGGGCACTCATGCTGCGAAGAACATCGAAGATACGGATGGTATGATCAGGATTAGGAGAGGGAATGGAAGGGTCAAGGAGACCAGACGACGCTGCAGAGGTAACGAAATCATCAGTATGGGAAGAAATGTGCAGATACGGGTCATCATGGGGAATGACGGAAGAACAAGTAAAAATATCGTCAAAATATGAAGAAACCATGTCTGGAGGAGAATCAAGCAGAATAGGTGGAGTGGGTTCAGAAGGAATGTACTCCAGGGAGAGTGCGGATGATGATAGGTATAGAAGGGAAGCAGTAGGATCCAACATCTCAACATCAGGGGGAGGAATATCAATGGTAGCAGGGGGATCCTTGAGTAGACTGGATGCATATTGAGCAAGGATGGGAGAGGGGGATTGATTCTGTTCAACTTCGTACTCACGGATGACCTCTAAAGAGGCTCGGTACTGCGTGAGGTGAGGACAATGGTGAGAATAATGGCCATGGACACCACACAAACCATAGGGTTTGTTGGTGCGAAGATTCTTTGGGTTCTTGGTTATGGATGAGGAAGAAACAGAGGTTTCAGGGATCGTAGATTCAAGGAATGCGACTGTAACCATGGGTCGGATACGGGGAAACTCAGGACAAGTGTGGGTGGGGTGACCGATACCATCACACAAGGCATAAGGCTTGGTGGGTGGGGGAGGGGTAGGTTCAGGTGCAGTGGCCTTGTCATTGGATGCCCCCTTGTGAGTTTTTCATTTCTTTCCTGTAGCGGTCATAGCATTAGAAGAGTGTTGCGAAGGAGCGAGGGGCACTGTGGTGGTGGAAGGAGCGAAGGGAATCGGTTGCACCAGTTTCACGGCTATGTATGGTTTGGGGTGGCCCGGTGGGGTCTCGGTGGGAGGGGTAAGATACCATACTGGAATTCCCAAGGTTAAATTAGGGAGGGAAAGGGTGGCCATGACGGGGACCGAATAAACGTCGGGGGGGGGGGGGGGCAAGAAAAGTTATTTGACCGGCGGGGTAATGACCAGGGGGAACGGCTCCCATATGGTGGAGACCCAAGGGAAGGGACTCAGGAGGGTGGGGAGGTTCTGGAGTGTGATGGGAAGGGTCAGGTGAAAAAGGTTCAGTTGGCTGAGGCGAAGGGCTAGGAGCAGGAGGTAGTGGGTGAGATTGAGGTTGCTGACTAGCCGGAGCAGGCTGTGGAAGGCCAGCCTGAGACGATTGAATCATGCAAACATTCGCTAAGCTGGGGTCAGAGATAGGAGAAGGAGGAGCACCAGGAAAATTTCCAAGCAAGGAGGAGTCTTTGTAGATGCCAGGGGAAACACTAGTCAATGAATCAATAATTGGCTTATTGGCGACAGAAGAGATGGTGGACTCAGGGGAGGTCTGAGAGTGTGGTTCATGGTAAGTCAACTGGTCAATCGTGACAATTTTTCCATTATGAGGGAAAAACATCTTATGGTGGACTGCAGATGGGACGGCAGACATGGCATAGGTGTAACTTCACCCCAAAAGAATGTTGTAGTCAAGAGTGGCGTCGACAAATTCCATGTCGACACAAACAGTCTTGCCGACAAGGGTGATAGGAAAATTACGGAAGAGGCCAATGGGCTGGGAGGCATGGCCATCCCACGCATGAAGGGTGATTGTGGAAAGGGCCAACTCAGGGGATCCGAGTTGTTTCCAAACCGAAGCAGACATTACACAGGTAGATGCCCCCTCATCAATAATACACCGAGCGACATTGGCATTGCGGATTTTGACTGAGACTTGGAAAGCAATCGAAGGAGGAAGAGGGGGATGGTCTGACTGACGAGCGTCGAAAAAAATCAATTGGTCATCAGCGGGATCTACAACATCAATGGCAGATAGTAGAGCCCTCTTTTGAGAAGGACATGACTGAAGGAGTTCCAGTGTTGAAATGGCAGCAGGAGATTGGGCTGCATCACCACTATGTCAGATGAATGCTGCACCAACAAAGGCAGCATTTCGGCGTAAGGGTCCCTTAGGAGGCTTAGGATGAACCTCGGCTTTGGGCGGAGTGAGTTGTAAGGGACCATTAGGTGTCGATAGAGGCTTTGTAGGACTTGACGATGGAGACTCAGAGACAGATGGAACGGGATGTGTGGAATATTGACGGGACTGAGTTTGAAGGTTGAGGTCGGCGGTGAGATGAGGGTTAGAGGCCATCATGAGAATCTGGTAATCAGAGGAACCAGAAGGGGAAGGTTGAGTGGTTATCGGGGCATGAGGAGGTTTAGTGGCCATGAATCCTTATTGAGGGAAAGGATCGGTAAACACAACGGGTTGGGAAGTAGTTGGAGTGGGAGGGATAGTAGGGGAGGAGTGTTGCCCCCTCACGGTGGCCTGAGATTCCCACATCTGCCACATTTGTGGTAATAAAGGAAAATCGTGAGTGTAGTTACCATAAACACTGCAACAAGAACAGGGCTTATTGGTGCGAAGCAGCCTGTCCGACTTAGGCTGAGGGCCTTGTGGCTGATTGGCAGGGGTAGAGTCAAGACTGGAAGGATTGGATCCACGGTTACCAGAAGCAGATTGATTGCCTCTTCTCTTTATTTGAGAAGGAGGAAAATTAGGTGCCCCCTGCTGTGCAAATACTTGCCCTGGAGGGGGTAGTAAGTGCGGTTGTGGGGGTGGAAAAGGTAAGGGAGTGGGAGGTCCAAATGCTGGAGGAGTTGGGACACCAGGTTGCGGATATGGATAGGGGGTAGCGTGGGCAACAGTAAGGTAAGCAGGAGGGTGGGAAAAAGGAGGAGGTATGCTATAGCCTGAATACATGCTACCTGGAGGGGAAAAAACGCCAGAGGGGCTGGCCCCTAGAGGAAAACCATGGCCTGGAAGGGGTTGGGCAGAGGTATGTGACAGGGCTCAAATGATACCGTTGGCAGAGTGAGATGCCCCCGAGGCATTAGGGCCATCGGGTTTGGGAAGGTCAGGGAGCACGGTATAAACATAACCAGATTGGGCGTAGATAAGGTCATACTTCAAGGCTATTTGGAGGGCAGCTTCTTCGATTTGGGGAAAATGGGATGCAACATCTTTGCTAATGGGAGGTAAGAGAGAGCGAAGGAACCAGTCCATGTAAACCCAATCTTCAAAGGGGGGAGCGCGACACAGGCTTTGTCTTCGCCGCCATTCCTGGACATGAGCAGAAAGGCGGGTCGAAGAGGATTGATGGAAAGAAGTTAAAAGCTCGGTACCAGTGTTGTATCGGAGAGGGAGCTGGAAATAAGATAAAAAGGCTTGGGCAATGGTCGCAAAAGTGGTATGGGAGGAGGTGGCCTGTTTAACATACCATTTAGAAGCTTCGCCTGTAAGCGTGCATTGGAACAATCTAAGACGAATGGAGTCGTCAGAAATGGAATTGGAGGAACACCACATAAGGAAGGATCTTCACTAGCAAGGCCTTCGAACTTGGGAATGTCGGAGGGGAGCTTGATTGGCATAGCAGGCCAACTAACATCGTGGAAAATAGGATCATTAATCAGCTGATTGAAATCGGGGAGACTGAGGCCAGCCATATAAGGGAGTAATGGGGCAGTCGAGGTAGGTCCCGTAGTGGTTCCACTGGAAATGGACCCAGCGATAGAACTGGGGTTAGTGCTAGGTCCTGAACTAGACATGGTGAAGGTAAAAGAGGGAGAACCAGAAGTAGGGGGAGAACCCGAACAATCAGAAGAAGAGTCAGAGTGCGGACTCAGGGGAGGACTCACTCGAGAATGATGGGAAGGAGGAAGTCAATCGATCGGAAACTGAGGGTGAAGGCCAAGAAGTCTCCGGGAGGGGCGCCTTGGGGGCGCAATGATGACGGGAAGAAGAAAAACCAACAAGGGCAGGGAGGGGAAAAATCAAGTAAGGTCAAGGGAAGAGCGGTGCAGTTAAAATTGATTTTAAAGTCTTTGCCAGGCGGTGTTAACCAGGTGCTTCTTCACTTAGGGTCAGTGTGTGGCGTGCGTTAATTTTAATTGTTTAAACCCAGACATTTTGAGAGTAAAAGAAAAAGTGTGTTGTGTAACTGAAAATAAATCCGCAGTAAATAAAACGAAAAGATCATAAAATTAACAGCTACTAATGCATCAATGTAACCTAAGAAGGCGGGTCTCTCAAAACTAGTCTATAAGAGGAAAAAACTAAGCCAACCATGCAAAAAGGAGGCTGATAGATCTAATATCAGGAGGGACTGGGATCTAAAGGAGAAATCTGCTGAAAAGTGGTGCAGAGAACAACAAATAGGCAGAGGCAAGGTTGCTGCTAAAAAGGAGGAGATCAGCTAAAAATAGAAGAGACAGGGCGATGGCCATGGAAAGGAACCCAAACAAAACGATATGAGGTGATTTGAGAGGGAGAAGAGCTGATCTAAAGGGATCTGAAAAGGAGGTATCAGATCTGAGAAAAATAAAGCTAAAACTCTGAAAATTCAGACTTTTGAAACAGCAAAGACTCTCCCACAAAAAGTGGAGGGTACTAGAGCCCTAAGGGGCAAGATTCCCTCTTAGTTGAGTGAATCAGATCAGAAACAGGTCTAAACGGGCAGAGACGGAGGCTAGAAAACCCTGACAGAACCTCCAGACAAACCCAAAAAAAGTGCTGAAAAATTTGTAGAAAAAGTGCAGTGCTGTATTCTCTTACTTGCTGCTGGTCCAGTCACCCATTAAACCGTGCGATCCTCAAGCCCGCCGCACTTTTGGGCCGGCGGCACTCCGTAGATCCGGCTATCTCAGGAAAGATTTTAGTGAAGGAGCCACTGCCTCAAATTAAAAATGATGTCTCACACCAGCATACAAATAAACACATGAAAGTTAAAAATTTGACTATTTGATGTTTAGCAAAACACCACAAAAATATGGAAACAAAAATGTAATAGGTTTCGCTCTCAAACAACGGATATGGTTTATATATAAAACGACAGCGGTCGTAAAAGAAAACTCGTGTGGATTCGCCAATTGTTAGTATGAATCTTTTGTCGTAAAAGATCACTTTAGCTACACATAAAAAATAGCCCTAACATCGATTATGGCTGCAAAATATCTTTAGAATTGCTGCACAAATTCAGATCTAAGCACAAAAGACATTAAGCAGATAAAATACAACATGGCTCCATGCATCCAATAGACAAGACAAGAACAAAATGTTTAAAAGAATGATTTGTATTATATTAAAGAATGGGGCAATTCGAGAGGAAAACAAGAAAGGTGTTTTCCGGTTCTCCTCGATGGGATGGGTTCTTGAGAGTCCTCATCATTTCAGATCTAAAATTCCTCTCTCTTATTGTGGTAGAAAACCCTGACAAACTTAGAACTCAATGGGAGCTCATAAAGAAAAAAATGAAAAATGGTGACCAAGAATAGATCCAGTGTGATCTAATGCAATGAAGGTGACTAATGAATGGGGAAAACCCTTGTATTTATAATAAAATATTGGGGTGTTCTAGGACTTGGTGCATGAATAAAATATTATTAAGCAAATTCTAGAATCACCCTTTAGGAATATTTTATTATATTTGTTGGAGGGAAAAGGTCTTTTGAATTGGGTCAATTCCTTTATTTATAAACAATAAATAAATAAATAATTTATTTATTATTTTAGGGAGATGGTGGGAATATAACTAAATAAATAATGATTTATTTAATTATTTACAAATGATTTAGTCAAATTTAACCAGGAATATTATTAAATAATGATTTGAATAACTTATTCCTAGGAAATAATTAAATAAATAATGATTTATTTAATTAATTTCCTTGTTTTGGGTTAAATATGACTAGGAAATATGGACAAATGTTATTTTATATGGTGAAAGAAATTTTACTTAGGGTAAAATTGGTCTTACATGGTGTACTTGGGTTCATATAATGATAACGGGTTAGATGACCAAAAAAATGGTGTAACAGATCCCTTTCTACACCATGAGGGATTTTATTCAGATTTTTAATATGCATGGGCCTCCTTACCCATTTATTCATCTCCTAAGTGAGATCAACAAAATTTAATATTCCAATTTGCTGCATGCAAATTTTGGAATATTGCAGTCCTCCCCTCCCAAATGTTTCTTGTCCTTAAGAAACTACAAGGAAAAAAATGAAGAGATTCCTCCCAAGGCATTGATACTAAAATCTATTGGGAAAGCATCTTTCCCCAAGTGGATCCTCCAGCCCCAAGCAATCATCCATACAAGATGAGTCACCTCCCAACATGGCAATTCCAGAAACTTTTCCTCCACCTTGAGCTCCTGCAAGGTAGGTGGGCTGAAAATCTACACATGGTAGACAAGATAGCCTACCCCACACTATCTTCTTCGCCACTTATGATAAGTGTAGAGTATATGCTGATCATGGGCTGCAATAATAGTGTCCTCAAGTGGCAAGATGAAGACTAGATCTCCAAAGACCTCTCCTCCAACGTTGTGAATCAAGCTGGCCCAAACCATTCCATATGTGATGGATAGGAAGTCATCACCATATGGAATCCCATCAAACTCATGGCCCACCTCAAAAGGAAACAAGTGTTTTACTATGGTGGCCATATCTCCTCCCATGCTCCCATTAGAACATGCAATGCAGCAAATGTGGGAATCCTCTTCCCAAAAGGACACATCCATCCCACGTGTCTCTCTCCCCATCATGCTCTCAATAGAGATAAGAACAATATCAAAAAAAGAGATCATGATCAGCATAAAAATGAGGGAAATATTTAAGGTTTCATGTGGTGCAAGGAAGTACAAATAGTTTCCCCTGCAGTTACAACACAGTTTCCCAAACTGCTACTTCAAAAAATAGTATGGCAAGTTGTTTTTTAATACATGGATAATTATGTATGTCGTCAAGTCTGCTAATGAATAGTAAATGGTTAGGTATAATAGTTGATCATACATGTAAGAAAAACATACTTACCCAAAGTCATATAAGAGATGGATGTCTCCATCGTATAGATTGGCCCAAAATTGACCATGAAGCCAAATGAAAAGCTTGCCCTCTTGTGGAGCAATGCATTGCATAGAAATGGTAAGAGTATGCAAATATTGTACTAGAAAATCAATAAAAACAAATTTCTCACCTCCTCCTTGTTTACCAAGTGCATTAAATGTGAAGTGATCCTGGGGACACTCCATCAATAAGTCCAACCTCCAAGGTGACAGCATTGTTGGCCCATGAAAATAGGCTCTTGCCAACTTATAACTCCATTTTTTGACATGCATCTTGTCAAAGACATCTCCCATAATGTTGCTACAAATAAAAAGTCCCTTCCAAAGTGGAAGTACCTCTTGATCGTCTAAGGCCAAGGAGTAACCCCTTTGCACCATGATAGTGCCACCTCCTACTCCTACAACATCATGCAAAGTGTGAGAGAAAATCTGCCCTTGCTCTCCCAAGAATAACCCAAGAAGCAAAAGTTTTTGCTGCCTCCTCATACCTCCATCATACGAATCATGTAGTGAAAACATGGTGAAGAATTTCATATCAACACAATGCATCCATATTCTTTGCTTCTCCATGATGCAAGTATCCTACCACATACCCTTAGAAAGAGGATGATGACCAAACTCTTTCAAGAGCAACCAATGTAGTCAAGCCTCCTGCTGCCAAGTATCATAGGTTTGCAAGTATCTTTCTAGCTTCTTGCTCATCATCCACACCCATCCATCCACACGTGGGTGCCTTCCATCATGTTCTTCCTTAGCACTCTCCCAAGGAAGACTATCATCCTCCCAAATAATATTTCCGCTCTTGCATTTCATGGGATGTTGAAATGCAACTCCTTGGAGATATTCTAGAGAATATCTCTCATCAATGTCCTTCTTGAATCCATAAGGATCCTAGTGTGATGAGGGGAAACCCTCCCCAAACTGTTGAAGAACTTTGCACTCCATGATGTATTGAAGTGCACCTCCCATGAGATCTTTCCATGAGACCTTCTTCCCATCAATGGCCTCCCAAAACCAATAAGGTTCTAGATCTGCTGCAGGTAGAATTTTCTCATTGACCTGGGGAGTGCTCATTGAGAAAGGGTCATCTAGAAAGGAGAAATGGTTTCTCACTTCAATATGTCTACCATCTATCATTCCATCCACCATTGCTTCATGAATGAAGCTTCCATTTGAATGCTCCCATGAGGAATGGGTCCTCTTTTCTTCATCACTACTCTTGTACAACGCAGTGCAACTCTGTTGCTCTAGATCAGTAGTATTCAATGATGTATATCCCTCCATAAGTTTTGCTGAAATGACAAGAGATGGAAATTTAATCATACCTTGGTGAAATGTGGAAGCAAGAGTTCCTTCCTCAACTATTTTGGATTCCTTCAATGTTGAACATGAAGGTTTCTCCTTTAAGGTTGTGACATCGTTGGTACATGCTTCCTCAAGTGGTGGTTAGGGTCTCTCTTTTTTTGATCTTCCTACCCCAAATATCCTTATCAGCTTTTGAGAAAACTCAGCAAGAGTATACACTCTTGCATGGCTCAAATGGTTGAACCACCAAGTGTTTGCTTCACCTTCAAGGTGCAGCGCTGCAATTTCTACAGCCTCTCTCTCCACTACTAGATGTAGTAGGAAGAAAGCCTCTAGTTTCATCATCCAAGCCTTTTCTACACATGTGAGTGATCCATAAAAAATGGACAATAGGAATCTATTGCCTCTCATCATTCCATGGTTGTAGAGTCTCCTTTCTTCTTCGAGTTGAATGAACTGTGGTAAAGCTAGAATCTCCTTGAAGGCTCTAGGTTTAGCTTGGTACCTAGCAAGGTATCCACTTATAATTTCATATTCCAAGTGTCCTTTATGTCTGTTTTCTTCTCCTCTTTGAGAATAGGAAGTGCATGGCTCTTCCTCTTCTTGAAACCCTCTAGGAGTTTCACTGCAACTCTTCATCTGCTTAACCTCCTTGGGGAGGTCCTTCTTGGATCTAAAAAGTGATTAGATCAAACTCATTTTCTTCATCATTATAATCTTTCTCCTTATGATACCTATAACTCACAGGCTGAGCCAAAGATCATGCTTTTATACCACTGTAATATCCCAAAATAGGGAAAATCTACAATGTTAGGAATATCTTATAATATTCCCAAATTGGAGATCCAGCAATATGTAAACACAAAAATGGAGTAGTGGTGATAAATCAACTCATAGAATGTGAGAAGAACTCATAGCCATATTATTATGTTACAGCAGCAAAATGTATACAAGATCTTTAGGAAAGAGCTACTCAAGATAGGGAAAATCAGCCTCAAGAAACAAGTACATAAAATATGACAAAAAAGAGTAATCAAGGCTATGACTGCGTAGTTTTATAAGGAGAAATTACTGCTAAAATATGTCAATACATAGCTATACGAGTGTATGGATCATACAACATTGGGAGAGAAGATCTAAGATCCCAAAGGCTATTTCAAGTCAATCCTGGAAGGATTGGCTGAAATATGAAAAATTGCAGAAATGCCGGAGTTGCAGTAGCAACTGCAACTCAAGAACTGGAACTATTTGGAGATGGTTGAAGATGCTGCATCAGATAAAAATACCTCCTCCAATGTATCTTCCAAGTGAAAGGCTGATCCTAACACTGAAGATCTCACCCTTCGACAATCACTGCAATCCATCACTACAAATACCTCCTGAAAATAACGCAGTCATTGAGGGATACTGCATTGTAGGTGCAAGAAAAAGTGTTGGCCAAGTACCAAGATATGAAATATGCTCTAAGGGCTTCCCAACTAATCTCCCAAAGGAAAGAGAGCCTCCTCCTCTGAAAAACAAGTGCTGGAAGTGGTGTTGTGAACCCTCATTGCAACACCCTAGAACACAACATTATACTGCTGCAGAAATAACGTTGTAGCTGAAGGAGGATGCTTGGCCACAAGCCTGGATGTGAGGAAAATCATTACAACTCCTTCAAGAGCCCTCTCAAGAGAGGAGAAGGATTCCTAAACAGGAAATCCTTGTGCTAAGCAGCACAACAATCCCAACTAAACAGTTGCAGAAAGCAAATAGTCTTCAAGACCAAAATCAAATCATAAGCATAAACTTGTTATGGTTGCCTTGCCCTCCTTTTAAACATGTGTGAGCCTTCTTGCCTTGGGCCCCACTCATTAGGGTTTCCCTCACCAAGGAATCTTCCTCCCACTTACACTACATTGTCTCTATGGATGATCTCCTCCTCTCATACCTGCGCTGTTGACTTGGTCAAACTTGACCTTGTCCACATGCATTTGTCCCTGTCCACACATGAGAGTGTAAAATCGAGCTGCTACCTTGATCCCTTTTTACACCATGAGGGATTTTATTCATATTTTTATTATGCATGGGCCTCCTTACCCATTTATTCATCTCCTAAGTGAAATCAACAAAATCTAATATTCCCATTTGTTGCATGCAAATTTTGGAATAATACACATCATATTTCTTTTCTATGCGAACGATATTGTTCTTCTCGCAAGGTGCCCTTCTGATCTTGATAAGCAACTGAGACTTCTTAATGATTTCTTCTCTACCATGGGTATGTCTGTTAACACTGACAAAAGAAAAAGTTATGATTATCAAATCCAAGAAGGACACTTATTCTAATTTTATGTATGACAATAGTAACTTGGAGGAAGTGTCTTCTTATAAGTACCTAGGAATTGATATTCATCACAAGCTCAACTGGAACTATAGCATTCAGAAAATGATTAATGGGGGGTGGAAAGCTTATTTTGGTCTTGAAAATAATTGTAAAATGGAAAACCTCGTAATGTGGGATAGAAAGAAGTTCCTCTTTGAAACTTTAGTCACTCATGTTATCTTGTATGGATGTGAGGTTTGGGGTTGCAACATATCTAGAGAATCCTGGAGAAATATTGAGCAAATCCAGAAGCGTTTTATAACGTATAACCTTAAAATTAAAAGCAATACACCCTATATTATTCTCCTTATAGAAGTGGTTCTTTCCCCTATCGAGAGCCTAGCTATGACTAGGCTTCTATTGTACAAGCACAAGCTCAACAGCATAGGAGACCATAGACTTCCTAAGCTAGCTTTAAATTCCAGCCAAAACCACCTATGGCTTAAACGAGGTTGGTATAAAGACACCAAGGCTTGGTTAAACCATTGGGAGATCGACAAGAATGTTGCATTGCAAAACATCAGTAACATTAAAAAAATTGTTACTTCTAAGTTCAAAGAAAAAATGTGGTGTGAGAAAGATCTAGCAGCTAAAATAAAATTAAGGTATTATAAGGAGGTCATCAACCTCACCTTAGAAGATCAAAAGTATCTTTCTATTTTAACTAGCTAAAAGAAGAAAATTAATATAGCCAAGATTAGAACGAACTCTCATGAGCTCCATAGTGAAACAGGTCGTTGGACAGTTCCTAAAACACCATGGATGGAAAGGATCTGCCATCTCTGTGAGAATATGAACATCGAGGATGAAAATCACTTCCTCTTAGTGTGCCCTGCGTACAACCACATTAGAGCTCAATTTCATAATATTTGTTGCAATACTGACCTTCTTAGCCTTTTAAGATGTCAAAATTATAGTGAGCTCGGGAGGCTTCTCCCCAAGTTTTTTGAGCATAGGAATAAAATCTTAAATCAAATTAAATAACTCTTTTCTTTAGGTCTGATAGACCAAATTATTGGTCTCAGTGGATGTTAACCATCATCATCATAATTAAATATATAGCAATTATAATTGATGATGATGATGATGATGGTTAATGTCCACTGAGACCAATCTTTGGTCTATCAGACCTAAAGAAAAGAGTTATTTAATTTGATTTAAGATTTTATTCCTTATGCTCAAAAAGCTGAGGGCTTACCATAAACTCACTGACATCTTAAGGCTAAGAGATTGATGTGCAACCAAAGTATGAAGGTGAGCTCTAATGTGGTTATGCAGCGGCTGATTTTCATCCTGTGTTCATATTTTCACGGAGATAAGCAGTCTCTTTCCATCCATGGTGTTTTAGGAACTGTCCAACGACCTGTTTCACTATGGAGCTCATGAGAGTTCATTCTAATCTTGGCTATATTAATTTTCTTCTTTGAGCTAATTAAAATAGATAGATACTTTTGATCTTCTAGGGTGGGGTTGATGACCTCCTTATAATATATTAATTTTCTTTTAGCTGCTAGATCTTTCTCACACCACATTTTTTCTTTGAACTTAGAAGTAACAATTTTTTTTAATGTTATTAATGTTTTGCAATGCAACATTCTCGTCGATCTCCCGATGGTTTAACCAGGCCCTTGGTTTAACTAGACCTTGGTGTCTTTATCTGATTATATAATCATATAGAAATATATTAAATTTTATTTTATATATATATATATTTATTTATTTATTTATTTTAATTAAAAATATATATATATATATATATATATATATATATATATATATATAATTACAAAATAATTTCAAGTTACATTTTAAAAGAAAATTAATTCTAAAACAAGTTTTAACAAAATAACGAACATAAGAAATTTTGAAACTTAAGCAAATACTAAATAAAAAGTGTAATTAAAATGGTACTGTAAGTAAATGTTTATTTCAATATATTTTAAAATTTAAATTTCCATAATCAAATTATTTAAATTTAAATTTCTATAACTAAATTATTTATATTAGATTTATTTAGTTTTGTTATTAATTTTTAATAATAATAACTAAATTTCCATAATCAAATTATTTAAATTTAAATTTCTATAACTAAATTATTTATATTAGATTTATTTAATTTTATTATTAATTTTTTTTTAATAATAATAACTAAACCTTTAGTAATTATTTATGTGTTTGAAAATCAAAATTAATATTATAAATTTTTTTTATTTAAATTTTATGTTTAAATATAGAAATGAATCTAGGATTTTAGACAATTTTGATGAATTTATATTGCGAAAATTCAATAATATATAACTAAATTTCAAATCTAATTAATTAAAAAATAAATATCGAACCCTATTAAACTATTGGAATACAATTGAGATTACTAACATTTATAAGAATGGTATAACATTAATATAGCTTAACACCCATGTCTATGAGTATTTACACCATCTTAGTATTAATTATTTCATATATAAGTGTTAGTAATATCATATATTTTTATATAGTATAGGTTTCACAATAAATTTAATTTAATAAATATAAAATTTACTAAATTTAATTTAATAATTATAAAACTCACTAAATTTGAATTCAAAAGTTAACTATATCATATATAAGTGTTAATAACTATATCATATGTACGATGTCAAAATTATAGTGAGCTCAAGAGACTTCTCTTCAAGATTTTTGAGCATAGGAATAAAATCTTAAATCAAACTAAATAATTTGTTTCTTTAGGTCCGATAGACCAAAGATTTGTCTCAGTGGACGTTAACCACCACCCTCATCATCATCATCAGAAAATCCAGGGAGAGATTAGTCATGAGAATCTTACGATTCTCATGATGATCGAAATAGAACTCATACAGTTATAACCACTTCCTAATAAAGTTCTAATTAGAAAATAAAAGATTACAATCGAAACTACCCTTAGGTTGTTATCCCAAAAATTCAATGTTAACAACTCCTACAGCTATCATAATGAAAACAGAGTTTTAGTGCAACCTCCAAAGGATAGATCAGCAACAATATAGACAAGAGTGGTCAATGGTACAACTATATCAGCAGTTCGCCAACGGTTCTGTGACAACAGTGTAACAGCGATTTTCTGGTGGGTCTGTAACAGCAAGGTGTAACAGCATCTCTTTGTTGCAACAGCACCATCCAAACTGCTCATGTGAACTCTGTGTCCGGGATCTTTGACATCTGAAAGGACAACACAAATACCATCGACCTTTCTCGAAACATTCACCATCAATTATTCATAGAAAGGTATAATAAATCATAATAATTGGTGAATTGGAAAAGTAATGAAAGCAAGGTGAAACAACACAATTCAGGGCAAAAAGGTAGGAAAAAGGGGTAAAAATACTCCCATAGGTTATGGTTATGAAGCAAAACAAGGAAGATAAGTGTAGGAAAAATGTGAAAAATCAGCACCCAACAACTACCTCCACAAAAAGTGCAATCTTCCAACACAAAAGAACACGTGGACCCTTATCTGCAAAAGTGTAGGAGCTGCAAAAGTGTAGGAGTAGCCAACTGAAAGGAGTAACCAATTGGAAGATACCTTGACTAGATGACACCTGGCAAAAGATCATTACCATTGATGCTAAATTCACTTTATCATCATTTAGTGTCATTCTTTTGAGAACAGAACCAAAAAGCAACCTTTTTCTCCTCCTCATACAAAATCCGAAAATAGTAGCTACTTTTCTAAAAAGGGTAGCTACATCTGAGAATACTGTGTATAAGTAAAAAATGGCATGATTCTTCAGATTTTCATGGTTCTCTACTTTCAATCATCAAAGATCTATTATAGAAGAAAAAAATCTGATACCTTCTTTTTTGGTGACCCTCTTGTTTGGCTTTCTCTTTTGTACTTGCTTTTTCTACTGAATATTTTTCTTCATTGGTTCATTCTATGTGCTTTCATCTATGTTTATTATTTCATCCCTGAGAACAGGGTTGGATATGAGTTTACTTGTTAGTCTGAGTTTTTTTTTTGTTCTGGTCTGAGGCCTTAGAATGTATGGATTAGGAATGTAAGAAGGCCTTCTTTTTCCATAAAAAATTCTGCTTGAATACCCTTCTTCAAACTTAGATTCACTGAACTATGTTTCACTGCTATCCTCCTCAAAATATGAATATGAGTGTATTATAGCTTTCCTCTTCCATTTGGCTGAAGAACTGATAGATGAGTAAAGCTGAGCTATGGTAAGTTCTTCTACTGTAATGGTCTCTGAAACTTTTCTTTTCCCCTTTTTGAGTGAGGAAAAGACTTGTGCAAGTGTAGGCTCCTCTGGTGCTGGAGTGGCATTGTTTTCTTGATTCTCCTATCTAACCTCTAGAACGGGACTTGGTTTCAAGGTTTTAGGGCTAACTTCCATTGAATGTCCCTCTATCAAAATAATTTTTCTCCTATGTTTACTCTTTGAAGAGGAAGCTACCTCTTCCTTGCTCTTAGACATATTGTTTTTTTCATGCAGGGCATATTTTTGTTTCAGTTTGTTTGCATGCTCCTGCATGAAAGACCTCAAGGTTTGTGGCTCCTTAGATAATATTCTAGTGTAGACCTCCTTGGCTAGTTGCACTGTAGGTAAAGGTGTGATGGTTGGTGTATAAGTGGTGGTTTGAGCTCTAGCTTTCATGGTTGAGTTCCTAGTCTGTCTGCTAGATTATATTGAAGATGGACCAACTTGTGAATGAGTCAATGTAGGTGTATGGTTTGACTGTTTATCTTGGGTTTTTATCCTTTTAGGCCTTCCTACCCTTATCCTTGAGTTAATACTGCTAAATCCCTCATCTGCTAAACACTTTTCCCATGTGATTATTTTCTTTCTCAGATGATAAACCACCAGTATTTTGATCAAACCTCTATGATAGAGATTATGAAGAGAATAGCCTGGGGTTTTCTGTATTTTTGGGGACATTTACAACAGATATTTATGAAGGAAAAATGGTAGATTCATAGGTTTAGAGCTTGGGATGTGAGCTAGAAACCTCATCTAGTATTTATGCACAGTAGAAAACCAACCCTCACGGGTTAAATAACATTGTACAATGGTAATGACATATTGCCACTCAGGCCTAAAATATGCAATATGAATAGTAGGGGTCCAACCAATATTTTCATATTCAGGCTTTAAATATGGATCTGAATCAACTTTAAGCAGAATTTTGTTCTTGTGCCAGGACTCCCTGTAGCTGATGTTTGAGTAGCCCTTGTGTTAGTATGAATCTTTTGTCAGAAAAAGACCACTTTAGCTATGCATAACAAATAGCCATAACATCAATTATGGCTGCCAATATCTTCAAATCTGCAGTTAGTTGATTAAGACAAGGCTGCACAAATCCAGATCTATGCATAAAAAAGACATTAAGCAGTAAAAATAAGATTTTGCTCCATGCATCCAATAGACAAGACAAGAACAATATTTTTGAAAGAATTTTTATATTAAAGGGGCACCTGAGAGGAAAACAAGAAAGGTGTTTCCAATTCTCCTCAATAGGATGGGTTCTTGAAAGTCCTCAGCACTTCAGATCTAGAATTTCTCTCTCTTGTTGGTGTAGAAAACCCAGACAAACATAGAACTCAAAGGGAGCTCACAAAGCAAATAATGGAGAATGTGACAATGATAATGGCTCAAAGTCAGACCAAGAGTATAGATCCAAAGTGATCTAATATGCAATGAAAGGTGACCAATGAATGGGAAAACCCTTCTATTTATAACAAAATATTAGGGTAGTCTAGGACTTGGTGCATGAATAAAATATTATTAACCAAATTATAGAACCACCTTTTAGGAATATTTTATTATATTTGTTGGAGGGAAAAGGTATTTAACTTGGGTCAAATCCCTTTATTTGTAAATAATAAATAAATAAATGATTTATTTATTATTTTAAGTAAGTGGTTGAATGATAATTAAATAAACAATAATTTATTTAATTATTTATAAATGATTTAGTCATATTTAACAAGGAATATTATTTAAATAAGATTTAAATAATTATTCCTAGAAAATAATAAGATAAATAGGGATTTATCTAATTAATTTCCTTGTTTTGGGTTAAATATAACCAGGAATAATAATTAAATTATTGTTTAACTAATTATTCCATGAAGAAAATCAAACAAATATAGATTTGTTTGATATTTCCTTTTGGGGTTTTCTGTTTAGACCATAAACAACCTAATAAATGTGTTTTATTAAGTTATTTTACATAGTGAAAGCAATTTTACCTAGGGTAAAATTGATCTTACATGGTGTACTTGGGTCCATCTAATGATAATAGGTTAGATGACCAAAAAATGGTGTAACACCTTGCAATGATAGTCTCTTTAATCTTGAAGGTCTAAGACCCCAGCTTGACCTGTTCTCAATCGAATGTCTCAGCAAATTCCTGAGCCACTACCACATTTTCACCTGAAAACTTCCTTAAAAACTGATAGCACCCTATTGCTTTGAACTGAGTCCTAGCACAATGGTCAACAAAACGGGTATTAGTCGGTTCTGAATGGTTCACCTTACCACCCTTCCCCATCTTGTTAACAGTTAACCTAACCACAAGTGCACACCTATAAAACAAGGAACAACAACCCTCCATGAAACCCTAAGTAATGCTGGCACTTGGTAACAAATTGTTTTGTTGGAAAATAAAAACGTTTTTTTGTAGTTGTCACAAGAGTAAACAAAGACAGAGCTCTGCATGCCCTAAAACTCGGTGAGAGGGAGTGACACGAAACTGAAATGATTTAAACTTTTGCTGCCAAATTATTTCACTGAACCTTTCATTCCATCACATTTTTTACTAATAGCTACTCGTACTTCAACTTTAATACATTTCACCTTTAATTATTAGCAATAGGTTTGAGTAGCCTTAGTAAATAAATAGCCAACCTTTTTTAATGAATCCTCCAATGAGAAATAGTCACCTTTCATATGAGTAACATCTCTTATTTGAGCAGACCTTCAATAATCAAAGAGAAGTGTTTGTTTCACCTGATTAATGCTTCTTTTATCTCCTTGTACAAATTTTGCATGTAATAGCTACTTTTTTTAAAAAGGCAACTATTCCTGTGTTGCTTGTAAAACCAGATCTTCTGAAGAAAATAGTGGCCTCTCTAGGAAGGGTAGCTATTCCTATGTTATTACTAACACAACTCATGACTTTGAAATTTTTTCTTTAACCTTGGATAGAAATATCATGGCGAATGAATAAGAATTCTCAAGCTAAACCCATGACCTTAACTACTCAAAGCAATTAACAGACTTATTAGAGGAAAATTTACCCTAATAACTCTATAACACAAAAACAAACTATTGCACTCAAAATTCTTTTGGATTTTGGTTAAAAAATGATAAATAAAAAACTAATACATTTTAACCCTCCAGGGCTCTCCACCATAGGTTAGGAGACAAGAGACGATCAGAGACACAACTTACAATGATGACTGGACTTTAAAAAATTTTGAAAAATTGTAGTGCTAACAGTAAACCATGGTCAACCATGTTAGGGTTTATAATATTTATCTTAGGGTTTATATAGCTTGGTTTTATAATATTAATCCCTTTGGTTTAATATTATTCCCTTCAGTTTTTAGTATTAATCCCTTGGGTTTATTATTCTCTTGGGTTTCTAATATCAATCCCTTTGTTTTATTAATATAACGGTTCACATTCCTAGGGTATAATATTATTCATATGGTTTATAATATAAATCCTAGGGTTTAGTATATGCCCCTTTGGTTTATATATCAACCATGGCCCAACGTTTCATTGTGATAATGATTGTGTCAATATGAAATTCAACCATGGACAACCATGTTTGTTTTAGGGTTTACTATATTTATCTTAAGGTTTATATACCTTTGATTTACATTATTAATCTCTTGGGTTTAATATTATTTCCTTGGGGTTTTAGTATTAATGCTTTAGCTTTATTATGACCTTGGGTTTATAATATCAATCCCCTGGGTTTATAATATAAATTCCTTTTGTTTATTAATCCCTTGGGTTTATATATAAATAATTGCTTACATTTATAATATTAAAATAAACCATGGTCCATTGTCTCATTGTGACAAAGATTGTCTTGATATGAAAATCAATCATGGTCAACAATGGTCAAACATGGTCCAACGTCGCATTGTGATAAATATTGTCTTAATATGAAAATCAACCATGGTAAATCATGTTTATTTTAGAGTTAATAATATTTATCTTAGGGTTTATATAACGTGGTTTTATAATATTAGTCCCTTGGGTTTAATATTATTCCCTTGGGTTTATAATATCAATCCCTTGGCATTATTAATCTAAGGGTTCATATTTCTAGGGTATAGTATTATTCATAGGATTTATAATATAAAGCTTATGGTTTAATATATATCCCTTGGGTTTACATATCAACCATGGTCCAATGTTGCATCGTGACAAATATTGTGTCAATATGAAAATCAGCTTTTGTTAACCATGATCAAACATGTTTGTTTTAAGGTTTATAATATTTATCTCGGGGTTTATATACATTGGGTTTACAATATTAATCCCTTGGATTTAATATTATTCCATTTGGTTTTCATTATTAATGCTTTGGGGACGGGGAGATTTTTTTGGTAGGTAAAGAGGATTAGAAAGGAGCACTCTGCAACTGTCTGACCTAGGGTTTTGGCTCACAGCTTGTGCACTGTTACCAACTCTGGCTGGGGCTAGTGCCCTGCTCTTCGAACTGCGGTAGTGGGGGCTTGCCCTGGCCCAACGGATGGGGCGACCGGGGGCCTCTGGGGCCCCTTCTTACAAATAGATAATGATGGATAGAGGTAAGGGCCCATTGGAAGGAGTGTAGATCACGGGCTCAGACACTGCAAGGAAAAATGAGCTCAGCGAAAAGACAAAGAAGGACAGCAACACTAAGGAAACTCAGCATCAAGACCAGACAAACGGCATCAAATTTCTGGAAGGAAAAGACAAAACTGATTCCACTTGAGAGCGGGAACCATGAGGGGAAGGAACAAAGACCAAATAAGCTGAGGCAAATGAAACCTCCACCTAGAATGGCTCCAATCCAAAAGGATCGACCAAGGAGGACAAACAACAGACGAACCAGGGGCGGTGTAAGCCAAAAACTACAGAAAGCCTAAGGGTTATCATCACGGACCCAGAACTGCAAGCTTACAAGGATCATATGGCTATTCATGCAGTGATGTGCAAGTTTATGGGCTTTTGGCCCACAGAAAAAGCCTTATGCCAATGGATCAAACAAACTTGGAAGCCGAAAGGAGATATGAGACTCCACCTAGGGGCCAAAGGATTTTTCATGGTTGTCTTTGCTAACCTTGAAGACAGAGACCACATCTTTGATGGAGGTCCTTATTTCTACACCTCTGTAGGCCTCTACATGAGACCATGGAAGCCAAAATTTGCACCAAAATAGGAAAAATTCACACATGTTCCTATTTGGATTCGCCTGTTTTCCCTCCTGATAGACTACTGGAGACCGGCAGCGCTGGAACAAATCAGCAACAAACTGGCCACCTTCATCCAAGCTTCTGAAGCAACTGTCCAAAAAAGGTACACCTCTTGCACTCGTATCTGTGTTGAAATGGACATCTCAGGTGCTCTTTAGGAAGGTCTATGGTTGGAATACAGAGATGAAGTCTTCTTCCAAGCCATAGACTACAAAAAAAAAACCTTTTAGGTGTAGGAAATGCCATGAACATGGCCATCTGTTCCGGGAATGTCCCCTACACAAGCCTGTTGAGAAGGCTAAGGATAGCTCAAATAAGAATCAGGATGGTTTCATCCGACCCACAGGCAGACACAGGGCCAACAGAAGGAACCAACCGAAGACAGGACACCTTAGCAAAGGGTTCGGAAACACATTTGAAGTGCTTGGAGAGGAAACAATTGCTGATGAGAATACCCAAACATTAGCCTCTGGGCAGGAAATCCCAGAAAATACTGATCAGAACACTCAGTTACAGATTCCAACCTCGATCGATGACCTTCTCCTAGATCCTAGCTTGGGAAAATATGCAGAAGGGGATGAGGAAATGACATTAAGTGAAATAGGCACAGAGGATCTGGACCTAAGTGACATTCGAGAAAAAAAAGGAATAGATCTTAACACCATAGTTGAGCAATGGAAACAAAAAGGAGTAGATCACATCCAAGAGGAAGAGATCGACAGAGTCAACTTCCTCTTCCTATCAAGGCAGGATGCAGCCTTAAGAGTGTAGAATAGGAATCTAGGCACGACAAAGGGACTGGGTATAAAGGCACGGAACCTACAACACACGCATTCTAGCACAAAACATAAGAAGAGAAGAGGCAGAAGGACCAACAATGAAGCACTACATGAGCTTGGTCAAATGCTCATAAACTCGGGAAAAATGAAAGCCCTTGAGGCTTTCCCGTTCTCCTCTTAATACCTGTTTAAATATGAAGATACTCTCATGGAATACAAGAGGGCTAAACAGCCAAAACAAACACAGACTATTGAGAAAGAAAGTCACAAAGGAAAATCTAGACATTGTTTTCCTGCAGGAAACCAAATGTTCAAGACTGAAGTTGGAAGTAATAGGTAGATGCCTAGAGAAGAGAATGTAGCACATGGAGGTTGAAGGTAATGGTATGGAAGGAGGCTTAGCCATCTTTTGCAATTCCCAATCCCTACACCTCCTGAACACTGAGGCTTCTAGATCTTTCATCTCCCTCAAAATGCAGATCCTGGGAGAAGTTGGCACTTATTTGTTCACTAATGTATATAGCCCCCAAAGGCTGGAAGATAAGCTACAGCTTCTGGACAATCTATCCAGGCTGCAACAAAGACACCCTAATGCTAAGGCCATCTATGGAGGTGATTTTAACATGATTACCTCACTGGCGGAAAAAGAAGGGAGGGATACGAACCCTAAACAGAGATGCTGAGGCCTTCACATCCTTCATTAGAACAGCTAACCTAGTGGACATCTTACCCAAAAATGGCTCATTCACCTGGACCAATAAAAGAGGGGGCGACAGGCATATTGCATCGAGGCTTGATTGTTTTCTGATCTCTGACACCATTCTCCTCAGGGGAGTCACGATGGAATCAGATATCATTTCATCTGGAGGATCAGATCATTGGCCCATCTATCTGAATGCGACCATCCTTGGTACACCTAAAAATTAGACCTTTTTGTTGAGGTCCAAAGATGTTCTTTCTTCCACCACATTCCACTCCATTTCCTTTGTCCATTATTAGTCACAGGCTCAAATGATCAGTAGAATTAGTTAAAATTTCTTTAAGAATGAATATCATGACTAACTTGCTATGTTTTTATGATTTTGTCATTGTAGTACTTTTTGAACTAGATCTAGCTACAGAATGCAGACATTCTGTAGCTAGTTTCCGATTCTGCAGCTGTCTTCATGTCTACGCAAGTTCCAAGTGTCATCTTGGAGAAAAACACATATGGGCGTATTCAACATCATTCCCTCATCATTTTTTTCTCTCCACGAAGTTTGAACAGAATTCTGTAGGCGGTTATGTACGTGGGAACTCAAACTAGGAGAGAGACTCCTAATAGGACAAGGACAGTCCAGATGTCCTTAATTCTATTATGTGACCACCATCAGAGTCCTAGTTTGGTTTTTATTTGGAAAGACAATTATCCCTAGGTTATCTCAAGACAGTTATGTAATTTTGATTATAAATATGGCTCGGCAAACCGAGGGACAGGTTAGATTTTGTGATTGATTGCTAGATTTCAGAAGTCCGAAAACACTCTGTTTTGAAGTAATTTCTCTCTAATGCAAGAAGTATCACTTTATTGAAAGCACTGAGTCAATCTTGAAGTAGATTTTGCGTGCTACTCCGGTGGTAGAGGGCCCCTGCCTCCTGAGCAGCCTTGTTTATACGGTTTAGATAAGTATTTTAGTCTCGTTTTTCATTTCTAGCTTAAGCACGTTTCTGAAGTTTATGTTTCATACTTGTTTACATTAATCATCACGGCTAGACTTACTCTTATAAACTCTTCCAAAATATCATCACGATGAATAAGGCATAGCTGTGATGTTGTAGGTTTTAATTGTATTTCCTTTCGAATTTTATGATTTACGCTTGTTTACACTAAGTGTCACAGCCGGTCTTACTCCTACAAACTCTTCCAAAACATCATTAACAATGAATAAGAAACAGCTGTGGTATTTTAGATTTTAATTGTATTTGCTTTCAAATCTTATTTTTATGTTCAATTGCATTGACTAATACAGCCAGAATTTTTTTTACAAACTCCTCCAAAATATCATTCACATTGAACAAGATGGGCTGTAGAATTCCAATAGACTAGCTGCATGTTAGTTTAGTCATAACACTCCGGAGGATGATTGCATTTAGTTCAGCTCTGTCACTACATTTCAAGTTTGATAATGGCATTTTAATTTAACTCTGTTCACTGTACTTCAAGTAGATTAGTAGCACTCTAGTTTAGTCTTAGTTCACTGTATTAGCATTCCAGTTTAGTTGTTATCCATTGCATTTTAAATTGTATTAGTTGTTAAATTTAGATACCACGGTCTTCATTATTTACAAAAACTTCTTTTGTTCCAACCTCATATTAATACATAATCATCTGGATAGAAGCTAGTATCAGTCTAAGGCCTAGAGTATTTTGCAACCTTTTTACCATTTCAAAAATAAGCCTTTTCTCAAGGACTATTCTAAAAATAAACCTATAACTTTTGAGTGAGGCCTAGTGGTGCTAAATTGAGTTGCAGAACAGAATTAGAAGTTAGTTTAGAGTAAAAATCTTATTGTGCTACAAATGTTCTTTTCCAAATATGTTCCAATGAACCTTTAATCATGGATGAGATGTTGTAACATTGTAAGTTGATTGTTTATTTAGGAGAACTTCATTCACACTTAACTTGTCCATTTCTCAAGCTCTTCCAACATATCTTTAATGAATGAATTGGATAAGTTCAAGCTCATGTTGCGATTTATTTCCTTGCAATGAAGTCATTATCAAGCATTGAATTTGTTGTTTTCCAACCATATTTTAAGCTTTATTCTGTCTTAGTATTTGCATTTGTTGTTTGCCGTCCATAGTTTAGGCCTTGTTCTGTTTTAATATAACCAATAGCTTCTTTTCACCAGCATTTAGTTCTTGCCCTTTTCAAACATAAAACCATAAAACCAAAAACATCAGAAAACACTAAACACAACGTAGTGAGAAACAAATACCTAGGCACATATAGTGCACCACACTTCAGCAGTTTACCAACCCTGGTTGACAATTAATGAACTCAATTTAGGAACACTAGGTTGAGCACAAACACTTTTCGCTTTGAGAAATTTTGGCTCAATCATCCATATTTTACTACCAACATCAAACTTTGGTGGAACGAACACTTGGAAGCCAGAGGAACCAAGATGTTTTGGCTTAAAGCCATATTGAAGCACCTAAAGGCTAGGTTACGAACCTGGAACCAAGAGGTCTTTGGCAACATTTTTTAGGATAAACAAGCCCTGGAGGATCAGATGGCACTGATACACAACAACTGGATCAAGGGGGGCATCTCCCAGGAATCCATTAACATAGAGCATAACCTAATGCAAAAGTGGAATGAGCGATGTCACCAGGAAGAAATAATCTGGAGGCAAAGCCCTGCATAAAATGGTTGAGAGAAGGGGAGAAAAACACCAAATTTTTCCATCGATTAGCCATGGATTATATATGCAATAACAAGATAACCAAGATTAAGGATGAGCAAGGTACACCCTTCCAGTCCCATCAAGAGATTGCCTCCATCCTTAGGAACCACTTCAGTCTCATTGCTACAGAACCAAACATTGAAAGAGGGGAGGCTATCAATGAAGTCATAAGTTCTATTCCTAAGCTGATAACAGAAGAGAAGAATAAATCCTTGGATCGCTCAGTTACCCTTCTGGAGGTGGAAGAGGCAGTCAAAGACATGGCCAATGGAAAGGCTCCAGGACTCGATGGTTTCACCATTGACTTCTTCAAAGCTTGCTGGGACCTAGTGAAGCAGGATGTTTGGGCAGTGGTCAAGGACTCGAGGAGCTCCTCCTCCATACTCAAATCCCTTAACTCCACTTTCATTTCCCTCATCCCCAAGGAAGAGGCTGCTTGCACTCCTTCTAAATTTTGACCTATCGCTCTCTGCAATTTGTTGTACAAGATCATCTCCAAATTTATGGCCAATAGATTAAAGCCTATTCTGCCCTTGATCATCTCAGAAGAGCAGTTAGGTTATGTGGAAGGTAGGAAAATTATGGACAATGTCTTATTGGCATAGGAAATTATCCACACCCTTCAGTCTCAGAAAAAGGCAGGAATTATCATACAACTGGACCTCCCAAAATCTTATGATAAGGTCAGTTGGAGTTACCTTGAGGCTGTGTTGTGTTAGCCACCTATAAAATTTGTCATATCAAATGGTGGCTAAATCATTTTTTGAAGCCTTCAAGAAACAGTTTTATTGCCAAAATTTTTGGTGCTTAAAGTCTTCTGAAGATATCTTATCCTTTGGTTAATCTTCACTGTTGTTTCCCTTTTAAACTCTGAAATTCTGTTGTTTTCCTTGAAGAAAAAGACTGCTAAAAACTCCATTTTTCATCATTTTTCACTCCTCATTCCCTTCATCATTAACCTCCTTTTTATCCCCTTTTTCCTCATAAAATTCCTCCATTTTTCATTATTTCCCATTTTCCCTTCATTAAAATCCCTTTTATAAGGTTTTAAAATCATTTTTGAATCTTACCGAAACCCCCAAATCCATTGAAAATCATTGAAAAATTCATAAAAAATAAGCTTTTTAACTATGGGCCTAAGCCCCTTTGGGCTAAACCCTAAACCACTTCCCCTCCATGCGACTTGGTGCTGGAACCAAGCACTAAGGCCGAAAGTTCTTATCGCATCGGGATATTTGAGATGAGCGCAAGCCTTTTTGTTTTATAAAACCCTGATGCCGATTGTCTCCTTGTATATAAGCCCCGAGCCTTTACGTCCTTTGTAAAACCAACAGCCCCACAAATCGGGCGCTGAAAACATTGTATAAACCTTCCCAGATCCTTTTTTTTTTCTTTTGTATTTTATAAAACCCCACTTTCCTATGTTTATGTTAAAACCCGCCAATTCGTTGTTTTTAACATAAACCAACCGTTGATCTAAAGGCTAATCGACGATCCGTAAATTCTCACATTGGAGTTTTTGATCGGGCGCATTTGAAAAGCCCACTCCTTCGTCCTAATTCCAATTGGCCCTCTTATGCATATAACCCCCAATCCCTCCACTTCTTTTCATATATTCGAAGGCCCCCAAATGGGCACTCAACCTCTTATAATAAACCCTCCCCGAATGCATTTTCCATTGTATTTTGTTTAAAAAACCCATTTTTTATAAATATAAAGGAACCCGCCGTTCATTGGACGAAGCCCTTCCCGACCGTTGATCTTAAGCCAATCAAACGGCCAGCGCAATCTCGCATCGGAGATTCCCACTGGGCGCTTTTATATTTTATTCACCCCCTCCTGATTGGCGGTCTCCCGATTCATTTACCACCATCGATCTGATCCGCAGATCGACGATCCACAGCCAATTGCATTGGCTCCCATTCTGTTTTGCCCCTACCAATCGCAAAGCTCCAATTACATAAGGGCCGTCCATACACCCAGATCCGACGGTCCAGATCTTTCCTCATCACCTTTGTTAAAAATTATGAAGCCCCGCTTTATAATATTTTTTGGGGAGATCTCCTTCGTTGATCTCTGTAGATCAATGACCCATATTAACCCTTTCTCCGCCTCATATATTATTCCATTTAACTCTAGATTCGATCTCCACCGTTGATCCATTTCATCCAAACGGCTTAGATTGAAACTGCCTTCTCATGCCCCCACCTCTTTCCATCCACGCATCTATCTAATATAGCGCTCTCTCACAGTCGTTCGATCTGAGATCCCAGATCTAACGGCTGACGCGCATTTTTGCATAAATTCATGCTCGAACATTAATTCTTAGAAATCACACGATATGGGCGGTTTTTAAATGCTATGTGTCACCAACTGATGCATATCGCGTTCAAAAAGATAAAAACTCCCATCCACCTTTTCGCTACGCGATACCGCTGGTTTCTCCTCCGAAACTGCTTTCCCTTGTTTCCATTATGTTTTATCACGTTGTTTCCCCACCGTTGATTTGCAGAGATCAACGTCCAGCATTCCATCTCGCGTTTCTTAATCGCCCTCCGCCCATATACCAAGGGCCTTCATAGATCAACCTTCGTCATTGATCCCCTTGGGCTAATCCCATCCGACGGCCCAGGATTGTCTGGGAAACCCCAAAATTCCTTTCAACATATTTTTTCCGCCAAAGGGATTTTTCACCTATTTTCTTTGTATTTCTTCCATTTTGCATTATAGTGGCCCTTTTTCATTATATGAACCCAGATCACTCCCGACCGTTGATCTCTACAGATCAACGGCCCTAACTTATTTTTCCCCACCGTCTTTTCGACTGCTTCCCTTTGAACCTCAACACGCAATCTCTGTTGTTGGATTCTTTCATCCAACGACCATGCTCTAAACCTAAGCCACCAAAGCATTCTTACCCAAATACGCTGGATTTTATTAATATTTCTTGGTTTACGCAGGTTTTAAATGGATTTACAATTATTTTAAAGGAAAAATAAAAGCCGAGGATGACGATCCTCCAGGCTTTCATTTATCAAAGAGTATCCATCTACAGGGTTTAACACCACGTTTTATCGGTGCCTCATGAGCACTGATAACACTATAAAGCCTCGCCAGCACCTGCACATCAACAAGACACGACAAAGATTAATTGAAACAGAGAGTATCAGTGTTGAAGATCAAAGCATAGCAGAGATGAAGAATTCAAGATATTTTACCCAGTTTTGAGGGATTACGGCTAAGATCTTCAAATCAAAAGCCTAATCCAATAAATTAAACACAGTTAAAGAACGGAAGATAGAATTTAAGCCTGATTAAGCCTAACACACATAATCAAATCAAATTAACAGTGTTTAAAGACGGACAAAGCAATTCAACAATCCGAGAAGCCTCCACCGCCACATCAGAGGCTAATTGATTCCTCACCAGCTACCAAAGGCCACCTGTAGCCTCAAAGCATTCAATAGAGGCCATAGTTATTGTCGAACAAAGGATATTTTACCTTAATACAGCCGAACAGTTATTTCGAGACAAAAAACTTATTACAAAATATCAGCAAATTTATTACAAACATGACGCAAAGCCTTAAAGTCAACAAAAGCTTCCCAGCAAGCTTAAAATTTAATGTGAACCAATTAATACAAAGAAATATCCTATATCTTCTCCATTGAGCCCCTCAAAGGCCGAAAAACATTAATTGTATTAATTGAACTTAGAAGATCTTTTATCTCATTCGCCCTCCTCATTTTTCTATAAAATCTTCTTGAGGAGCTCATTGTAAAGGGTTGGTTGCAGAACTTTGAAATATACTTGTGCTCAAAACTTCTATATGTAAATAGTGTTCAAAGGCTCTTGAAGCTCTGTTTGTAATCAAATAAGTTAGGCTGAGAAGTGAAGATGATTGCTGAACTGAAACATTAGACTTGAAGAATGTAACTGGATTGACATCAATATACAAGTTGATTCTTGGGATCCTGGTCTATATCACTGGTGAAGCGCTTCTTTCTGTGTTATTGTTTTCCTTTCCTGTATGCCATCTTGTTCATTATTCTCTGATAAAGAACAACAAGCATAGAGTTAGGATTTACTATTTACAGTACCCTTCTCTGACTGATAAGATTTATCTAAATGTTTTCCTCCAAGTTGTTTATTTAAGAATGATTCAATACAGTTCAAGCAGTTAGGAATGTTGGCGTTCCCTCGTCCTACTGTTCTCTTTAAACATTGTTCTTGAATGTTATTTTCAATATTTTCTTAGTAAAGTTAGACTAGAAAAGTGATGGTGTGCCCTGTTTTCTAGCTTCTTTCTCCAAAGGTAATTCTGAAAGTTTCCCTAAGTGTATGCTGAAAGCAGTTTAGATTTAAAAGTATCTTTCCTGATCTTAGGCTGCTCTTTGTTTCTCTTATCTGTTTTCATCCTTTCTGAAAGTAATTATGTGGATTACTGGATTGTTTGTCTGTTGAGTTAGCTTTAATATGAGCTTTTCCAAAAAGTTTTATGGCAAGCCCTACCCTTTGGTTGGTTTTAAACAGCTGCTTAAAAGGATTTTCTTGTTTGGACAGACTGATAAATCCTAGTTGAAATTATTGTCTGTTTCCACCCCTTCAACACTTTTATTGTTCCATTCCATCATTTAATCTCAAATATCTGGTGATATAGATGACTTGCCCCTTGGACCACTCTTGAAATTGTTGCACAATTAAACCCTTTTATGACTCCATAGCCCAATGGACTAAAAACCAGCGTTATAAATATATATCTTATCGACCAAACCGAGTGATATAGCTTAACGACTTGACACAACAGCTCTACATTTTTAGGACTTTCCACTCAACTAATAATCATGCTCAACCATCCAAAACAAAACAAAACCCTTGTTCTTAATAACTAGCCTAATATCACACACAAAAGCCTTAAAGATAAATCAATCTTTGCACTTATTGGAAAGTTCCCTCTCCGGATTCAAGAGGGATAGATCCTAGAATCCCAAAGTGGTTCAAATGTTCTCTCTGCATTTTTAGTCTTACCAATCTGCTGAAATTACAGGAAGCTAACATTTCTGGTGACTTCGCTGGGGATTCTGAGTTATTTTCATGTTAGATACTCTTAGCATATCATAAAACCCTTTGTTTCAAGAATATTTGGTGTGTTAGTCAGTTGAGCCACCAGCAACTAACATTTCTGGCGACTCCACTGGGGATCTAAGTAAATTTCATCTTAAAATACTCTTAAAACTCAGAAAAACCCAAAAACATTTTAGATTGGTACATGTTGGTGGACCATAAAACATTTTACCTCCTTAAGAGCTAAAAAATTCCACCTGGCGACTCCACACTCTACAACTCCCAAAAGACCAAATGACTCCACTGGTAGAAGACCTTGAACTGATTGAACAGACACAGTGACCTATTTTTCTGATTTACAAACATGGATTTAGATATAGACCCAGATAAACATATTTTCATGATGGAAAAATTGATGTACATGCTTGGAAGAAGGGTGGATAGGTTTATGGCTAATCTAAACGTTGGTAATCCAGAGCAACACGTGCCTTTCCCTGAGCATACACAAAATCTACCGCTACAAGACATGTATGATCAACAAGATGATAGAGAAAATGATCAAGAAAAATTTCTAATCATGATGGAAAAGATGATGTACATGCTTGGGAAGAGAATGGATAGGTTGATGGCTAATATAAATATTGATGATCTAGAGCGAGCTATGCTTTCTCCTGATCAAACACAAGCCCAATCACCTCAAGATCAATACAGTGTCCAAGGTATGTATTATGATCAACACCTTATGGAAAATGATGAGCAAACTTACAAAGAAAGCAATAAAGAAGGTTGTCAAGAAGTTTTTGACTTCCTTCCTATGACTTGTACTATGTTGATAACATATCTTCATGACCAAAACACAAATACATATAGTGAGCAGTGCTTTTATGAAACGATTAGCTACTTTCAAAACATAGAATTTGATGTAGGAGGAGAACCAGTTCATATAAGGACTCCCCCTCAACATTACAACTCATATCAGATTACACAGGAAGAGTGGAATCCTGAAAATGTAGAAAAAACAACTCATGAACCTTATATACAAACTGAATATCATAATAATCATGAGGAATTTTTTACACAAGAAAATCAGGAAACAACAAAAAATCCTCAAATTTTCCCTGCAAGCACAAGTGAAGTTTTAGAAGAGGCTCAAGAAAACATCCAGCCTCAAAATCAGCCTTTGCAAGAGAAAGAGGATTGATGTACCTCTGTTCTAACCAAAAAGAAAACGCCTTCTCTCTTGACAGAGGAATAGATTGATCTAGTATTGAATAGAGTTCTAGCCTCCAAACCTTTGTCTGAACCAAACTCTTTTGCTTATCTACCTACTCCATCTTGTTTTCTCGATACAAAAAATAAACTTATAGATCAACTAAAAGAAGAGAAAACTGATGACCCAATATGTTTGATTGGTGAAATTGTTTACTCTGATAATTTTCCAAATTTTAATTAGTTTGATGATGATGATGAGTTTCAGGCAGAAACTAATCATGCAGGGCAACCAACGTTCGATTGGTGTTATGAGTTTCACCATCGTTAGCTTGAAACCAACAATCATCCATTTCAATCCATCACAAATAGCTTTCACATAATTTGGAATCAACAACCTTTCAACTCAAAGGGTGAAGAGAAGGGAAATAAAGAAATTTTTGAGCAAGTCGAAACCAAGGAGTCTTCTATTGAAAAAGAGGAAACCTTTGAAGACTCCCCTGCTCAAGAATATAATAACCTCTTCACAAATTGCAGTCCACTGAATCCAAGCATACCAAGGCTACAAGAGGACAACACTGCCAAATATGATGAATCCTCTAGTTAAGATGATGAAGAAGATGAGGGAGAAAAACAAATAGAAGACTATCCTGCTGAGGATATACCATATTTTCAAGAAGAAACTTCTCCCATCACCGATATCAATATACCATTCAAAGAACCTGAATATGTATTAGAAGCAAGCATAGATTTAGAGAAAGAAGAAATTTCACTGCTTGTTATTTTGCAGGTTAAGGATGATGATACTTCCAAGCCCCATACTGACAACACAATCCTCAAAGCTGAAGTCTTGGAAGTAGACAATTTGCCAGACACGGAGAGCCAAGAAGAAGAGAACATTCATCTTTTCTTTATTGATCCTTTGGAAGAGTGTGTGCAAGTCCCAATTGGCTCAAATTATCAAGCATGGATCCTTTGCAAGAGCCAAATGCATGAAAAGTTGTCACCTTCCGTGATAGTCCTGGTTTTGAAGATTAATCTTCAAAATGTACTATGGATACCCTTGACAAACAGCTAGAGTTTCTTCTTCTTTTTTATGTTACTCAACTGGCTACATTGGCACTTTTTTATCATATTATAATGTAAATTCTCCAAGTTAGAATACGTTAGATAGGAATGTCAATATAGCTTAGTTTTGAGAAATTAGATAGTTGTTGATATTTGTCTCCGAAGAAAAATCAAAAATACAAAAAACAATAGAAAGAAAAGAGGGCAGATTGTAAAAACAATAAAGGTAAAGCCCCATACCAAAAAAGAGAAACAAAAATTTGAAAGTGTGCAAGCTCAAATGCCACTCCTGAAAAACACACTTCTAGTTAGTCATACAGCCTAATCATGACTAATTAGTTTTAAATTTACTGTTGATAGGTTAGTGAATTCGATTTTCCAAAAATCTTAATCTTTGCCTATCAGTTAGGTAGATTAGGATAGAAAATAAAGGCTCTAATAAACTCAAAATCTAAACCAGATAACAAGGAGAAAACAACTCGAATAAACTCAAAAACAGAGCTAAACAAAATAGAAGGCCATGCTGAAAACTTTCAGATCTTAAGCCTTCACCTATTTTATTTAATTTTCTGCAAAATAATATCTATGTGCAGCTTGTTTTTTATGCCATATATCAGCAACAAGTTAGATTGTTCAATCCTAACTTGTATGCTTTTAAATTTCTGTTTTAGAAGTTAGAGAATAAAAATATGTTAGACTGTTTAATCCTAACAAATAGTAGATTAAGTAGAGAAGCTTATGAACTCAACTGTTCAATCTGAGTTCATGGAGAAATAAGAAGTAGAAATAGATTAGTTTTTTTCTTTCAAAAGAAAAAAATGTTTGTAAAAGAGTTTGCCAATCCAAGTGCACTCTGAAAGAAGAAAAAATGTTAGATCAGTAGGATTGGGTAGGTAGAAAGTTTGGTTTGATAGATATCCATTGTTCTTTCATGGTTGCTAACATTTTCAGAGCAAAAGAAGATCATCCAAGTGAAGAAAGTTACAACCCAATGGATGAGGCACTGATTAGCCCCCTAGAGAATTCAAGTCTGAAGTTCTTGATGCCTTCAAGAAGGCACCATCCCCATGTGGAGCCACTATTAGCCACCTATAAAAATTTTCATATCAAATGGTGGCTAAATAATTTTTTTGAAGCCTTCAAGAAACAATTTTATTGCCAAAATTGTTGGTGCTTAAAGTCTTCTGAAGATATCTTATCATTTGGTTAATATTCACTGTTGTTTCCCTTTTAAACTCTGAAATTCTATTGTTTTCCCTGAAGAAAAAGACTACTGAAAACTCCATTTTTCATCATTTTTCACTCCTTCCCTTCATCATTAACCTTGTTTTTATCCCCTTTTTCCTCATAAAATTCCTCCATTTTTCATTATTTCCCATTTTCCCTTCATTAAAATCCCTTTTATAAGGTTTGAAAATCCTTTTTGAATCTTACCAAAACCCCCAAATCCATTGAAAATCATTGAAAAATTCATAAAAAGTAAGCTTTTTAACTATGGGCCTAAGCCCCTTTGGGCTAAACCCTAAACCACTTCCCCTCCATGCGACTTGGTGCTGGAACCAAGCGCTAAGGCTGAAATCACTTATCGCATCGGGATATTTGCGATGAGCGCAAGCCTTTTTGTTTTATAAAACCCTGATGCCGATTGGCTCCTTGCATATAAGCCCCGAGCCTTTACGTCCTTTGTAAAACCAACAGCCCCGCAAATCGGGCACTGAAAAACATTGTATAAACCTTCCCTGATCCTTTTTTTTTTTCTTTTGTATTTTATAGAAACCCACTTTCCTATGTTTATGTTTAAACCCACCAGTTCATTGTTTTTAACATAAACCAACCGTTGATCTAAAGGCCAATCGACGATCCGTAAATTCTTGCATCGAAGTTTTTGATCGAGCGCATTTGAAAAGCCCACTCCTTCGTCCCGATTCCGATTGGCCCTCTTATGCATATAACCCCTGATCCCTCCACTTCTTTTCATATATTCGAAGGCCCCGCAAATGGGCGCTAAGCCTCTTATAATAAACCCTCCCCGAACGCATTTTTCTTTGTATTTTGTTTAAAAAACCCATTTTTCGTAAATATAAAGGAACCCACCGTTCATTAGACGAAGCCCTTCCCAACCGTTGATCTTAAGCCAATCAAACGGCCAACGCAATCTTGCATTGGAGATTCCCATTGGGTGCTTTTATATTTTATTCACCCCCTCCCGATTGGCGATCTCCCGATTCATTTCCCACCATCGATCTGATCCGCAAATCGACGATCCACAGGCAATCGCATCGGTGCCCATTCTGTTTTGCCCCCTCCAATCGCAAAGCTCTGATTACATCAGGGCCGTCCATACGCCTAGATCCGATGGTCCAAATCTTTCCTTGTCACCTTTGTTAAAAATTATGAAGCCCCGCTTTATAATGTTTTTTGGGGAGATCTCCGCCGTTGATCTCTGTAGATCAACGGCCCATATTAACCCTTTCTCTGCCTCGTATATTATTCCATTTAACTCTAGATTTGATCTCCACCATTGATCCATTTCATCCAAATGGCTTAGATTGAAACTGCCTTCTCATGCCCCCACCTCTTTCCGTCCGCGCATATATCCAATATCGCGCTCTCTCACATCCATTCGATTTGAGATCCCAGATCTAACGGTTGACGTGCATTTTCGTGTAAATTCATGCCCGAACATTAATTCTCAGAAATCAGGAGATATGGGCAGTTTTGAAATGCCACGTGTCGCCCTCTGACACATATCGCATTCAAAAAGCTAAAAACGCCCATCCCCCTTTTCCCTGTGCAATACCGCTGGTTTCTCCTCCGAAACCGCTTTCCCTTGTTTCCATTGCGTTTTATCGCATTGTTTCCCCATCGTTGATCTCTGCAAATCAACAGCTAGCATTCCATCTCGCGTTTATTAATCATTGTCTGCCCATCTACAAAGGGCATTCATAGATTAACCTCCGTCGTTGATCCCCTTGGGTTGATCTCATCCGACGGCCCAGGATCGTCCGAGAAACCCCAAAATTCCTTTCAACATATTTCCTCCGCCAAAGGGATTTTTCACCTATTTTCTTTTTATTTCTTCCATTTTGCGTTATAGTGGCCCTTTTTCATTATATGAACCCGGATCACTCCCGACCGTTGATCTCTACAGATCAACGACCCTGACTTATTTTTCCCCACCGTCTTTTCAATTGCTTCCCTTTGAACCTCAACGCGAAATCTCTGTTGTTGGATGCTTTCATACAATGGCCATGCTCTAAACCTAAGCCACCAAAGCAGTATTACCCAAATATGCATGATTTTATTAATATTTCTTGGTTTATGCAGGTTTTAAATGGATTTCCAATTGTTTTAAAGGAAAAATAAAAGCCAAGGATGACGATCCTCCAGGCTTTCATTTATCAAAGAGTATCCATCTACAGGGTTTAACACCACGTTTTATCAGTGCCTCATGAGCACTGATAACACTATAAAGCCTCTGCAGCACTGCACATCAACAAGACATAGCAAAGATTAATTGGAACAGAGAGTATCAGTGTTGAAGATCAAAGCATAGCAGAGATGAAGAATTGAAGATATTTTACCCAGTTTTGAGGGATTACGGCTAAGATCATCAAATCAAAAACCTAATCCAATAAATTAAACATAGTTAAATAGCAGAAGATAGAATTTAGGCCTGATTAAGCCTAACACACAGAATCAAATCAAATTAACAGTGTTTAAATAAGGACAAAGCAATTCAACAATCCGAGAAGCCTCCACCACCACATCAGAGGCTAATTGATTCCTCACCAGCTACCAAAGGCCACCTATAGCCTCAAAGCATTCAACAGAGGCCATAGTTATTGCCGAACAGAGGATATTTTACCTTAATATAGCTGAACAGTTATTTCGAGACAAAGAAATTATTACAAAATATCAGCAAAGTTATTACAAACATGACACAGAGCCTTAGAGTCAACAAAAGCTTCCCAACAAGCTTAAAATTTAATGTGAACCAATTAATACAAAAAAATATCCGATATCTTCTCCATTGAGCCCCTCAAAGGCCGAGAAGCATTAACTGTATTAATTAAACTTAGAAGATCTTTTATCTCATTCGACCTCCTCATTTTTCTATAAAATCTTCTTGAGGAGCTCATTGTAAAGGGTTGGTTGCAAAACTTTGAAATATACTTGTGCTCGAAAATTCTACATGTAAATAGTGTTCAAAGGCTCTTGAAACTCTGTTTGTAATCAAATAAGTTAGGCTGAGAAGTGAAGATGATTGTTGAACTGAAACATTGGACTTGAAGAATGTAACTGGATTGACATCAATATACAAGTTGATTCTTAGGATCCTAGTCTATATCACTGGTGAAGTGCTTCTTTTTGTGTTATTGTTTTCCTTTCCTGTATGCCATCTTGTCCATTATTCTCTGATAAAGAACAGCAAGCATAGAGTTAGGATTTACTGTTTACAGTACCCTTCTCTGACTGATAAAATTTATCTCAATGTTTTCCTCCAAGTTGTTTATTTAAGAATGATTCAAAACAGTTCAAGCGGTTAGGAATGCTGGTGTTCCCTCGTCCTACTGTTTGCTTTAAACATTATTCTTGAATGTTATTTTCATTATTTGCTTAGTAAATTTAGACTAGAAAAGTGATGATGTGCCCTATTTTCTAGCTTCTTTCTCCAAAGGTAATTCTGAAAGTTTCCCTAAGTGTATGCTGAAAGCAGTTTAGATTTAAAAGTATCTTTCCTGATCTTAGGCTGCTCTTTGTTTCTCTTATCTATTTTCATCCTTTCTGAAAGTAATTATGTGGATCACTGGATTGTTTGTCTGTTGAGTTAGCTTTAATACGAGCTTGTACAAAGAGATTTATGCTGAGCCTTTCCCTTTGTTTGGTTTTAAACAGTTGCTTAAAAGGCTTTTCTTTTTTGGACAGACTGATAAATCCTAGTTGAAATTATTCTCTGTTTCCACCCCTTCAACACTTTTATTGTTCCATTCCATCATTTAATCTCAAATATCTTGTGATATAGATGACTTGCCCCTTGGACCACTCTTGAAATTGTTTCACAATTAAACCCTTTTATGACTCCATAGCCCAATGGACTAAAAAACAACGTTATATCTATCTTATCAACCAAAGCTTGTTCTGATTGATTGCAACTTGACACCTTTGAAACTCTTTCATTTTAGGACTTTCCACTCAACTAATAATCATGCTCAACCATCCAAAAAAAAACAAGACCCTTTTTCTTAATAACTAGCCTAATATCACACATAAAAGCCTTAAAGATAAATCAATCTTTGCACTTATTGAAGAGATCCATCTCCGGATTTAGGAGGGCTGGATCCTAGAATCCCAAAGTGGTTCAAGTGTTCTCTCTGCATTTTTGGTCTTACCAATCTGCTAAAATTACAGGGAGCTAATATGTTGGAAGCTTTTGGGTTTGGCCAACGGTGGATAAGATGGATTTTGGCCATGGTCAGATCTCCCAGTTTCTCTATCCTAGTCAATGGAGCCCCTTCTGACCCCTTTTTCCCTTCTAGGGGCATTCGGCAAGGGGATCCCATATTGCCTTTCCTTTTTGTTATCTTAATGGAAGGCCTGAGTCGCATCATTAAAACGGCTAAGGATAGGAATGTCATCAAGGGTCTCCAACCCCTGATTCACTCTCCTGCAACCACTCACCAACAATTTGTTGATGACACCATGTTGCACTGAACCCCTTCAGTTAAGGAAGCCCAAGGTTTAAAAGTAATTTTGAACCTGTTCAGCCAGGCATTAGGTATGGATCTTAACCTGGATAAATCCTCTATCTTTTTCTTCAACACGCACTTAGTGGTCCAAAGACACCTCACTGATATTCTTGGCTTCAAAAGACGCAGCCTTCCTTCTAAGTATCTAGGAATTCCTCTCACTGATAAACCTTGGCAGAAACTCCACTGGGAAAATTTTCTCTCTAGGCTGGAGGATAGGGGAAACTATTGGACAAACAGAGTCCTGAACTTTGCAGGAAGACTGGTTATGACGAAGGCTGTTCTTCAAGCCATTCCTCATTATATGATCTCTATTCTCCCAGCTCCAAAAGGGGTGCTCCAAAAAATCAAGAACATTCAAAGAGCTTTCCTATGGTCTGGTAAAGCGGACAAACCCAAATGGGCTCTGGTAGCTTGGGATAAGATATGTAAACCCAAATACCTAGGGGGTTTGGGGCTACAAGACCCGGACACGGCCAAAAAAGTGTGTGGCACCAAGCTTTGGTGGCGCTGGCTCAAGGAACCCCATACTCCTTGGGAAAAATTATGGAAGGCCAAATATGCAGAGAATTGGCGGACTGAGGAGCTGATAAGAATGACTGATGCCCCCGCAGGGTCCCCTGTTTGGAATTTGGCTACGGCTAACAAAAACCTCATTCAGGACCACTACTTTTGGGAACTTTGAAATTGCACCAATGCGCTATTCTGGGAGGATGCTTGGAAACAATTTCCTAAAATAGAAAGCCCTAATTATCTCCCTCTGCAAATATGGTTTCAAGAAACTGGAAAGATTAAATTCCATCACTATTAGTCTGAAAATAATGAGAACTAGCACTGGAGGAAGTGGAACTTAGATCCTCCCCCCCCGGAGGATGACTTGAACGATCTCCTCCATACCCTAAACTCTGCTCTAGATAAGAGAATGATCCGGTCCACTTAGGAGAAGGACCAACTTAGATGGGGCAAACTCGACGGAGGTACCTTCAACCTCAAGGAGGCCAGAATATATATCGAGCACAGGGACATCGAAGATAAAGTGGCTTGGCACTCCAATGTCTGGGACAACACTTTATGGCCAAAAATAAAGTCTTTTATATGGCTGCTCATGCATCGCAAAATCCTTACCTGGGAGAATCTAGTGAAAAGGGGCTTTATTGGCCCATCCCGATGCCCCCTTTGTGAAAAGTATGAGGAAACTATGAACCATCTTCTTAATAAATGTGTTTAGACCAATGAACTTTGGGAATGGCTAAAGGAAATATTCAAACAAATAGACAGAACAAGGGATTCCATTCAAGACTGCATTGCGAACTAGCTCACAAATTATTCTAGTTGTAATATGGTTAACACCCTTTGGAGGCTCTGCCCCAGTTTTATAATCTGGTCTACTTGGAAAGAGAGGAACAGATGCATTTTTTAAAAACAAACCAGACAACTTGACACCATCAAAACTACCATCATGAAAAGTTTAAAATAGACTGCCTTTACCAATTGCAAAGCTGATCAGGCCAATTCGCTCTCCCCTAATGATTCGCGCATTCTGTTGGTGTTTGGCATGACTGGTTTGTCAGGTCACAGTGCACAATTGAACCACCCTAGGCCTGCCCCCTCTCCTTCGACCTGGAAACCCCGCATCCTTGGTTTATGCAAATTGAACTTTGATGGAGCCTCTAGGGGTAACCCTGGTCCTGCAAGGCTCGACGGTGTTCTTAGAAATTATAGAGGGGAAATCCTTCGTATTTTTGGCAGGGTGCTTGGGGAGACTACCAACAATGAGGCATAATTCACTGCCCTGAAACAGGGGCTGCAAATGCTCATCCGTCTGGGTAAAGGTTCTGTAATTGTAGAAGGAGATTCCCTCTTGGCCATCACTGCGCTCGGGAAAATTCAAAATGGAACGCGGCCGAGGAAAGCTACTAAGCATTGGAGATTGGCCATGGTCACAGAGCTCATTGCGGAATATCTCTCCTCCCTCAGCAACATTATTCTTCAGGCAGTTAGGCAAAAGGCTAATGCTTTAGCAGACAACCTTTCCAACCACGCTGTCGATCATCCGAGCGAGATCATTGACACATGTTGGCAAGATGTCACAAATGAAGATCTTAGGAATTAGTGCACTCTCATCTCACGGCATGACCTTACAGGAGGCTCGAGAGAGGAGGATAGCCTGCAGGTTATGGATCATCAGTAGCTTATGCGGATTAACTATCTTCTAAATGACAAACGATGGCACCGCTGGGGATCGTCCTATGGGGTGCTTTGGGAAATATGGCAATCATCCAAAAGGACGATGACAGGCTCAACCGATACATGTGGTGGCATGCATGGCATCCTCAAGCATGCGAAGGGACTGGCTTCGAGAAGCGGATTAGTGCTCATGAAACTAGCATCAATACCATGATAAGACAATAGGCTGCCATCAATGATGATAATACACGGATTCCGATTGGAATTTCGACCCCCCACAATGCAACTGAAGTTATAAATCCTATCGCAAACTGGACAGACCTCATCTGTTTCAAAACTTCTGCTTTGCTCTGCATTGTGTTTGTGTTTCATTTTCTTGTCTGCTAGTTTCACAGTATCTATAGCTACATCCTCTTCATGGCTGAGCATAATCTTCGTAGTGCTAAAGCAACCAGAGAGCTCAAGAGAGTGAAGGAGGGCTACGAAACTTCGGTCTCAAAGAAAGACAAGAAAACTATCGATTTGCTTTAGGAGGAAGTTAACAAAGCCAAGGCCGCTCTGGAAAGTCACACCATCAGCAAGGAGGTCAACTGGATTGCTGACCCTAGGACTCCATCTACCAAGGAAACCCAGTTTCTGCATACTCATATGGTAGCTTGGAAAATGAAGACCATGTTAGCCAAGGCTATCAGTATGCATGGGGCAGCAATCAAATACATGTTCGCGGCTAGCTCCCTAGCCTTAGCCAGGAATTCTGCATGCCTAGACAAGTTGGAGGTCTCCCTGAACTCCCTCACGGAAGAATTGAACATGCACTCGAAGCGGTTGGAAGGTTTCATTCGGATGTTTGAGCTTTACATGCGCCACATTCTGAATGTGTTGATTAAGATTCCGGAGGACAATTCCCAGACTACAATCATCTGTCGCCACAAGCCTCGCCTTGTTCCCAAAGGAGTTGGGGAAGCTAGTCCTAGTGCTGCTGGGCATTCGAGAGCCTCCAATCTGGTCCTGTAATTCCTATATGACTGGTTTCCTTTCTGCTTATCTTTTTATCCTGTCTCTTCTGATAGTTTTGTCAATGAAGTATAATAGAGGGTTCTGTAAGGTAGCTGGAAGTTTTTTTTTTTCTCGAGATTACTAGGTTGTTAGGCAACCCTGCGTGGTTGGTCGGCTCTAAGTCGTTTTTGGTCAGTCCGTCTGCTACAGAAGATAATTTTTATGACAACCCTCTTTGTTGGAAGCATGCCTTCTGTTTGGTTGGCCTATGCACTCTCAAGTTCATCTGGAAGTGGCAGGCCATTTTGTAACCATATGTATCATTAGTTTTCCTTTTGTTTAATATATCTCAGCTAACTTACAAAAAGAAATTATTAATGCTTTGGGTTTATTATTGCCTTGGGTTTATAATACTAATCTCTTGGTTTCTAAATATATTATTCCCTTTGATTTTTAACATTAATCCATTGGTTTTCTGATAATAATCCATTTAGTTAATAATATTAAGATTTATTATATTAATGATAATATCAATAATGTTATCATATTATTATAATATAATAATTATTATTATATATTGTCATTATAATTATAAAATTATAATTATTATCATAATATATATATATATATATATATATATATATATATATAATTTGACATTTTTATTATCATCAATTTAAGCTTTGTGAAAGAATATGGGTGAAATATTCGCTCAAAACATTGGACATCTCAACAAGATCATACATTATTCGAGAAGAAGTTTTCAACATAATATATATTTTTTTTTATATTTGTAAATTTATTTTTAATTTGAAAACTATTAAATATTTAAAAATAAATAAATTAAGATGAACCTGTGATTATATATATATATATATATATATATATATATATGTTCAAAATATATAGAAAAATGTAGTTTAGTAAAATAATAATTAATAATAATAGATTGCATGTATGTTCACATTATATATAATGATGTAATTTGTTAAACTATAATAATAATAATAAATGACTCAAAGATGGAAGGAGCTCTGTCACTATATGTTTGCATTGTTTGCAAAGATTTTCTACAAATCTCTTATGCAAATAATTTAATGGTGAATGTTTGTGATTTGACAACTAAATTTGTTTCTTTTGCAGGTATGGCTACCAAACAAGTTGCCTCTTCTTCATTTTTGTAAAACTCTATGTTGAAGTTTGGTTCTAGTCTTCGGCTGGTACATGAAATTTGTTCCCTTAATTTTCATGTGGATGAGGAAGATTTCTACTGTGAAAAATGCTTTCCGGAGAATGGTTTGATTTCCAGGTTTAATGGGCACTAGTCGTAGTTCGCTAATCTGCATAAATAGATCTCTGAGACATGGAAGCCACTTTTGATAGACGACTTGAATATTTACCCTATGGAATGGGGTTTCTTCACTGTGATTTTTTATAAGATTAAGGAGAAGAAGACTATCTGTAAATTAGGGACATGGTTTTGGGGGAGTGTTGGCTTATTCATGCAGCCCTGGACTCTCACTTTTGACCCTGTAACGACATCAATTTCTACATCCCCATTTTGGGTAAGGCTTTTAAACCTTCCCTTGCATTTCTGGAATCACTCATCACTTTCCTCCATTGGGAATGTGGTGAGGGAATTCTATTGTAGCTATCTTGAAATAGAAAAAGAAAATCAAGACTTATTATGTCTGCATTTTTGTGGAGATGAACTTCAATAAGGGTTTTCTTACAAACAGTTATTTGATGGCTTCAAACTTTGTTTGGGTCCAAAATATTGATTATGATAATATCACATTTCGGTGTAGAGCATGTTATGAAATGGGGAATGTAATTAAAAATTACCCCAAGTGCTCTTAGAATAAAAAAGACCAGAAAAATCCCAAAGGCCCAAATGGTGGGAAGGTGCATAAGGTGATCACTATATGGTACTAAAAGAAGAAGATATTTAGGATAAGAAAGACCCACAAGAAAAAAAAGGAAGTAGAATCAGTCAAAGAAACTACATTTGCGGAAATAAAATCTAAGAAGGAAAAATCACTTGCCAATGTGGAACCTTTGGACACCAGTGAGGATTTCTTGAAGGCAACATTAGTGGAAAATCAAAAAACCCTCGTGGCAAATAGACTCCCACTGGAAACCACAAGGAATCTCATCGAAAATTAATCGTTTTTGGTAGATCGGGAAGATGATGAAGATTTCAAGAATAATATTGTTCAGTTTCCAAAGAACGCTCTACCAAAATTTGTTAAAAATGTGGGTCGGATTCAAGTTGGAAAGAAAGGAAAAAAAAATCTCAAAAAAAAACAAGAAGTCAAACTATATCCAACTACAATTATAATGAAAATGGAATGTAAATTTGTTTGTATTTTGGGGGGTTTTTGGAAAATATTCAGTTGGAAAGGAACTTTTAACACCCCTATGACTCTGTCTTTTAAACATTTACTATTTTTAGACATTGAGCTATTATTGGATTTAATTGCAATGGAAGTCATGATGAGACTTATGTGATGATGTATTTGTTTTATTTTTATTAAGTCAATAAATAAATTACTTGGAAAATTTTAGGAAAGAGCACTAGAGTTTAGAATAATTCTTACCAGCTTAAAAAACATTTTTTGTAGGTGAAGTCTAGATGATGGGCCTTCCCTAAAAATTCTCCTAAAAATCCCTAGGAGAAAATAATTAGGAATAAATAGAATTAAAGATAAAAAAACACACTAAATTGAAAAAGGAGTTGCAGCTCACAGGTGAGCACTGCACCTGGAGACTGCAGTCAAGTGGAGAGATCACTCTACATTCATTAATTAGAAAGATACATATTTAAGTACATAGAAAATAATTAGGAGGTTGTAACCAGACTCCTATATTCTAGGAACTAATCCTAAACTAAGGAGGTACGTTATAACAATGTAACCATTTCTCCATTAATATACAAATAATATTAATTATTTCCAACTCTCCCCCTTAATGGAGAAAGGATTACCCTGAACTCCTAGCATCCCTCTAAACAATTCAAACTTTATATGCCCAAGAGGCTTAGTAAAAATGTCAGCCATATTGTCACAATTTTTACAATATTCAACAAATATTTCCTTTGACTGAAGTTTTTCTCGAACAAAATGGAACTGAGTATCGATGTGTTTGGTATTTTTATGAAATACTGGATTGTATGCTAGCTTAATGGTAATTTGGTTGTCACTTTTAATGATATTTTATTCTTTCTGTTCTTCTCCTGCATCATTGAGAAGTCTTATCAACCAAATAGCTTCACATGTGGCTGCACACAATGCTTGGTACTCAACTTCACATGAAGATAAAGCTACAATGCTTTGCTTTTTGCTGCTCCATGCTATGACCCTGGATCCAATGCTAAATGTGTAACCTGAGATAGACCTTCGATCATCCAAGTTACCTGCCCAATCTGAATCTGAAAAATATTACTAGAGTAACATCAGATGCGTCAATGTATAAAATACCATAATTACTAATACCACTAAGATACCTCAACACGCTTTTTGCTGCGACCCAGTGACTTTCGAGTGGTTTAGATATAAACTGGCTCAACATACTAACAGAGTATGCCAAGTCTAGTCTAGTTTTAGTAAGATATATTAAACTCCCAACTAGCTGTCTATACATAATTGCATCCACCTCTTTAGTACCATCGTCACTGCTCAACTTTAGATTCTGCTGCAATGGTGTTGCTGCTGATCTACACTGCTCCATTCTGAACTTTTCCAGCAAATTTCTGGCATACTTCCCTTGAGTAAGAAAATTCTGTCCAGAATCTCTCCATACTTCCAATCCCAAACAATAATGGAGATTTCCTAGATCTTTCATTTCAAACACTTGTGACATCTGCCATTTGATTTCTTTGATCAGATTATCAGCATTCCCTGTTATAATCATATCATCCACATACAAAGAAATCAAAATAATTTGCCTCTGTTTATTAAACTTGGTATACAGATTTGGATCATTCATGCTTCTATGAAAACCATGTTGTACAAAGAATGAATCGATCTTCTCATACCATGACCTGGGTGCTTGTTTTAAACCATAAAGTTCCTTTTTCAATCTACAAACAAGATGTTCCTACCCCTTTTTAACAAACCCTTCAGGCTGAACTAAATAAATTTCTTCTTTCAACTCACCATTCAGAAATGCAGACTTAACATCTAGCTAGTGTAGCTCCCACTTATGTTTTGTTGCTAACGAAATTAGCATTCTAATAGTATTTAATTTTGCTACAGGAGCAAAGGTATCATCGAAATCTATTCCCTCTTGTTGTGAGTAACCCTTTGCTACCAGTCTAGCTTTAAGTTTTTCTATACTCCCATCTGCATTTATTTTAGGTTTATACAACCATTTACATCCTATGGGTGTTTTACCTTCAGGAAATTCAACTAAATCCCAAATATGGTTTCTAATAATTGATTCAATTTCCTCATTCATTGAAGCCCTCCATGCATCAAATTGACTTGCTTCTTTATTTTTTGTGGGTTCTACAATGTTTAAAATGTTTGTCATTAAAGCATAGTCTTTCAATTTGGATGGTAATCGAATCTTCCCACCTGATCTCCTTGGTAGGGGACTTACCTCAAATCTTTCTGGTTCAGACTTATACGGGCTCACATCATTGACTACATCACTTGTTTCTTCTTCTTCTTTCTGCTCCTGCTCTTGATCATCCTCGCTGTTTTTTTCCATTAATAATGGAATGTTCCAATAATTATTATTGTCATCCTTTACTTCCTCAACTTGTTCATGAAATACCACATCTCGGCTTGCAAATACCTTATGAGTCACAGAATTAAATAACTTATATTCTTTAAATTCAGTGCCATATCTAACAAAGATACATTTCATGGCTTTAGGATCTAAGTTCTTTCTATCCACCTTGGGTATATGGGCATAAGCTTTTGATCCAAATACTCTTAAATGACTCATTGCTGTTTGAATCCAAATAATTCTTCAAAAGGGGTTTTGAAGCCAAGACATTTAGTAGGACTCCTATTATTTAAATAAACAACAATGTTAATGGCTTCCGCCCAAAAACCATTTGATAGGCCCTTACCTTGAAGCATGCTCCTTGCGCACTCCACAAGAGTTTTTTTCTTTCGTTCTGCCACTCCATTTTGCTGTGGTGTGTGAGGCACTGTAAACTGTTGAACAATCCTAGGATATCTGCAGAAATTCATGAACTCTCCCAACCTATATTCTCCCCCTTGATCTGAGTGGAGAATTTTTATGCATTTTCCTATCTTCTTTTCTACCATAGATTTAAACTCTTTAAAATACTGAAAGGTCTGACTCTTTTACTCAAAAAATATATCCAAGAGAATCTAGTGCAATCATCAGTAAACAAAGGAAATAATATGCACCACCTAGTGACCTGGTCTGCATAGGTCTGCATATGTCTGTATGCACTAGCTCTAGAATATCTCTTTCCTTTCTATTAACATGCAAAGGAAATTCTTCTCTATGCATTTTCCCTAATGCACATCCATCACAATTCAGCTGAACACTATGGAAAATAGGGAGTTCATCGACCATACATTTTCTCTGAAGTAGAATGAGGTCTTGTAGATTAAGATGACCGAATCTCTGGTGCCAGAGGTTTTCGGTTGTCGATCCTGTTGCAACCATGGCTTGTTGTGGCATGCTTTTCACATCTAGTCTGTATAGGCTCCCCACACGCACTCTTGTAGCAACAGTTTCCATCTTGCTATCCTTTATGACACAGTGACTCTTGAAGAATTGAACTTGCATGTCCTGATCAGTTATCATAGATACAAAAATCAAGTTTTTCTTAATTCCGGGCACATACAATACATTCTTAAGATGTCTAATGTCACCGCTAGGTAACTTTACTGGAATATCACCATACCCTTCAATCTCATATCCGCTATCATCTCCTAGATAAATTTTCGACCCACATGAAGTTTCTTCAAGAAATTCAAACCATTCCTTCTTACCTGTCATATGTGAGGATGCACCAGAATTGACATAACATATGTCGTCCTCATCTCCCTTAGAAGCTGAAAGGGCACAATTGGTTGTAAATAGTCGAAGTTCGTGGCTATGGTCTTCATCTTCCTCAACAAAGTACCCTTTGTGCTTTCTCTGTTTATTCCTCGCTTCGTCTACCTGCCTCTTATAACAATCTTTAATCTGATGGCCATTTTTTCCACAGTAAAAACATCTCTTACTTGGAAAATTGCTAGTAGACATACCTTTAAACGGTCTCTTTTGCAACGTGTTGGCTCCTCTCTGCTGCTGCAGTTGCTGTGGTTTTTGTTGCTGCTATGTCTGCTTCCCTCTATACTGTCGTCTTTTCGCCATCAGAGCAAGATCATTGCTCTGTGATTTCAAATTTTGCCGCCACTCTTCTTCTTGTAGCAAAATCCCTGTCAATTCTTCAAATGCAGGGGCTTTCTCCCTTGTTTCCAATCCTATAATAAACATCTGATATTCATCCTTCATTCCATTCAACGTGATCATGACCAGATCAGAATCAGACACTTTTTCTCTCATATCTCCCAATTTGTCCTTCAGGTCTTTAACTCTAGCAATTAATCCAGCAACGGACTCACTTTCCTCCATCTTCATCGCAAACAGCTTTCCTTTGAGTGACAAGACATGATTTGTATTCTGTGTCTGGTATAGGTTCTTGATCGTCGTCCAAATCTCAAAGGACAATTTTCCATCTCTAATATGTGGGATAATATTGTCCTTGACAGACATCTTCAATATGAATTTTTCTTTGTTCTCCCTTTTATCCCAGTCTTGTTCTTGTGCAGATGTTCCTATTACCAAATTTGGTCTTGGCTCATTTCCTATGAAAATCGACCACGCATTTTCGCTTTCAAGTAATGTCTATATCTTGAATTTCCAATTGGTGAAATTAGATCCATCGAGTTTGCCAGACTCGTGGAGATATGATTCTATACTATTATTCATACTTGACTGATAAACTTTCAGATCTTCCGATGAATAATTCTACCCAATTGAGTAATTGCAAGATACAGTAAAAAAAAATCAATACATACCAGATCCTAACCACTGATATGTCACCAAAACTTCAATGTTCCACCACCGAGCAAGTTTGATCTGCCACCACCAGGCAAATCCGGAACCTCAATGCACCACCACTGGGCAAGTTTGATCTGCCACCACCGAGAAAATCTGGAACCTCAATGCGCCACCACTGGGCAAGTCCGATCTTCCACCACCGGGCAAATCCGGAACTTCAATGAGCCACCACCGAGCAAGTCTGATCTGCCACCACCGGGAAAATTCAGAACTTCAATGCGCCACCACCAAGCAAGTCCGATCTACCACCATCTGGAAAATCCAGAACTTCATTGTGCCACCACCGAGTAAGTCTGATCTACCACCACCGGGCAAATCCAGAACTTCAATGTGCCACCATCGGGCAAGTCTGATCTGCCACCACCGGGAAAATCCAGAACTTCAATGTGCCACCACCGGGCAAATCCAGAACTTCAATGTGCCACCACCGGGCAAGTCCGATCTGCCACCACCGGGCAAATCCGGAACTTCAATGTGCCACCACTGGACAAGTCCAATCTGCCAAAGTTGCAGATCTTCCCAAAGAGAAAGAGGTTAGCACTTTTCTGAGGCTAAAATTCCGCGCCCAAATCAAAATCGATGTATCTCCCTAAACTGGTGCGAGTATGGCTTGCACCTCCGCGCCAATGGCGTATTTCAGTGTGTTGGCGCGGGTATGGCTTGCACAGTGGCACCAGTTTCGCTTCTTGGCGTGACTGAGAGAGACAAAAACACGCCAACCCTTTCTTCTGCTTAGAGATGATCAGTCATCTGAGACCTATGAGTCAGGCATTGCTGCAGTCCACCTGCTCCTACGAACACGAAGCTCCTGTGAGCATAAAGCTCCTGTGTACACCTCAGCCACTAAGGCTCTGTAGTCAATAAGGCTAAAAAAGAAAATCATGCTCCCTCTACTCTGCGCTCTGATACCAAGATAAAAAACACACTGAATTGAAAAAGAAGAAGTTGCGTCTCATAGGTGAGTAATGCACCTGGAGACTGCAGTCAAACGGATAGATCAGTCTACATTCATTAATCAGAAAGATACATCTTTAAGTACATAGCAAATAAGTAGGAGGTTGTAACCAGACTCCTATATTCTAGGAACTAATCCTAAACTGAGGTACGTTACAACAATGTAACAATTTCTCCATTAATATACAAATAATATTAATTATTTCCAACTATTAATATGATGGGAGAGAAAGATCATATTAAATCACTTAGTTGGAGAAAGATACTAAGTCAAGGTGGAATAAATCACTACAGGAGAAAAAGTCAGACTTCAAAGAAAAAACAAAGAAACTTTTTTTGAAAAAATATAAAAAAAGAAAAAGGGTTGGCAGACCTAAAAGCGAGACGTTGCTAAAAATCTATTGGAAGAAAACCTATAAAATAAACCACCAAGGAATCAATAGCGGTTGTTGATTCTAATGGCAAGCAAATATTAGCTCAAAGAGAATTGGCAGAGGTCGTTCATGGTTGAGTGGAACGTGCTCTATTTCTAAATATTCTCCAACATTATTTATGGTTATAAACAAATTTCTAATTGTGTTATATTATTGAGTTAAATTTTTCATGGCATATAATTCTAGAATAAGGAAAATAATGTTTGGTTGTACGTCATTGTACATATTGAATTATTCACCCACTCTATTATTGAGTTAATTTTTTCATGGCCTATATTTCTAGAAGGGAAAATAATGTTTGGTTGTACGTAATTGTACATATTGAATTATTCACCCACATTCAAACTCTTCAGTTCTCTTATATGTTAATGTTAAAGGCATACCAAATTCTATATGTTGGCAGGGAAAATGGATTATATTATTATTTCTGTATACGAATTTTGTTACGCATGCAAATATATATTTTAGATACTAAATATATTCTAGTAATAATGGAGAAAGAAAGAAACAGGTACTGCAAATCTGGCATGAATACATCTACCTGTAATAAAATAATAATTGTATTATTAAGTATGTGTGAAGAGAAGGAATAGTGTATAAAGGTTTGATAATAGGGTAAATGGGTAGTGGTAGATTTCAAATTGTATTTCATATATGAGGGCGAGATAAAGGATGATGTAGTTGTTATTATAAGTATTTGAATTATAAAATTCTTAGAAAATTTGTATTTTAATGTAGAAAGGTATTAGTCTATAACAATGAAAGATCCAAATTGTAATCAATATGTTATACAATTTGCACAACATATATATGGGAAATTAGAGAAAAGGGATTTTAATCTATTATTCATATTTATTAAGGTAAAGAGAGATATTTTATTGAGCCGAGAGGTTTATTCTACAATCCAATATGATGGGCATGTGTAAGTCTGTCATGTCCTCAAAAAAATAATAAAGATAGTAGTATGAGGGACATGTGGGACATGTGTAAGTATGTCACGTCCTCAAAAAAATAATAAAAATAGTAGTATGAGGGACATGTGTAAGTATGTCAAGTCCTCAAAAAAATAATAAAAATAGTTTTCCCTCATGTTGGCCAAAATAAAATAAAATAAAATAACCATGTAAATAAATAATTAAAAATCTATTAACAAAATAATTAGCTCAGTTGTTGATATTTCACTTTCACTCTTTAAGTAATAAATACAATATTTCGATGTCTATATTAAATAATATACTTTCACTCTTTAAGTAATAAATACAATATTTCGATGTCTATATTAAATAATATACTTTTACAGATATAAAACATCCAATGTGGATTATGAATAAAGGATTTTCATGAATAAAAGATTTTCATTTATTATGAATAAAGGATTTTCATGAATAAAAGATTTTCATTTGAGTTAATATAAAATGACTCAATACACATGTTATGTAATTTTTATAACATTCAAAAATCTAATGTAAACAATAAAAAATTACACATTGTTTTTTGCACTCTAAAATAAGTTTGCAACAAAAGAAATTTGATCCTTCTTGGCTCATGTTAAATCGGTGCTTTAGATGGATCTATGTTGGTTAATATTTTCTGGTTGTTAATGATCATAATGTATAGAAGTATTTGTTATTCCATAAGTATACTATGTAGATTAATTTATGATGGTTATGTTGGTAGATGGTGAAATCCTTTTTCCTATGTCATAATGGCTTTCACACTTTAAGCACAATCTATGTTATAATGTATTGTTTTTTTCTTCTTAATATAAAACAAAGCAAGAAAGAGATTAAGTTACAAGGAATATGCTACTCAAGTCATGTTATCTCTGAGAAAATATAGAAATAAAATGATATTATATTATAAATTAGATTTTATCTTAGGAAAAGAGACATTGAACACACTCCATATTCCAATAAACTAGGTTAATATTTCCTTTTGTTGGACTTGAGTTAGAGGAAGAGTGGAATAGTAATAAAAATATGTTTATAACAAGTAAATTGAAAATGGAATGAGATAAAAATACCATATAAATATGGGATTAAATTCCATGGGAGTAAGTAGATAAGGAACTAGTAAATATATTAACTCTTATAAAACTATGTCTAATAACAAATAAATAACTAGATTATAAAAGTGATAAGTATCTCACTCTTCTTTAATACAATAAAAATAAGTTACTAAGTATAACTTCATAAATAACTAGCTTAGATCCATCTTAACTCCGGATCTATCAAGCGCAGAGAGGGATCAAATCTCTTGAGGTGCAAACCTCTTTTTTGAGTGCAAAAATTGAGGAAAGGTTTGCACCTCGAGAGATTTGATCCCTCTCGGCGCTTGATAGATCCGGAGTTAAGATGGATCTAGGCTAGTTTCAGTCGTGTGCGGTTATACAAAATTTGTTGAACATCTAATTGTTTTAATCATTTTAAATATGCTAAAAATGTCTAATATTAATGATGAATGATGAGATAGTTACAAACTTGAATGATGAAAAATGATGAAATAAAAATTTTAAGTGTAAAGTGATAATCTACCAATGTTGAATGATAGAAAATGTGAGTAATAGGAATGAAGTCAATTACGAACAATATTCATTGCGATCAATCTAAAACTATTTTATTTTATTGTTCTTATTGTCACACGTTTAGTTATTCTCTATTACCATGTTTGAATGAAAATTGATTAACAATGTTGAGTGATGGAAAATGGGAATAATAAGGATGTAGCCAATTACAAATGTTTCATAGTTTCAAGAAGAATAAATTTCAGGTAAGTGAAAATTTTATTTAGGATGAAAATTCAAGTTTTTTATTTATGGTTGAATTATTGCAACACATAAGTCAATTCGTGTCATGAATAATGTTTATGTGCTCACACTATGAGTGCGTGTGTGTATATTTTCGGGGTGAGATAGAAATATAGATGGAGGAGCGGATAGAGGGGAGAAGAGAGATGCAAAAACAAGGTAGGGAGGAAGAGATATAGATATGGAGAGAAAAGTGTGTGTGTGTGTATGTGTGTATGCGTGTGCGTGAGAGAGAGAGAGAGAGAGAGAGATATGGAGAGAGAGTTTGTATGTTTGGGGGGTGAGATAGAGAGATAAATAAGGAGAGACAATGGGAGATAGAGATATAGATGGAGGGGTATATATGTGCTTACACTGAAATCAATGCGCACTATTAATCTAATTACTTTGAAATTAATGTACATCATACATCTAGTTGCATCAAATCAGAAATCAACATATCCACTGAAATCAATGCATCTAGTGGAAACAATCAAATAGGATTAGAAATTAACTTCTACACTAAAATCAATGCATCTTGTGCAAACAATCAAATATGATTAGAAAGAAAAATCTACACTAAATTCAATGCATATATTGCAAGCAATCAAATAGGATTAGAAATCAATTCTACATAGAAAACAATGCATAAAGGGGAGAAGAGAGATGCAAATACAGGGTGGGGTGGAAGAGATATAGATATGGAGAGAGATTTTTTAGAGAGAGAGAGAAGGATAAGAGAGAGAGAGGAAGTAGAAAAGGGAGGGAGAGAGAGGGAGAGAGATAGATATATATGGAGAGAGTGTGTGTATGTTTGGGGGTGATATGGAGAGATAAAGAAGGAGAGACAATGGAATATAGAGATATAGATGGAGGGGGAAGAGATTTTCTTACACTAAATTCAATGTACATTATTAATCTAATTAATTTGAAATTAATGTACATCACACATCTAGTTGCATCAAATCAGAAATAAACATCTACACTGAAATCAATGCATCTAGTGCAAACAATCAAATAGGATTAGAAAGAAAAATCTACACTGAATTCAATGCATCTATTGCAAGCAATCAAATAGGATTAGAAATCAATATCTAAACTAAAACCAATGGATCCAGTGCAAGCAATCAAATAGGAGTAGAAATCAACATTTTCACTGGAATCAATGCATCTAGTCTAAGGTATTAAATAGGATTAGAAATTGACATCTGCACTGAAATCAATCATCTAGTGAAAGTGATCAAATACAATTAGAAATCAATATCTACACTAAAACTAATGCATCTAGTGCAAGAAATCAAATAGGAGAAAAATCAGCATCTAACTAAAATAAATGCATATAGTGTAAGGTATTAAATAGGATTAAAAATAGACATCTATGTTGAAATCAATGCATCTAGTAAAAGTGGTCAAATTGGATTAGAAATCAACTACTACACTCAAATAATACATCTATTTTAGTGAAAAACCAAAATATTGATGACTGTCTATATCTAACTTCTATGTTTAAATGTGTCTTTGTTTCCACCTTCCATTCCATGTCTATCTCCCTCCCTCTCTCCTTCCCTCTCTCCCCCTCCCTCTTTCCCCTGTCTCTCTCTCACCACCTCTCCCTCCATTTCTCTATCTTTATATTCTTCCCTCTCCTCCCTGCCATCTATATCTGTACCTCCCTCCATCTCTCCTTATTTTTCTCTCTATCCCATCCCTTGAAACACATGGCATAATCTCTCTCTCTCTCTCTCTCTCTCTCTCTCTCTCTCTCTCTCTCATTTTCTTTGTCTCTCTCTTCTTCCCTCTTTCCCTAAGTCTATATCTCTATCTCCCTCTGTCTCTCCTTCTTGATCTCTCTATATCATCCTATATACATTATTTCTCCACACACACACACACACACACACATATATATATATATATATATATCCCTCTTTCTCTCTCTCTCTATCTCTCTCTCAGCCCCCAAACATACACACTATCTCTCCATATCTATCTATATATTTATCTCTCTCTCTCCCTCCCTCTTCCTCTCTCTCTCTCTCTGTCTCTCGTCCTCTTCTCTCTCCATATCTATCTTTCTTCCTCCCTCCTCTCTTTTCCTCTCTCTTATTCCCTCTCTCCCCTATCTCTATCTCCCATTGTCTCTCATTATCACCCCAAAAACATACACACTCTCTCTCCATGTCTATCTATCTCACTCTCCCTCCCTCTTCCTCTCCCTCTCTCTCTTCCTCTTCTTTCTCTATCTTCTCCTTCTCCCTTGTCACTCCCTCTCCCTCTCCACCTTTCTCTCTCTGTCTTTATTCCCCTTCCAACTCCATATCTCTTCCCCTCTCTCTCTCCTCTCTCTCACTTTCTCACCCACTTCCCTCTATCTCTCCCTCCCATCAGACACCAATGATAAAATATAATGTTTAGATGTTTTCACGATTTAGATTGTGATATCTACTTATATTTTGTCACTATTATTATAAATATATCCATTACAAATATATTGAGCCGACATTAAAAAAGTTTACAAACTTTCTTACATTACATCTACACATTAATATGAATATTAGATAATAATATTAATTTTTCCCATGGTATTTTTCCCATAGGCTTCACCTAAATAAAACATCCTTTTTTAGTGTCCTTAAGTATAAAGCTAATTAGAGAGTAAATATAAAAAGAGGGTTTATTTATTTATCATACCTCTCGTTTATTTATATTTTTATTTATTTACCATACCTACTTATTCCTCATTAATATTTATTTATTTAAATATGGTATTTGACCCATGGTTTTTAGCCCATGGTATTAATAATAATTTTTTCCATGGTATTTGGCCCATAGGTTTCACCTAAATAAAACTTCTTTTTTGAGTTTACTTAAATATATAAGGAGGTTTATGGAGTAAAAATAAAAATGGGTTTTATTTATTTACCATACCTATGAGTAAGTATAAAATTAGGTTTTATTTATTTACCATACCTCAGGTTTATTTATATTTTTATTTATTTACCTTACTTTTTTTAGTGTTTGTAAATATAACTTTGGGTTAAAAGGTATGGATAATTATTACAAATATATTGATTACAATTAAGTTGACATTACAAAATGTTTACAGACTTTCTTACATTACATATAAACATGTACCCTATATATTGAGTCGACATTACAAAAGTTTACAAACTTTCTTATATTATATCTACACATCTACTCTATACTAGGCTGTAGAGCACCTTTCGGAGCAATAACACAAATAAAACTCTTATATAAATACGGGATTAAATTCCATTGGAATAAGTAGATAAAGAACTATGAAATATATTAATTCTTATAAAACTATGCCTAATAACAAATAAATAACTAGATTATAAAAGTGATAAGTATTTCATTCTTCTCTAGTACAATAAAAACAAGCTACTAAGTATAACTTCATAAACAATAACACAAATAGTAGGAAAACTAAACGATATGTTATATAATAAAAATGTATAAAAATGAATCTATTATTCATAATTGTAAATGTGGCATAAAAAGGATAATATGGCGTGGCTACTATAAGGTTGTCGTACCTACAAGGGACTGTTGTATAATATATATAGACCTGGAAAGTCCAGGTTTATTGAAATTTAATACCTTGTGTTTCAAAATGATGAATTTATAAACTACTCCTAAACTTAAATGAGGAAAAGCTAAGTATCTGTGACAAACATCATATGAGTAAACAAGACAAAATAACCAAAATAAGTGATATATATATTCAAAACCAAAAGTACCAACTCTTTTATAATTAAGATAAGTTGTGCATTCGTCAGAAACAAACAAGTAAATTAAAGTACCTCTTGCACGAGGTTGCGAAATACATAAGTTAATTTTATAAACCGTGTACTTTAGTGCCATCAGATGGGGATAAGAACTTAGTAAAGAACTCGACTTGTAGATTAGGAAGGAGAAATGAAAAAGTGGAAACTGTAATGGAGTGCTTAAGGAGGTTTATCAAATTTCTTGGCATCGAAGTTATACTTGTAAGCAATAGAAATTGTGAAAAGAGATAAATTAGGGTTGCATGGTCAAAGAAATTATTTGATAAATGAATATCGAAATGAAGGACTTTCATAAGGAATTATTTACCTAGAAATGAGTTCAGCCAAATTCCATTCCCAAAATGTTAGGTCCTAGAGGCCAAATTCCATTCCCAAACTATTACGTCCTAGAATTTAGTAAGAGGGATGGAACCCCAAGTAAAAAGGGATTTGGAATTTTACCAAAAATACATTGTACAAGTAAATCAAGAAAACAAAGTTACTTACTAGTATCATGTGAAATATGGGAACCAAAAAGGGGTACACAGTTCCTATCCTTTAGTAACACTACAATAAAACATAACAAAAGTATGAGTGTAACATACATCTCCCCTCACATCTACCCAAGTAATCGGCCAACCGAGGTAAACATGAGTTGAGGGAATTTAAGAGCAGACTCAACCTCCTTGGTGACTTTAAGGAAGTGGAATCGACGAGGAAACCCATAAAACAGACTCTTTTCACTTGCTACAGTACCCACAAAGGTTGTCCCAACCCTCAAGCTGACTTGTCCCTAGGTCCCACTAAATTTTGTTGAAGAAAACCCTCAGATGCTCCCTTGATATGGGCAAGGGTTCATCTGGGAGGCTCTGGACGCTCCCACAACATATGCAAGTGTGCGTCCAAGGACTCAATTTCTAGACCTATGTCTGCGTCCGTGGGATTTAAGAAAAAATTTAAGCCCAAAATCCCAGAAACTTCCCAGAGTTCCATGTAGCTTTTATAAATCATCAAAAAATGACGACAATGAAAAATAACCAAAAATTAACTCTAGTACTAGTCCTGATCATCCCCAACTAGGACTGACATTCTGTCAAACACTTGGCAGGAATGAAATCTACAAGTCTAAGATACAAGATAGAGCATGAATGACTGAAAACTCATATGAAACATTACAAGAAGGATCACCACCCTCTTCCTTTAATAGATATGAAATCGATTAAGTATTGCATCTATTATTTTAACAATTACAAGTAAATACATGAAATAATCATGACATGAACCAGTGATTTAACCATGATTATAACCAACATAAAAACATGGAAATAAAAATGAGATAACAACCCTTAAATCCACACATTACTAATTACAAAAGCAAGAGAAGTTAGCTTCCATTAAACATAGGCAATAACTCACCAAGTTCGAGACTTCCATATACCACCTGACCATAGACATGGCTGAGCCAAATTTCTCTTCATCCAATCACCCTCGTTCCATATTCCAAGCATGAATGTGGGATATCATGGATAAACCAATACAAAACACAACCAAGGAAATATAGATGTTAAACCACCTCCACCCTCACCATATCGTGATACCACCAAAATCGATGCTCCGATCACAAAATTGAACCGAACTTGGAATTCAATCCAGAATCCATCACTATCCTCGACGAATTTTTTTCTCCTTATCTCTCAGGCTTTACCACAATCCAATCACAGATCACATGTCCTTAAACCGAGACACCACCCACAAGCTTTTCCGAGTATCCCACCAAAACCAGTCAAGGGATTCCTAGGCCTTTGGGAATTTTCAGTGAGACCACCTCTGCCCAAATTCTAAAATCCATCTGGTAATCCCAAATCTCAAAATCGAGATCAAAATCCCAACACACCATGGCATCCGGAAAAAGGTAAGGCAAGGATAAAAACCACTGTCAAAACCCGGAAAAACCATGCCACCGACAGCAAGAGAATGGGATACCAACATGCATAAGCCATGCATGTCCAAACTAGCTAGGAAATCACACATGAAATATGTTACCTACAATTCTTCCTACTGAAGCTACTAGATACTACTCTTCCTTGCTTGATATTTTCTTTTCTTTAATTTCCTCATCCTTTCTTTCCTTTATATCCTCCTTCTTGTCTCAATGTTGGTTTTCTCCAAGAAAACTCTAAGTATCCAAGAGTATGAGAGAGAGAGAGAATAATGAGAGAGATCCAAAACTGAACTGAAAAAAGGTACCCACTGATCCTCATAAGCCTTTTTATAAGTTAGGCCTCTATTTTCTTCATTTTCCTCCTCACATGCAACATGTTTCATTTTACCTTCATTTTCTCCTAATTTCATTTATTTGCATAAATAAATGTTCCAAAAATACTTTTTACCTCTTTAATGCCTTAGCCATTTCCTTTGCCACTTTTCCTTAGCTATAAACACATATCCAATGATGCTCACTAGGATATCTTTGCCCAACATTCATCTTGGAATAAGTGTCCCTTAACCGTGGTCTTATTTTTTCCTTTATTAACTTTTATTAAATGAACTTTTTCCCAGGTCTGTTACAGAACCCTCCCCCTTGGGGAACACCATCCTTGGTGTTAAACCACACCTACACCTCAGCAAAACCGTTGAAAATAAAACATACTGCTCATGGAGCTTTATAACTTAGCTCGATGCAGTATTTACAATGAATAACCTGCTCAAAAGAAAAAACCATGATAACATTACAATATAACATCCATATCACTTATTGGAGTTTTATAAATTAGTTCATGGTTGTATTTACATCTATATACATATGTATATATACCAAAACATCACCAAAACATATGCCAAACATATACCAAACTTCAAACTAAAACTAATTTTCCTCAACCAACAAATAATGAAGGATACATCACTCGCATTTGATCTTCCATCTCCCATGTAGCTTCATCGGGCCCAAAGTGCTTCCATTTCACTTTAACATGCTCAACGGCTTTGTTCCTGAGCATTATTTTCTTCCATTGCAATATGGACTGAGATTTTAGCTGGAATTATCCTTCTTGCTCCACCTGTAATACAGACCAATCAATAACATGGTCAACATCCTTTATATGCCTTTTAAGCAATGAAACATAAAACATATCATGGGCTTTCACTATTGGATATAGTGCAAGTTGATAGGCCACTGGTCCAATCCTATCAAGGATATTAAAAGACTCGCAATATCGTGATGCCAACATGGCACATGATCTAATCCTCAAGGAGATCTTCTTTGGTTTGATGCACAAATAAACATGCCCTCAAAATGAAGCTCATTAAATATCATTTGTTGGTTTGCATAAATATTTTGTATATCGTGTGTTGCCTTTAGATTCATCTAGATAATCTACATTTTCTGCTCCATGTCTGCCAACATGTCTGATCCAATCAACACCTTGTTAACTGGATCACTCCAACTGATGGGAGTATTACTACTCCTCCCATGCAGTGCCTTTGAGGGACTCATCCCCAATGATGCTTGATACCCATTGTTGTATGCAAAATCAACCAATGGTAGATACTCTTCCCACTTCCATTTTTTATACATCACATACATCCTCAACATGTCCTCTAAGATTTGGTTGACCCTCTCAGTCTGTCCATATGTTTGCGGATGATAAGTCATGCTGAAGGCCAACTCTATGCCCAATCCTGCAAATAACTCTTTCTGAAAATTGAAAGTGAACTTTTCATCCCTACATGACACAATCTTCTTTGGAAAACCATGGAATCTAACCACATATCTAATAAGCACTTTTGCTGCATCGCGAGCTGAATACATGGTCTTCACTGGAATGAAGTCCACAACCTTTGTCAACTTGTCCACAACAACAATGTTAGAATCATGTTTTCTCACTATCCTTGGAAATCCTGTAATAAATTCCATGGAAATGACCTTCCATCTCCATTCTAGAATTGCAATAGGTTGTAGTAGACCACCTGGATTAATACACTCTGCCTTTACCTGTTGACATTCCAAACACCTAACCATGAATTCTGCTACATCCCTCCTCAGATTTTGCCAATAATAGAATCTCTTCACTACAGTCAACGTCTTCTGGTAGCTTGGGTGACCTGAATATGGTTTCACATAAAACTACCTGAGGATCACCTTCTTGAGTTCACTATTGTCCGACACATATATCCTGTCTCTAAACCTGACCAATCCATCTATTTTGATATGATTGTCCACATATTATACACCTGCACCTATGCATATACTTTTACGGCTACCTATACATGTACATGTACTTTGTTGCAATCCGTGCTTAAGCTCCATATATCTAACGCCCTGCTGACCTTCCTGCAAGATCCTATCTTGTAAATCTATCCCATAGGAGCTCGTAGTTGCAATGTGATTTACCTATATCTGCCTACTAAGTGCATTTGTGACCCTATTCTCTTTACCTTTGATGTACTTGATCTAAAAATAAAACTCGTTTATCGTATCCAACCATCTAACTTTCCTGGAATTTAGATTTGGTTGGTCAAACAAGTACCTCAACCCACTGTGATCGCTCATCAATACAAACCTATTGCCCAGAAGATAGTCCCTCCACATCTTCAATGCATGCATGATCATTGTTAGCTCAATATCATGCGCTAGATAGTTTTGTTCGTGCTCATTTAGTTTTCGTCACTCGTAGCATACCACCTATCCATCTTGCAAAAGGAATCCAATAAGCCCCATTTTTCAAGAATGTGTATTGAGGTCTGCGTAACAAGCGAATTGGCAAAGTCAGATCCACCCAGAGTTAACATCATTTCAACCAACTTTGGGATTCTAGGATCTAGCCCTCTTTGAACTCGGAGAGGATCTCTCCAATATATACAAAGATGGATATTGTCTTTGAAGCTTAGGGTGATGATATTAGGCTAGTTATGAAGGCCAAGGGTTTTGTTTGGTTTTCTCGGATGGTTGAACATAGTTGCTGTTTGAGGCGGAAAGATCTATATGCAAATAGGTTCAAAGGTGAGAAGTTGCAAGCAAAAGAGTAAGCTTTGATTATAAAGAAAGATGATGGCAAGTTTTCAATCCATTGACTCATGGAATATAAAGAATTTAATTGAAACAACCGAGGTTGAAGAGTAAATACGGGCAGAATGTCTGGGCACAGGGTCTCTTTGAAGTTTGATTTATGGAATGGGGTGATACAAGAAGGTAAAATTTAACGAATGCGAAGTGAGAGCGGCCCCGAGGATGCGGTAAGTGCTGAAACTAGCCGGCCTTTGACCGAACGCAGAAAAACAAACAAACTAGGATGCGGTAAGTACTTTGAAACTATCCATTGCTGATACACTTCGATAGAAAAAGATGCGAGAGAGGAAACTTGAAATAGCCTTTGAGCAGGTCACACAGCGAGGCTGGGCTCACCCTAATCCTCTCCTAGCTCTCCTTTACTTAGTTACATCCAAGACAATCACAAAGATAACACAGAATGGCCTAAGATCTGATAAGTACTTTGAAACTAGTCAGCTTTTAACACATCCTAAGGGAAACAATCAAATAGTTGAGCAAATAAGAAAGGGACTCGGGGCTAACCTTAATTTCCTCAGTTCATCTTCACACAACATATATTGAAAGTAACATTTAAAAATAACATTCAGTCAAGGCAATAAGATGAGGGAACGGCATCATCTCTGTGCTTAGTTAAATCATTTCAAATAACACAATTAGAAGAAAACATTGGGATAAAGATTTTTCAGCAGAAAATTGATGCTGGTAACTCTAACAACACAATTTCATTGTTCTTTACGATTGGACGATGGGAAACAAATTGACAGAAAATAAAATGACAAGTTACGGTGAGGCCAACATCACCACATCAGCCTGGGCAGAGATCCATAAATAGGCTTATTGATTGCTTCAAACCGGTTAAAATCTTCAAATCCAATGTTTTAATTCACCTCTCTTCACAACCTAATATATCTGTTACAAGTAGAGCTCCAAGGGCCCATGAAACCGCTATTTACAGTCAAGATTTTTCCACTCAGAAACAGCTACAGCGCTTCAGCAATTACATTGACAACCAACTAATCCAACCCCTCACTCATCTTCTTCTGGAGTATTTATAGAAGGATGAGGAGGTGAGATCTGATAAAAAGACCTCAAACTCAATCAATGCAGAATTAATGTCTTCCTGACCCCGTGAGGTTCGATGAAGAAATTCTACAGGTGTTACATTGCATTTAATTGTGTTTATATGGTAAAAGCTAAAGGCACGTGTGTGTGAGCTCTTTATTAGGGCTATATGTCAAACCCGGAATAAAACTGTATTTGAAGTAACTATTGTATTCACGAGGCATAATATGATCTTATTCAACAATTCGACCTCACAGTACGTGCATTAAGAGCAATAAGATAAACGCTGTCGGTGGTTGCAGAGGAAGCAATTTTCCTCAAAGTATGGCGGTAGAGGCAACTCTCTGATGAACACTTTTAGGTTTTTCTTTAATCCGTGTTCTGAGCCGGGGATTAGGATTTTGATAACCGTCTTAGCCGTAATCCCCGCAAATCTACCCATAAAACTACTGCTCTGGTTCACTCTGTCTTCAAAATTTGATACTCTTTCTCTGCTCTGATATCGACGGCATTCTTCAAGCTTTACAGGGACGTGCGGCAACCAAAGCTCATGAAACTTTGTAGATATCATTGTTCTTCTCCGTAGGATCGATTCCCTGGACAAATCGGAAGGACTGGAGTCGTCACCCTTATCCTTTAGATTTCATAGAATACGAAGAAAAAACCTTAAAAACCTGCAAAATACAAGAAAAATGAGGAAATCCTGCGTTATATGGATAAATTGCATCGGAATTCATGCGGGAAAATGGAGAGACCGGAACCGTTGATCGTATCGCAATCAACGGTTGGGAGCAATTTGAACGGTCAACGGGAAAAAAGGTGGACTGTACAACGGAATCGGAAGAACAAATGAGGGCCGTCGATCCGCGGAGATCGACGGAGGGGATCGGCTCTTGAATGCGCCGGGGAAGACTTAACAGGCGGGCGAGTTCGTTAAAGGGTGAGCGGAAGAGACGATCAGGGACCGTCGGATGGGAGGGCCCAGATCCGACGGTGGGGATGAATCCCGCTGCGGGACCACATGACGAGGTTTAACGCGCGGGAGATAGACATGGCACGGTGGTTTTCGGGGTGAGGTGGAGAACACGTGTCGGCCGGCGGGTGGGATCGCTGGCTGATGGTATAAAACCGCTCCCGGACGAAAGGTGGTGCGGGAAAAAAACCGGTGGAAATGGAAAACAGCGTGGCGAGGGGGGGGTCCACCCGATGACGGGTACACTCCGCACCGTTGATCCGTGGGACAGATCGACGGCGGAGTTTTTAATATGATTTTCTTTGGTGGAAAATAAAATAAACCCGATTTGGCATTTTACAAAGGGTTTTCAATGTTTTCGGGTAATAAATTATTTCTGAGGGTTAAGCGCCTGGCGGTTTTAGCACGCGGTTCCGGCGTTGGGGCATATGGAGGAAAAAACGAAAAGGGGCTTAGCCTGAGGGGCTAAAACCTAACGCATAGAAACACATGTTTTTCTATGGTTTTTAACTGTTTTTTGCAAAAGGAGAAAGGTTCCGATAGGTCAAAAAGTGGGTTTTTAACCTTAGGAAATGAGGTTAATGGAGGAATAAGGAATATAAAAGGGTTTGATGGGGTTTTTATGGATGAAAGGAGAGTTGAAGAAATGAAGGAAAAGTGGAAGAAGGGGAGAGGAAAAGGAGGAAGATGCAGCAATATTTGATTAGGATTTTCATGGAACATCAGAGGCAGAGAGGATGAAGAGTATGTAGAACCAATCAGTAGTTTGTGATCTTACCAACAGTCTTCAAGCACCAACAAGTTTCAGGATTGAATTTGTTTCTTGAAGACTGCAAAGAATATTTAGCCACCAACTGATATAATTTGAAAAATATAGGTGGCTAACAGTGGCTCCACTTGGGGATGGTGCCTTCTTGAAGGCATCAAGAATTCAGACTTGATTTCTCTGGGATGCTGACTGGTGTCTGACCCAGCACTTGCTCTTGCTTCCTTTTGGACCAAATAATGTCAGTCATGAAAGAGAGATGAATTTCATCAATACAACCTTTACCTACCCCAATCCTACTGATCTAACATTTTTTCTTCATCAGAGTGCACTTGGATTGGCAAACTCTTGACACAACATTTTATTCTTTTGAAAACAAGAAATCTAATCTACTTCTACTCCTTATTTCTCCCTGAACTCAGATTAAACAGTTGAGTTCAGATATTCCTCTACCTATTCTACTGTTTGTTGGGATTAAACAGTCCAACAAACTTTTATTCTCTAAATTCTACAACAGAAATTTAAAAATAGCCAAGTCAAGATTGAGCTATTTGACTTGCTATGATCTATGGCATAAGAACAATTTGCACATAGATTATTATTTGCAGAAAACTGAAAATCAAAACAGAAGGCTTAAGATCTGAAAGTTTCTTGTCATGGCCTTTTCTTATTTTCATAGCTCTGTTCTTGCTTTTTCTTTTTGGTGAGCTATCTTTGCTTCTCTTCTGGTTCAAGTTTTGAGCGAATTAGAACCAGGTCCTTTCTCTCTGACTCAGAAATTGGAGTAGTTTTGAGTCAGTTCTTTGGAAACTTTGGTTCAGATTTTGAGTTTGTTTGAACCTTGATTTCTACCCTACTCTATCTACTGATAAGCCAAGATTAAACAGTTTGGCAAATCAAATTTGCTACCCTATCAGCATAAAATTGAAAGCTAATTGGTCAAGATTAAACAGTTTGACCAATTAGAAGTGTGTTTCAAGGAGTGGCATTTGAGCTTGCACACTTTCAGATTCATTTCTCTTTTTTGGCATGGGGCCTTGCCTTTCTTGTTTTTCATTTCTGCCCTCTTTTCTTTCTTTCTTTGTTTTTGTATTTTTTGATTTTTCATAACTTTAAATGCAATGGTGGATGAAGTATTTACAATGGAAAAGGTAAAAAGGCTTCAAACATGAAATAATTTAAGAAAGATAATGCTTAAGCATCCTTCCATTGACAGGACCCCCAAACAATTCTGTTCCATTCAGTTCTTGTAAGAAGAATGCATTGTTCCCAGCAACTGAATGAATGGAGTAAGGGCCAAGCCATAGATTGTCAAATTTACCATGCTTTCCCTTGTCTTCCCTCTTTGAGTCCCACTTTAAGACTTTGTCCCCAATTTTGAAATTGCTGGCCTTTGTTCTTCTGTCAAATATCTTCTTGATATTGTCTTTCTTCTGTAATGCTTTGTTTTACACCTCCTCCCTGGTTTGTTGAAGATGAATGGTTTGACTTATTCTTCTGATTATGTCATCTTCTTCAGTTTGGAACTCTTGAATTAACTTCATAACTGGTACACCAAGGCTGCTAGGAAAAATTGCATCTGTACGATACACAAGCTGGAAGGGTGACATGCCAATGGATTTCTTCAATGTTAATCTGTCAGCCCAAAGTGCATGATTCAGCTTTATGTGCCAAGACTTCTTGCTGTCCTCCAATAGTTTCTTTATTATGTTCACTAAGCTTTTGTTGGAAGATTCTGCAAGTCCATTACCTTGAGGGTAATAGGCTGTGGAGTGCCCCAATGTTATCTGGTATTTATGACAGAATTCTACCATTCTCTTTGATCCAAATGCTGCTGCATTATCTGTAATGATCTTGGTAGGACAGCCAAATCTGGAAAGGATATTGGTTTCTATGAATTTAATGATAACTGAGTCATTGGCCTGTCTACATGGAATGGCTTCTATCCACTTAGTGAAGTAGTCTGTGGCAGTAAGGATCCACCTATGTTGGGCAGAGGATGGTGGGTGGATTTCTCCTATGAAGTCAAGTCCCCACTGTTGGAAAGGGGCTTCAACAGTAATTGGATGCAGAGGAAGGGGTAGTAATTTTCTCTTGCCCTCGAACAATTGGCATTTATGGCAAGTGGTTGTCATTTTGTGTACATCAGGAAAAAGAGTAGGCCAGTAGAAACCAGCCCTCAAAATTTTGTTGGCTATTGACTTCCAGTACAAATGGCCTCCACACTCTCCTTCATGGAATTCCTGCTTAATTCTTTCTGCATCAAACTCAGGCAAACATTTAAGCAATATACCACTAGCATTTTTCCAATAAAGACATTTATCAATAATGCAATAGTTTACAGCTTTTAACTTTAGGAATCTTGCCTTTGTTTTGGATAAACCAGGAGGAGTGTTTAAATTAAGCAAAACATAAACAATATTAGTGTACCAAGGAGAATTTGCAAAATAATCTTCAACAATGGGGGTTGAGAATTCTTCTTGGTCATCCAAAGCATTAATCATATTAATATCAAGAACCTCACAATTTGATTCAGCCATTAGCCTAGCTAGACCCTGACCTTTGATAAGCTTAGTGGGTTTAATCTCTAAATCATATTCAAGAATAACAGCAATCCACTTACCTCTCTTACCATCTGGATCCTGGGTTAGAATGTCTTTTACAACTAAATTTGGGACAAAGGCAATGATATGTGAGTGAAGGATGTATACCCTGAAGTCTTTTAAAGCTTTTACCAAAGCAAAAGCCTGTTTTTCCATAATGTTATACTTCAAAGGGACATCCCTCAATGCCTTGCTAAAGAATGCAATGGGCTGCTCTTGTCCTTGTGGATTTTTCTGTAAAAGGACAGCAGCTATAGTATGTTCTGATGCAAATGAGAAGATATAAAAATCTTTTGAAAAATCGGGACTTATGAGAACCGGTGTTTTGGTTAACGCTTGTTTCACCAGTTGAAAGGACTTCTTTGCTTCCAAGGTCCATTTTACCCCTTGCTCCCTCTTCAACATGTTTGTTATATTTGTAAGGAGCTCAGCCAAGTTGGGGATGAACCTTCTCAAAAAGTTAATCTTTCCAATGAAATATTGCAACTCCTTGATGTTTCGAGGATGAGAGATTTTCAATATGGCCTCAATCCTCGGGATCGATCTTGTACCTGCTCGGAAATGATGTGCCCAAGAAGTTTACCTTCTTGGAGACCAAATAAAGTCTTCTTAGGGTTCAAAGATATCCCAAACTTTCTGCACTTCTCGAAAACTTTCCTCAAATGTTCTAAGTGTTCTTCATCTGTTTTTGAAAACACGGTTACATCATCAAGATAGATAATGATGAAGAAACCCAATTCTTCCGAGAATGCTATGTCCATGGCTCTCTGAAAGGTTGCTCCAGCATTCATTAAACCGAAAGGCATTTTCACATACATGAAAGTGCCCCACGGTGTAGTAAAGGCTGTCTTTAACTGATCATCAGGGTGGACTAGGACTTGGTTATACCCTGAATAGCCATCCAGCAAAGAAATTCTTTTAGACCCTACCACCCTTTGCAAAATATGATCCATCTTGGGCAAAGGGTAGTTATCCTTTAATGAAGCTTTGTTTAAATTCCTGAAGTCTATACAAAGCCCGATTTCTCCAGTCTTTTTCCTAACTGACACCAGATTAGATACCCACTCAGAATATCTAATAGGGACAATAATACCAGCATCATGCATTTTCATAATTTCCTTCTTAACCAATGGCAACTGGACAGGGTTTATTCTGCGCAGTTTTTGTTTGAAAGGTTTTTGGTTTTCTTTAAGAGGGATTTTGTGCTGTATTATTTCAGTGTCATAAGACTTGAGATCTTCGTAACTCCATGCAAAAACATCAGAAAATTCTTTAAACAGCTCCAAATATCTAAGTTTAATGTGAGCCGGTAAAGTTTTAGACAGTTTAATCAATCTCGGTTTCTCCTCATTGCCTATATTACATTCTTCCACTTCAGTTTCCACAGGTTCCAGTTTTGGTTTGTTGGCCACATCATCAAAATCAAACAGTTCTTCTAGGGGGGCCAAACCCTTGGGCGGACTATCAGTACTAGAATGCAGAGTTTCCATTTCTTCTGTTTCAGGTTTTGGACTTGATTCTGTTTGGTGCGTGGGCATGATAGTCTGAAGGTTTATATCTACCAGCTGTGGAGATGGTTCTTCTTCACCAAGAAAATTTTCTTCACTGCAGTCTGAATCATAATCTGAATCTGAACTATAGGGTTCAAACTCATTTCCGAATTGCATGAAGTCTTCTATTTGTTTATCTCCATCAAATACCTGCCAATACTTCTTGTTATCTGGGATAGCTGGTCTGAATTTTATCTGAGAGGTGTCATCATACAGCATTGGGCAGGTTCTAGCAGCAAAGGCTAAATTGTGGGCTGCAATGTTTCTTTTTCTTGGGACAAAAGATAAGGTGTACTCCTCAAATGTTTTTAAAAGATCAATGACATCATTCCTGTAGGCCCTAAGTCTGGGGTGATTTGCGTTGTACTCCCCATTGACTTGCCTAATGATTAATTCAGAATCCCCATATACATCGATTCTCTTGGCACCTAATTTTTTCAAAAGATGCAAGCCTAAGAGAAGGGATTCATACTCTGCTATGTTGTTGGAACACTGAAAGTTTAATTTGCATGAGATACATTCTGTATGATTGTTTTCAGTGTTGGTGATCCAGACACCTGCACCAGCATTTGTTTTGGTGCATGACCCATCAAAATACATAGTCCAGAGAGGTAGATTTTCAGTTTGGTGTATGGACTTTGTATCATTTGATTCCTCAAGTTCTTCATTGGGTTGAGGACTGTCTTTCTGACTGTCAAGTTTTAAGTTCAACGGGTTGATGACTTGCAGTTCAAGATCTGTGTTTAGCTTGCTAGGACCTTCGGGCACAATAGATAGTTTTGGCAATTCAGCGTTGTTTTCCCCCTCTTTTATTTCAACCATCGATTCTATTGAAACAATTTGTTCTGTGAGTGCTTCATCATTGAACATGATAAAAGAATCAAGGCTCGTGTTTATAGCATAGAGAGGGGAGTTTTGGGGCCGATCCTGACTTGTTACTGTGTACTGCATGTGGGATTCCCTATGAAGCTTCCTAGTCTGATTGAAAACAGGGATAGTTGCATAGGTCATGTCCATTTGCATGGTCCCCTGTAACTTAGCCCCCCAAGATCGTGATAAAAGCATTCCATACTTTGGGGGGACATCAGCCACAACAACATCCATGACTAAACACTTGGCTGGAATTTGGGCTAAATTAACACAGAGATCTTTAATCAATCCTAGACACTTAACTCTGCTTGAGTCAAAGGAGTACAGATCTTTGTAAGGTCTGGTAACTTCAAGACCCAGGCCTTCCATTACAGCTTTTGGAATTAAATTATGGGAAGCACCTGAGTCATGCATAGCATTATGGAGAATTTTGTCATGAATATTTAGGCTTACATAAAAGGGAGGGACTGGACCTTCTTGGAACTTTCCTTCAATCTTTGGGCCAAAAATAAGCTCTGGTTGGTCATCACTAAGATTGAGAGTATCTTCGTTATCTTCTAAGTTTAAAGCCTTCAAAATTTTGGACCTATATACATGTTGGGCAGCTAACTCAGTCAAAGGAACAGAGATTTTAATCTTTGAGATTTCCTGTTCTAGGCTGAAAAGGTTTTGATTCTTCAAAGTATTGACTTCAGCCCTGTTTGCTGCCACTTTATCAGCAATAACAGCTTGCTGATTTGGTTTATCTACAATTGGAACAGTTGTTCTACCAGGAGTACTAACTGAGGTGCTAGTACTACTAATGTTTGCACTCTGTTTTTCGATGTTTTGAGTGTCTTTCTCTTTATCATTACCAGAATCGACAGCCACCGCTTTGTCCTTTTGTTTGATTGTTTTAGACTTGGTTGCAGTGCTGTTTTGAGAAGGTTTGTCAGAGGTTTTATTGTTGGGGGTTTGTTGATTAGATCTACTTCTGAGTTCATATTCCCTTAAAGGCTCTATGACAGCGTTCTCCATGTTTTGATAGCTATTCTCAGCATCATTTCTTCTGTCATCATAAGGTGTATAAAGACCTTGTTTATTATCATAATGAACCTCAAAGTCATCATCATCTACCCCAAACAAGTTTATATCATCTTCCTCTGTTATTTGATCTGTTTGTTCAACCTCACTTAAAAAATTCTGATGAAAGGGAGGAATGACCAGCTGATCATCTTCCCTGGGTCTGTTTGTAGGTTGATTTCTTCTAAGATTCTGATTCTGGTTTTGGTTTCTGTTTTGAGGAGCATTTTGATTTAGACTTGCTTGTGCTCTCTCTAGAATGCTCATTTTCTTCATCATTTCTTCCATCATTCTTTCCATCTTTGAGCTCGAAGTAGAAGGGGTGGATTCTTCTCTAAAAGATACTCTCTTTTCAGCTTTCATCCTTGCTCTTTTCTCCATAAGGTTCACCTCCACAGAAAGAGCACCTCTTTGCATATCTTCAAGGGTTGCAAAGACTCTTTCTCTGAGTGAATATGTCATGTCTGGATCAAACCCTTCTGGAAATTTGTTTAAGGCTGATCCCTGAGGAGGTTTCAGTTAAGGGGAAAGTGCATTATACACACTGTTGAATCTGGTACAATAAGCTTGTACACTTTCCCCAGGGTTCCTATGGAGATTGTTATAGTCGGCAAGGACTTGGAGAGGATTTTTCCTTACTTCCCATTTGTTTAAGAATGTTTGATGGAAGGCTTGAAGGTCGTTAATACTATGGGGGGTTAAACCTTTAAACCATTTTCTCACTTCTCCCCCCAAACTTTGAGCAAACAATCTGATTTTGACAGATTCATTATCAATTTCATTTCTGTCAAAATAGTCATTCATCTTGTCCACATGTTGAGATGCTGTTATGGTATTATTAGCATCATATAATGGAATTTTGGACTGATAATCTTGTGGAATATTGACTAATGGTACAGGAAGGACTAAGGGAGCATACCATGCTGCCATGATATGCGGTGGGGGTGGGTTTACAAGTGGATGTGTGGGTTGAAGTGGAGTGGTTTGAACAGTGGATGAAAGATGAACATAAGTGGGTGTAACAGCAGTATATCTCTGAGCTGATCTCGGATGAGAGACACCTAGATTATGTAAGAAATGTAAATCGGGAGGTGTTGATTCTCTATTCCCGAGGGTTTCACTGGTTTCGGGAGATGAAAGGGTGGGCTCAGAATCTAACTGATCTAAATCACCAAATGACCTAGTTCTGAATGGGTTTAATAAGTCAATTTGTGATTCATGAAGAGCTGAAAGGTTTTCAGGGACTGAATTGGCTCTTAGGGGTGGTCTGAAAATAGTTGAAGATTGTATCCTAGGAGACTTCCTAAGAATTCTTTCTGGGTTATCAACTATTTCAGGAGGATCTGGGTCAGGATGGGCTCTAGTGTGAATCTTTTTAGGAGCCACAATGTTTATGTGAATAGACCCAATCTAAACAAGAAAATTTCAACCAGATATGACAATCTTTAGACGATTAACTAATCTGTTTTCTCAATTCGAATCCTGCAGTCCTCTAACTGAATTTGAATGATTTTATAATGATAAGGGTTCTTTCCAGTGTAGTCTTAAGGTCTGTTCAGGATGGTGGAGTCGCCAGGTGGATGGTTCAGAATGTTTCCAAATGAGTACACTGTCCACCACAGTGTTTGTGAAACATTCCTTTTCAGGGATATCTCGAAACACAACAAACTCTAACCAGAGATTGACTGGGAGGGCATTCACCAGATATGTCACCCCCAAAAGAGGATGAGATCCAGAGGCTACCTGGCCCTTTCCAGACTCTGTCTAAGAGTATAAGGTAAAACACATCAAAGACGTAGACAAGATATCAAAACTAGTGTTTTACTACCAATCTGAAATGTTTTTGGTATTTTCTGAATTGTTTATATTGTGGTTTAAAAGAATGTCCTAACTTTGCCTCGAAACTTAGCTACGGTTATGAAACAAAGACAGTCTATCCTTATGGCTAAGCTAGCTGATTTTCCAAGGTTAGATAAAAACTTTAAAGAATCCTAGGATGACCTAGTTTGTCACTGATTAATTGATCTTCATCATAATTACCATTTTCTTGGTAGTGCTTGGAAAGGCTGCTTTTTACTCTCAAGATGTTGTATGAAGATTCTGGGTAAGGAGTTCCCCAGCGGAGTCGCCAGAAATGTTATTTCCTGGTGGCTCAGCTGCAAAATAGAACAATTGTCATGGAACCAGAGATTTTGAGTTAAAGTACTTCCCCAGCGGAGTCGCCAGAAATGTTATTTCCTGGTGGCTCAGCTGCAAAATAGAACAATTGTCATGGAACCAGAGATTTTGAGTTAAAGTACTTCCCCAGTGGAGTCGCCAGAAATGTTAGGTCTCTGTAACAAGCAATATTGGCAAAGTCCGATCACAGAGTTAACATCATTTCAACCAACTTTGGGATTCTAGGATCTAGCCCTCCTGAATCCGGAGAGGGATCTCTCCAATATGTTCAAAGATGGATATTGTCTTTGAGGTTTAGGGTGATGGTATTAGGCTAGTTATGAGGGCCAAGGGTTTTTTTTGGTTTTCTCAGATGGTTGAACATAGTTGTTGTCTAAGACGGAAAGATCTATATGCAAATAGGTTCAAAGGTGAGAAGTTGCAAGTAAACAGAATAAGCTTTGATTCTAAAGAAAGATGATGGCAAGTTTTCAATCCATTGGGCTATGGAGTCATAAGAGAATTTAATTGAAACATTCAGGTTCAAGAGTAATCTATGGGGCAAGTCATCTAGGCCTAAGGATCTCTTGGAAGTTTGATTTATGGAATGGGGTGATACAAAAAGAAAGGGAATTAATAGATGCAGAACAAAGAGCAGCCCAGGATCTGGTAAGTACTTTGAAACTAGCCAGCCTTTGACCAGGCACTTAAGAAAAACATAGAAGCAAACTAGGATCTGGTAAGTACTTTGAAACTATCCAGCCTTTGATACACTTCTAATAGAAAACAGATTAAAAACAAAGGGAAAATTGAAGGCAACCTTTGGAGCAGAGACTAGCGGGCAGGGCTCACCTTTCTCCTCATCTTAGTTCTCCTTTACTCAGTTGCTTCCAAGACAAACACCAAGATAACACAGAATGTCCCAAGATCTGATAAGTACTTCGAAACTAGTCAGCTTTTGACACATTCTAAGGGAAACAGACAAATAGTTGAGCAAACAAGAAAGGGACTCAGGGCTAACCTTTGATTTCCTCAATTCATTCCTTACACAACATATATGAAAGTAACATTTAAAAATAACATTCAGCAGTGACGAAAATATGAGGGAACGCCAGCATCTCTGTGCTTAGACTGAATTAAATCATTTCTAAATAGCACAATTAGAAGAAAATATTGGGATAAAGATTTTTCAGCGAGAGAAAGTCACTGATATGCAGCAAACTCTAACACTGTTTAAACTGTTCTTTATAGTGGAAAATGAAACAAATTGAAAACAAAAATAAAATGACAAGTTACAGTGAGAATAACATCACCATCAGCATAGAACAAGATCCAATAAATCAGCTTGTATTGATTGCTTCAAACCGGTTACAATCTTCTAATCCAATGTTTTAATTCACCTCTCTTCACAACCTAATCTATTTGTTACAAGCAGAGCTCCAAGGGCCCATGAAACCACTATTTACAGTCAAGAGTTTTCCGCTCATAAACAGCTACAGCGCTTCAGCAATTACATTGACAACCAACTAATCCAACCCCTCACTCATCTTCTTCTGAAGTATTTATAGAAGGATGAGGAGGTGAGATCTGATAAAAAGATCTCAAATACAATTAATGCAGAATTAATGTCTTCCTGACCCCGTGAGGTTCGATGAAGAAATTCTACAGGTGTTACATTGCATTAATGTGTTTATTCTTAAGAAGTAAGCTCGAAGAGAGCTTTTGTTGACCTTTGAGGCTCCGCATACTATTAGGGCTATTCTGCAAGTATTCTGGAATAAAATCTGGTGCAGAAATAACTTCTTGGTTGTTCCGAGGCATAGTATCTGATCTTGTTCAATAAATTCGGCCTCTGACTGATCGTTCTGAGGCAATAGGTGGCACTGTGGTGGTTGAGGAATCAATTCGCCTCAAAGTATGGCGGTGGAGGTGATCTGTCTAAAGAACACTTTTAGGTTTTGCTTTAATCCGTGTTCTGAGCCGGGGATTAGGCTTTTGATAACCGTCTTAGCCGTAATCCCCGCCAATTTATTCATAAAACTGCTGCTCTGGTTCATTCTGTCTTCAAAACCTGATACTCTTTCTCTGCTCTGATATCGTCGGCATTCTTCAAGCTTTACAGGGACGTGCGGCAACCAAAGCTCATGAAACTTTGTAGATATCATTGTTCTTCTCCGTAGGATCGATTCCCTGGACAAATCGGAAGGACTGGAGTCGTCACCCTTATCCTTTAGATTTCATAGAATACGAAGAAAAAACCTTAAAAACCTACAAAATACAAGAAAAATGAGGAAATCCTGCGTTATATGGATAAATTGCATCGGAAGTCGTGCGGGAAAATCGAGAGATCGGAACCGTTGATCGTATCGCGATCAACGGTTGGGAGCAATTTGAACGGTCAACGGGAAAAAAGGTGGACTGTACAACGGAATCGGAAGAACAAATGAGGGCCGTCGATCCGCGGAGATCGACGGAGGGGATCGGCTCTTGAATGCGCCGGGGAAGACTTAACAGGCGGGCGAGTTCGTTAAAGGGTGAGCGGAAGAGACGATCAGGGACCGTCGGATGGGAGGGCCCAGATCCGACGGTGGGGATGAATCCCGCTGCGGGACCACATGACGAGGTTTAACGCGCGGGAGATAGACATGGCACGGTGGTTTTCGGGGTGAGGTGGAGAACACGTGTCGGCCGGCGGGTGGGATCGCTGGCTGATGGTATAAAACCGCTCCCGGACGAAAGGTGGTGCGGGAAAAAAACCGGTGGAAATGGAAAACAGCGTGGCGAGGGGGGGGTCCACCCGATGACGGGTACACTCCGCACCGTTGATCCGTGGGACAGATCGACGGCGGAGTTTTTAATATGATTTTCTTTGGTGGAAAATAAAATAAACCCGATTTGGCATTTTACAAAGGGTTTTCAATGTTTTCGGGTAATAAATTATTTCTGAGGGTTAAGCGCCTGGCGGTTTTAGCACGCGGTTCCGGCGTTGGGGCATATGGAGGAAAAACGAAAAGGGGCTTAGCCTGAGGGGCTAAAACCTAACGCATAGAAACGCATGTTTTTCTATGGTTTTTAACTGTTTTTTGCAAAAGGAGAAAGGTTCCGATAGGTCAAAAAGTGGGTTTTTAACCTTAGGAAATGAGATTAATGGAGGAATAAGGAATATAAAAGGGTTTGATGGAGTTTTTATGGATGAAAGGAGAGTTGAAGAAACGAAGGAAAAGTGGAAGAAGGGGAGAGGAAAAAAGGAGGAAGATGCAGCAATATTTGATTAGGATTTTCATGGAACATCAGAGGTAGAGAGGATGAAGAGTATGCAGAACCAATCAGTAGTTTGTGATCTTACCAACAGACTTCAAGTATCAACAATTTTAGGCCTGAATTTGTTTCTTGAAGGCTACCAAGAAAATTTAGCCACCAGCTGAGATAGTTGAAAAATATAGGTGGCTAACAGTGGCTCCACTTGGGGATGGTGCCTTCTTGAAGGCATCAAGAATTCAGACTTGATTTCTCTGGGATGCTGACTGGTGTCTGACCCATCACTTGTTCTTGCTTTTCTTCTGGACAAAATAATGTCAGTCATGAAAGAGAGATGAATTTCATCAACACAGCTTCTACCTACCCCAATCCTACTGATCTAACATTTTTTCTTCATCAGAGGGCACTTGGATTGGCAAACTCTTTACGCAACATTTTATTCTTTTGCAAATAGGAAATCTAATCTACTTCTACTCCTTATTTCTCCCTGAACTCAGATTAAACAGTTGAGTTAGATATTCCTCTACCTATTCTACTATTTGTTGGGATTAAACAGTCCAACAAACTTTTATTCTCTAAATTCTACAACAGAAATTTAAAAATAGCCAAGTCAAGATTGAGCTATTTGACTTGCTATGATCTATGGCATAAAGGCAAGCTGCACATAGATTATTATTTGCAGAAAACTGAAAATCAAAACAGAAGGCTTAAGATCCGAAAGTTTCTTGTCATGGCCTTTTCTTATTTTCATAGCTCTGTTCTTGCTTTTTTCTTTTTGTGAGCTATCTTTGCTTCTCTTCTGGTTCAAGTTTTGAGCGAATTAGAACCAGGTCTTTTCTCTTTGACTCAAAAATTGGAGTAGTTTTGAGTCAGTTCTTTGGAAACTTTGGTTCAGATTTTGAGTTTGTTTGATCCTTGATTTCTACCCTACTCTATCTACTGATAAACCAAGATTAAACAGTTTGGCAAATCAAATTTGCTACCCTATCAGCAGAAAATTGAAAGCTAATTAGTCAAGATTAAACAGTTTGACCAATTAGAAGTGTGTTTCAAGGAGTGGCATTTAAGCTTGCACACTTTCAGATTCATTTCTCTTTTTTGGCACGGGGCCTTGCCTTTCTTGTTTTTCATTCCTGCCCTCTTTTCTTTCTTTCTTTGTTTTTGTATTTTTTTATTTTTCATAACTTCAAATGCAATGGTGGATGAAGTATTTACAATGGAAAAGGTAAAAAGGCTTCAAACATGAAATAATTTAAGAAGATAATGCTTAAGCATTCTGCCATTGACAGGACCCCCAAACAATTCTGTTCCATTTAGTTCTTGTAAGAAGAATGCATTGTTCCCAGCAACTGAATGAATGGAGTAAGGGCCAAGCCATAGATTGTCAAATTTACCATGCTTTCCCTTATCCTCCCTCTTTGAGTCCCACTTCAAAACTTTGTCCCCAATTTTGAAATTGCTGGCCTTTGTTCTTCTTTCAAATATCTTCTTGATATTATCTTGCTTCTGTAATGCTTTGTTGTACACTTCCTCTCTGGTTTGCTGAAGATGAATGGTCTGATTTATTCTTCTGATTATGTCATTCTCTTCAGTCTGTAATTCTTGAATTAACTTCATAACTGGTACACCAAGGCTGTTAGGAAAAATTGCATCTGTACCATACACAAGCTGGAAGGGTGACATACCAATGGACTTCTTCAATGTTAATCTGTCAGCCCAAAGTGCATGGATCAGCTTTGTGTGCCAAGACTTCTTGTTGCCTTCCAACAATTTCTTTATTATGTTCACTAAGCTTTTGTTGGAAGACTCTGCAAGTCCATTACCTTGAGGGTAATAGGCAGTGGAGTGCCCCAATGCTATCTGGTATTTGTGACAGAATTCTACCATTCTCTTTGACCCAAATGCTGCAGCATTATCTGTAATGATTTTGGTAGGACAGCCAAATCTGGAAAGGATATTGGTTTCTATGAATTTTATGATAACTGAATCATTGGCCTGTCTACAAGGAATGGCTTCTATCCACTTAGTGAAATAGTCTGTGGCGGTAAGGATCCACCTATGTTGGGCAAAGGATGGTGGGTGGATTTCTCCTATGAAGTCAAGTCCCCATTGTTGAAAAGGGGTTTCAACAGTAATTGGATGCAGAGGAAGGGGTAGTAATTTTCTCTTGCCCTCGAACAATTGGCATTTATGGCAAGTGGTTGTCAGTTTGTGTACATCAGGAAAAAGAGTAGGCCAATAGAAACCAGCCCTCAAAATTTTGTTGGCTGTTGACTTCCAGTATAAATGGCCTCCACACTCTCCTTCATGGAATTCTTGCTTAATCTTTTCTGCATCAAACTCAGGCAAACATTTAAGCAATATACCACTAGCATTTTTCCAATAAAGACATTTATCAATAATGCAATAGTTTACAGCTTTTAACTTTAGGAATCTTGCCTTTGTTTTGGATAAACCAGGAGGTGTGTTTAAATTGAGCAAGACATAAACAATATCAGTATACCAAGGAGAATTCGCAACATAATCTTCAACAATGGGAGTTGGGAATTCTTCTTGGTCATCCAAAGCATTAATTATATTAATATCAAGAACCTCACAATTTGATTCAGCCATTAGCCTAGCTAGACCCTGACCTTTGATAAGCTTAGTGGGTTTAATCTCTAAATCATATTCAAGAATAACAGCAATCCACTTACCTCTCTTACCATCTGGATCCTGGGTTAAAATGTCTTTTACAACCGAATTTGGGACAAAGGCAATGATGTGTGAGTGAAGGATGTATACCCTGAAGTCTTTTAAAGCTTTTACCAAAGCAAAAGCCTGTTTTTCCATAATGTTATACCTCAAAGGGGCATCCCTCAATGCCTTGCTAAATAATGCAATGGGCTGCTCTTGCCCTTGTGGATTTTTCTATAAAAGGACAGCAGCTATAGTATGTTCTGATGCAAATGAGAAGATATAAAAATCTTTCGAAAAATCAGGACTTATGAGAACCGGTGTTTTGGTTAACGCTTGTTTCACCAGCTCAAAGGATGTCTTTGCTTCTGAGGTCCATTTTACCCCTTGCTCCTTCTTTAACATGTTTGTGATATTCCTAAGGAGCTCAGCCAAGTTGGGGATGAACCTTCTCAAAAAGTTAATCTTTCCTATGAAAGACTGCAACTCTTTGATATTTCGAGGATGAGAGATTTGCAATATGGCCTCAATCCTCATGGGATCTATCTTTATACCCTGCTCGGAAATGATATGCCCAAGAAGCTTACCTTCTTGGAGACAAAATAAAGTTTTCTTGGGGTTGAAAGATATCCCAAACTTTCTGCACTTCTCGAAAACTTTCCTCAAATGTTCTAAGTGTTCTTCATCTGTTTTTGAAAACACAGTTACATCATCAAGATATATAATGATGAAGAAGCCCAATTCTTCCGAGAATGCTATGTCCATGGCTCTCTGAAAGGTTGCTCCAGCATTCATTAAACCAAAAGGCATTTTCACATACATGAAAGTGCCCCATGGTGTAGTAAAAGCTGTCTTTAACTGATCATCAGGATGGACTAGGACTTGATTATACCCCGAATAGCCATCTAGCAAAGAAATTCTTTTAGACCCCACCACCCTTTGCAAAATATGATCCATTTTGGGCAAAGGGTAGTTGTCTTTCAATGAAGCTTTGTTTAAATTCCTGAAGTCTATACAAAGTCTGATTTCTCC